>BKCP01005106.1:21827-45709 GCA_008636005.1 Striga asiatica
CTNNAGAGGGACCCTTATAAAGGCTGAGGGGCGGAGTTAGCTAGGTGAGATGGTGGGAGACCAAAATGAGTGCATTTTCCCACTCCACATGCACATAGGAACTTGGGAGCTGATGGGCAGCATCTTGCACGGTCTTGGAGGGAATATGGCAGGGTATCCAACAATAAAATATGCCTTGGACAGGTCTTGTTCGGGTTGGAGGTAGTGGGGGACAAGGCACAACATAAACAATTGCATATGGCCCCTCCACTCACAATTAAATAATCCCTAATGCCCATGTGACATCCTTAATCATTACTTAGGGCATCCTAAGCTGAATTAGTCCTTAATCCACCCCTTAACACACGCATGAATTTGGGCCTGGAGAATGGGCCAAAATATATGGATTTGGGCTCAAGAAGTGAGCTGGTACGCTGCCAGCGCTGGGCCTGGGCGCTGCTGGGCCCTCGGCGCGAGCTCGGCGCGGGAACTGCTGTTCTGCGCGTGCTAAAAGGCTTGGGCCGAGAATGCCACATGCTTAGGGCTGGAAATGAAACTCTCCACACTTAGAAAAATTCCAAATGCGTTTGGCCATGATTTGGGCCACCATGCTTGACTCGCGCGAGGCTAGGGCGCGGGCGCTAGGGCGCGACACTAGGGACTCGGGCCGATCATGAAACACTTGGCTAGGGCTAAACTTGTGGCACAATAAGGAACCCAAAATTACTTAGAAAACTTGTGCCACACCACTAACCATGACTTGGGCACTCGCGGCTTGGCGAGGCACGCGACACTAGGGCGCGAGGACTCAGACCCGTGCACGAGCTCGGTGCGGGGTTACTTAGGCCGAGGGAATGATATCCAAGACTTGACAAAAATGATCTCATACTTAGAAAATATTCTAAGTAAGGCTATGAGCATGGCTAGGGCTCGAGCAAGACTCGAGACTACTAGGGCTCGAGAATTGGCTAGGCGCGAACTAGGCGCGATACTCGCGACCGAACGACTCGGTTCTGGGCACGGCTGGACTTAGACGATTTATCGAAACATACTCGGTTCCGATTATTCGTCAATTGGAATAATTAATTCCGACTGAGATACAACCCATTTCTAAAATAAGAAAAATAGACCGGAATTAATAACTGAGATTGAATACCTGATAACTGGGCTCAGAACTCAAGACGAGCAGTATTAATAAAAAGAAATAGTTCAACTGGGAACTAAAAACTGTCATTTTATTAATGCAGAACTGGGCTATTACATAGTGTGTGGCTTATCGGCAATCGGGACACGCGATCTTCATCTTGCAGTCCCAGCGCACGCGACCGCGCCCAGCAGTGTCAGTCCGTGTCCGCGTGCGAAGTCTCGGCACCAGTCGTGCCTGCCAGCATGCACAACACCCAGTAGCGTTGTGCCAGTCCCAGTGCGCGTGGTCTCGAGCCAGTCGCTCGTGCTGTGCTGAGCAGCCTCGGGTCGTGCCCAGCAGCATGCTCGAGCGCCCAGTACCATGACCAGGGTTAGCCTGAGTCGTGTAAGCCATGCCCAGTAGGCCTCGGGTCGTGCCCAGCAGCACGCCCGAGTGCCTCGTGCCATCAGGGTCGCTCGGCAGTGCCCGTGTGGTACCAGCCGCGCCAGAGCCCGCGCGAGTAGGGTCTGGCCGTATCATTTCCGAGTGCAGTCGTGCCAGCCGCACTTGGTCGTGACCAGTTGCACGCCCTAGTGCCTTGGGGTGAACTTCTCCTCGCACTTAAAGCATAGCCCCTTCTCGCGTCGGCGCCTCATTTCTTCGAGCGACAGTCGTTTGACCTCCGAGTTTGGTGGTCGCGTGCTGCTCGGTGGCCGGACGCTTGGTACGATGTTGGTGATGCAACGCGGCTCGAGAAAACGCGCGTCCGTCCGTCCCCTTCGAGTAGCGGCAAGGTGATCGTCGCGGCGCCTAGCGACCTCCATGGCCGCATGTATTGAGTCAGGCCGCTCCAATCGAACCTCCGAGGCAAGGTCATACGTGAGGTCGCCGATGAATGCCCCGACCAACGCGGTCTCAGGCCAGCCCCTTACGCGGCATGCTAGCCTTTCGAACTCCTTCAGGTAATCGCGCAGGCTGCCGGTTTGACGTATGCGTGAAAGCGCCTCGTCATAGTTGTGGTAGTCGAAAGTCTGGAAACGCGTGAGTAACTCGCGTTAGATGTCGCCCCACCTGATGACTCGCTGCCGGTTGCAGTAGACGCTCGTGAGCCATTGCCACCATACGTTGGCCTCGCCATCTAGGTAATAGGCTGCATATCGCACACGGTCATTTGCCTCTGTCTCAATGAGCTCAAAATATTGCACGGCCTAGTTGAGCCATGCCTCGGGATCGGTGCCGGTGAAGGTGGACAGCGTGAGCCTCGGTTTGTCGAGTCTCGGGCGATCATGCATGTTGGACGCTTGTGACCGCTGCTCGAAGTCCTCCTCGTGCTCGGCCTCATCGTGCCGATGTTCGTCCTCCTTAGGTCGATCGCGCCTCGGCTGTCGTGGAGGTGGCCGCGCATGGTGTTGGAAACCGCGAGCCATCTCGTCGAACTGTCGGTTCACGGTCTCCATTAAATCGTGAACCGATGCCTTGGTTGTGTCGAGTCCCTCACCTAGGGTGTCCATGGCTTTGCTCATGCTTCGGACTTGAACGTCAAGGTTGTCGATCTTGTCCTTCATCTCCTTGTTGGCCATGGCTTACTTTTCTTGCTTTCTCTCTTTGCTTCGTGCACTCGTTTTGAAGTTTTTGATTTTTTGGATTTTTCTTTTTTTTTTTTGAATTTCGAACGAAAAATAAAAGGTGGAAAAGAAAGGGAATAGGAAAGGAAAAGACACACGATCTAGTTACTCTCAATGAAAGCACCAATGATGAAGATCGCGTGTCCCGATTGCCGATAAGCCACACACTTGTGCCTTGAATCGCCGATAAGTGTCTCGGAGGTTCACACAACCGCACCCCTTCGAAACGATATAAAATTGCAAAAGAAATCAAGAAGAAATCTAAGGCAAAATGTTTGAACAAAAGTTCGGTTTTTGTATTAATTTCTGAATGATAAAAATAACAAGAGGAAGGGCCTTTATATAGGCATCAAGTAGATCTACTCCTAATCTAGCTATAACTCTAATAAAGCAATAAAATATTAAGTATCCTAAACAATCTAGAAATATTATGTAAAGAAGGAAACTAAATATGTAGAGAATCCTAAGTGATCTTGTCTTGCACTCGAAGTCGAAATCCTAACTGCCCTAGTCGCTGCCTCGAACCCCGCGCGCCTTGCCTTAGTCCTCGAGGACTAAGGTCGCACCGCCTTCGCCCGCGCGTGCTTGTTCGCCCGGCGCTTCGCGCGTGCCCGCGCGCCTATCGTCCCTATCGCGCGCGTCCTCTCCACTCGCCGCGCCCTTCGCGCCACGACCCAAGGTCTCCGTTACGCGGGTCGTCTCCTGTCGCAGCAGCCTTTCGCCCGTGCGACAGTCGCACGCTCACTTCCGCCGAATCCCCTTCATCCACCTCGCATGCCCCGCACGCGATGGCTTGTGTCTCATCCGCCTGCCGTGCTAACCTCTTGCGCGCATGATAGGCCCGGCTCCAGGCATTCTTAAGTTCACATCCGCATCACCGCGCCTCGGTCGCACCCAATCGTGCCCAGCGCCGCTCCCAGGCACCAGCAGGCCCTGCACAGGACCGAGCTCGGCCAGTCTGAGTAGCCCGTGACCGCCCGATCCAGAGTGAACCGACGGTCCAACCCGGTTCAGTCAGTCAGCGAACCGGCCGGTTCGGCCGGCGATTCGAGTCAGTTTTGGTCCAAGTTTTTCTGTCCAAAATTTAAGTATTTTTTCAAGCCAAACCAGTCCAGTTTAAGTATATCAGTTTAATTCCAGACTTAGCATGATTTTAGCAAACCCTTAGACCGTCCCTTTATATCTGGATCAGTTATCTAATAGGATCGAACATCCTAGCATCTTTTTGAGAATATTATGAGCATAGTACTTAGTATATTTGTTTGCATATATTTTTATGTAGCTTGACGAGTCAGCTACCCAGATAAGCACAAAACTTACATTTCCAAAGCAGAAAAGGTGGGGACCCAGCTTGGGTATTACATTGACTATAATAGCTGATATCATGTCCATGGTATGTATATGAGTTTATTCGGTTAGGGTCGAGGCCGACTTTGCGCTCCCCTAGGTTCTAGTGGTGGCTAGTTGCCTTAATATTCCACCAGAGTGTGCACACGGTTACCGGCCAGATTGTCCGGAAGTTATCGGCCATAGTATCCAGGAGATTACAGTTCCAGTTACCGGCCAGAGTGTCCGGGAGATTTCAGTTTACTTATATATACCTGTGATCATGATATCGTTATTCTTATTGTTGTTTACTTTAGTATGGGTTGTTATGGAGTACAAGAGTATAAGTACTCACCCCCATTATGTTTTTCAGATGACAGGGTCGGCAGGGAGGTGTGAGCTTTAGCTGTGGTGGTGTTGGTCATGGACTTGGCCCAGTCACCATTTGTGGACATTTGTTTACCTTTCTGTCTGTATAACTATGCCACGCATTCTAAGACTTCCGCTACGTTTTTCAGTTTAGAACTTGCATGTCAGTATTTTCAGACTTAAAGATTTTACTCGGTTTGTCAATACGAACGGGGTCCAGTTTTACATGCTTGCTCGATTAAGTATTTTAAATCTGTTTATCGTTATGTCTAAACCAGTCGTTAGACCCAGTTTAAAGAAAACAGATTTTTAAAGCAGAAAAGTTTTAGCAGCATCCCGAGTTATGCGCAAATGATTTCGAAAAATTTATAAGCATTTTCGAAGTTAAAGTTGCGAAAAATTTACTCTGATAATCGGGGTGTTGCAGTTTATATAGTGTGCTGTTATAAATTATTTGCAGTCACTGTGTCTCAGTGCGTTGGGATGATGACGTCCCCGAAATGAGCTCAGGAAGGAACAATATGTTAAACCCTGCAGGTGGATGATTATCCGACATAATGATTATTGATTTGAGTGGTACTAATTTCGGAAATGAATAAGAGGTTGTTTAATTATTTTGTCAGTAATTTAATTAATCGACGTACTTTTAAACATGGGGAGGTAAATAGGTCAATTAGATTAATATTTATTAATCAAGTGGAGGTTTGATTTATTGATTAAGTTGGAGCTAAATGGGGAGAGCAATAATATTACTCGAGTGGGATGTATTATTATTTAATTATATTTAGGATTTTAGGAATTAATTTTATTCCATAATTAATATTCCATTTGGAGGAGAATATTCCTTCTAGAATATTACCTAGGGTTAGAAGATTAAAGAGTCTTCTAGAAAGTGATGTTTGGTAGAAGCAGTTTTATCCTAGATTGGAAATACATATGGAGTAGAATTAGGATTCCATTGCCGAATGATATAAACCCATATTTAGCACATCCTTAAGGTCCCTATGTAACGCCCCGTTTTATTTTAAAAAATTTACCGAATTTATTTATAAAAATAAGAGTTTATTTTTTGCAAAATCCCAATTTAAAACTTTAATATTCGACGGGCGCTACTTAAACAACAAAAACAAATAAACATTTACACAGATAAAAACTAACAGTTCAAATTAAATTCAAATTCATACATAATCCTCAAACCCAGTCATGCGTAATTAAAAACTTCAATCGAAATCCATTAATTCAACCAACATGTTCAAATAGATAAAGCGGAAGCATAATTATTCAATGATAACCAGGTGATCTATCGAGGAAATAAAAAGAAAAGCGGAAGCAAGTAGCACACAATCCAACGACCACCGCTCGATCGTCTCTCCCTGCCGCCGCCAACAATGCTCAACCTAAAAAGATAGGAAGAGAAACAAGAGGACAGAAAAGTAAATGGGGGTGTGTACAACCATCATACTCACCATTACCACACAGTATATTTTGCATAAAGATCCATAACCATAAATAATGTATGCTTAGAATCCAGATCTAACTCCCTATTAGGCCCTATTACAAACCTCCTATGTACATACAACAAACCTTCCGACCTGACATCGGCAAGGATGTAACTGGAAGCACTCCCACCCCAGATACGACGGGCGTAGGATCTTACTAGGAGACAGTGAAGTTGAATTACCCCTCCGCTCTACACGGATTCGGGCGTTCAGACAATCCCCTCTGCTCTACACTGATTCGGGCGCACACCTCCCGGATACAACGGGCAGGTGACTTCCACTGATTATGCATTCATCAAAGGCACTACCATCAGGATACTTAGACTAGGGTTCTCACGCATACAAAAACTATCGCGACAAACATTTATACGAAATAACAAGTGCGATAAATGTAGATTCAACATTAATGAACCCACCTGGTAGCGATCGAGTCAAACACACAATAATAGTAGTCGGCGATGTCGACTCGTCAAACACCTACATTTATTAAAATAGTCTCATCAAAGACTATTCGACAATTTACTTAGTTCAACTAAGTCCACGTAAGCATTCAATCATGCATTAAACCAAGTACGACACATTTCAGAAAATAACACATAAGTTTTGAAAAGTTAACCCGGGCAGCGTTTTTAAAATCGATATAACTTTCAGCACACAACTCGTATGAATGCAAATCAAATTGCATTGGAATCCTAAGAGACGTCTACAATTCTTGTGAAGGCTCTGAAAGCAAACAATGTCATTTAATAGGTGATAAATCAACAAACATTAAAATTTGAGTCACAGTCCAAAACTGGAAAAAATATACTTGACCCGACTTCAGTATTTACCATCTAACTTGAGTTACAGGCATGCTATTAATGAAATTCAAAAACCACATAATAGGCAACTCAAATTTCTACAAGTTTACTGAAGATCACATTGGAAAATAATCACATATTCAACGAGTTAAAATACAAAACATGTGATTCTGTAAATCTGCCAAAACTAGTATAATGAACATGGACAGTATCTCAGTTTTTAACCTTTATCTTGAGATCCAGACCTCTAAGTGATATGGTTCAAGTCTCACATTAAACCTTAGGAATGAATATACAACTTTAATTTAGAACACAGAAACATATGAGCTTATTTGAATGGTCAAAAATTGGTTAACATACGGTTCTAAATTTCTGCCGACATGATAATTTCTAACTCATGCATATTTAATTTCATAAAATCATAACTCGAGCCTCGGAGTAAATATCAACATGAAATTTATCTCATTTGAAAGGTAAAAGACAGATCCAAAATTTTTATGAAGAGTGTAAGTTCATACGAGCACATTTTAACATGAAAAACAGACCAAACATTAAATCCAACTTTGCTGCTGGGTATGGAAAAACTGGAAGTACAACAAATCTTGTAAAAATCATAACATTTTCGATATAGATCGGAATCGAGAAATTCTAAAGCTCATATTTAGACAACTGCAAACACTACAATTCTCATGAAGGTCACGAATTGAAATACTCAGTCTAAGATGGTTAAAAACGCAGCACAACAGAACAGTGAAAACTTGACTTCACATAAAATGACAAACATATTCATTTTGGATGTTCGAATTTCAAGCTCGGTTCATAAGAAGCCTCGACAACACGGAATATCATATTTACAGCAGCAAACAATGAACATAAAGAGATTTCAAAACCTCTAATGATATTTGATAATTATTAAACGATAAATTATTAGAATTGAACATATAGGATCACCGAACATAAAATTCTTCGAACATAAAATCATGAAATAACACGTAAATAAAATAATGAGAGATCGAGACTCGTTACCGATCTCGGGAAATATCTTTGAAAACGGAACGAAAAGACGAGCGGCAATCGGCTCGACGGAGGTGATGACGGAAGAGGGCTCGAGCTCACAATACAGGGACACAACGGTGGTCGGGAGTTGTTGTCGGTGGCCGTGAGTCGCTGTCGCGTGGAGGCTGACGGCGAGGGGCTCGTGGCGGCTGGATGCTGCGAGCGGGTGGAGGAGCGCGGGCGGTGATGGTGGTTGGGAGACTTCCGGCAAGGACAAGAAATTGAAAAAAAAAAAGAAAAAGAGAGAGAGAGGGTGATGAATGAGAGGTGAGAGAGATGGAAATGAGGAGATGAGGGGGATTGAGCGTGAAGAGCAAATGAAGAGAGGGGGTTACAAAATCTCATGGATTAAATCTCAATAAATTGGTCAAGGCATGAAATGAGGGGGGTCGGTTAGGATCAACTTCAAATTTCAAAAATGAAACAAAAGATTCTCTCATGTATGCACAAGAGTTTACCGGCGGTTTTGGGGCCAGTTTTTCTCATGCGGGCCTGTTCGGTTGGAGAGGAAAATGGGCGGGTTCGGGTGGCCCAGTTCGATAAATACACACGCATAATCGCTCGGTTCAAAGTCTCGATTATTTAGAATTTTCAGTTCAACCGAAAATAAAATAAATAATACTATTCGGCTCGACATAAAGATTAATAAAATTTAGCAATTACGAGCACATATTCGGAATAAAATTAACGAGCCCGAATAATTAATTCGAAAATAAAATAAATGTCAAAATAATAATATCCAATTATTCCGGAACAAATGGGGCGCTACAATCTACCCACCTTAAAAGGAATTCTGACCTTGGAATTCGAAAATAAAACAAACCAAACTACTAGAAATACCACTAATTCAAAGGCCTCTAAAACGAGAAGGTAAGGAATCTCCCTCCAATCTCGGCCTCCTTCCCTCAAGTCGTCTCGGACTCGCCATGCCGGCCCCACAGCACCTTCCCAAAGCTTACTACCCGATTCCTCAGCCGATGGACGCCCTGGTCCAAACTGGCCACCGGTACGTCCTCATTGGTAAGGCGATCCGCAGTTCGCCGAAGTCCACCCCGTGGTCGGGGTTATGAATATATCTACGGAACATCGAGACATGAAACACATCATGCACCCCAGACAAATCTGGTGGTAAAGCTAGCCGATAAGCCGAGTCACCGACTTGAGCAAGAATCTTAAAGGATTAACCGCACACAACAGCGGATTCTCGTTTACCCTAAACCAAGGTATACCACACCTCTAGTCATGCGAAAAGAGGAAACTCGAATGGTATCATCCAGACATCCGTTCGATACACAAAAAACATCCACCCAAGGTGAGAATTCACACAACGCAACACACAACATGCACACACGACCTCAACAGGTCTCATAGTGCCTCGACCGTGAGATCATCGGTCAAATAATCGTGGTCGACACGTGGAGTTGAGTTTCAGCATGGTGCCCGGGTCACGCCGAAAACATACCCACAATCTCGACACACCCGTGACTTCTTGCTGAAGCAATTGCCACGGTAACTGTGCAACTATGTACGCAGTATAGCCCCGCTATACTCATATATACAACACACGATTCTACGACACCAACGTAGCACCTCATGGCTCTGTTTGCTGGCAACACAAGTCCCCTATCTCGCCATCTCAAGAAATCCTCGCAGATGCATAGGAAACCTATCGACTACGCTTCCTTATCAAACCATCGATCAAGGATGCAAACGCGGTTCGGTGGAACTTGGAACTCTCGGTGGTCAAACCGTCTAAAATAAAAATGAAATGGGCGGTTGAAATTTTTAATGCACTATCCTCTGAGAGGCGACACGCTCGCAGGCGCTGCATATGCGGGGCGCCAGGACGCTCACGTGCACCTGTTTAGAGACCAGCCACAAGGTCAATGTTTGACCGATCACGCTGGCATGAGAGTTCCGTGTGTCCGGTGATGGCAGCTGTAGCTTGCGTGTGAGTCAATGATCGACCGTGCGCAAGCCTATCGTCTATCAGCACGGGCGTACACGCTTGACCACCACTTCGTGGCAACACCCAGTCAGGGTCGGCTTTTGGTTCAAGGTTTTGACAAGGAAATTTAATCCATGGTTTTTCTCAATACGAAAAATTTTCTGACTTGGAATTTCACATAGGTTAAGGCAATAGCAAGAGAAGAGTTTTCCACAAAATGTGTACAAATGGGGTTCATGCCAAACAAGCTTTTTGGTTTTTCACGAATTCAAAAAGTTCAAGGTCTCAAAAAAATAACATGGCATAAAATCGAGTTTCAAGTCCACTACCTTATTCCAACAACACACTCTAACACACAAAAAGACCGAACGCCAGAGATAGGCAAGAATCCTCAAAGGAAATCGAATGCGCTTCTCCGGTCGAGAATGGTACTAGGTCAGCGGCTCCCTCTAAGACACCAACTAGCTAGCTCACTTCGGTTCTTCCGATAAACAGCATCGGCCGTCATGTCAGCTCTTCCTCCGGTAGCTAATCGTGCCAGCAGTCCTGAACGAGCTCCACTCATCTGCATTGCCCAGAGTTCACACCTCAAGGTCTAGGCAAGAGTTTTCTTTTATCGAAAAGACCTCGATCACGTCTTCGGGTATTTCCGTTACGTCTCGGCGTTCTTAGAGATAGACTATGACGTCGCTGCAGAATTACATCCAGACATTTCGTCGCAGTTTCCATTGCGGTAGTTAGCACAAAAATAATCACTATTCGATTGCAGACATTCTCATCGGGTTCCTGAGTCCGTTTTGATACGTCCACTCCTCGATTTTCGGCTGACGGTACATCGGCCTTAAATCGGTCTTCAATGATTTTGCAGTTGCCCTCCGTTGATTGAACAGGTATTCACCTCGTGATAGTAGTTGATCTCCTGCATCGTCCATCGGTTAGGTTTACGGTTGTCGATGAGCAGCATTCCTTGTCATGAAACACATCGACTCCTCCGGTGTTCAGGTTGGTTGTAACTCGCCTTGTTCGTCTGGTGGCCTTCTTTGTTGTACCTCCGGACTACGCTGAGCTAGAGGCCATAACAGGGCCGACGTGGGCCGTATGGGAAGAAGTCAGGAAGGCGTAAGAGGATGACCCCCAATGCTGAGATTTGTGCCAAGCGATTGAGGCAGGCGATGCCACCGCTATCGACTATGAGCAGCACAACAGCCTATTACTCCACCGAGGCCGGGTGTATGTGCCTAACAGTGGGGAACTCTACGAGAGGATTATACAACACTTCCACAACTCTAAAATTGAAGGGCACTCGGGCTTCTACCGTACATGGATGAGGATGGCCAATACCTTCTTTTGGCCAGGGAAGCAAGGCGCGGTCCAAGAGAATGTCGCGCGATGCGACGAGTGCCAGCGCACTAAGGCTGACGCACGGCGATCGGGCGGACTACTACAACCCTTGTCGGTGCCCAAGAGAATCTGGGAGGACATCACTATGGACTTTATCGAAGGACTGTCGATCTCTAATGGATTCAACAGAGTCATGGTCGTGGTAGGTCGACTTACGAAGTATGCACACTTCATACCCATTACGCATCCTTACACGGCAAAATCCATCGCCAAGCTATTTAATGAGTATATTATGAAGTTGCACGGGGTGCGACGCTCGATTGTCTCCGACTGCGACCGGATCTTTATGAGTAGCTTTTGGTCTGAGTTCTTCAAGCTGCAGGGGACCAAGCTATCGATGAGTTCAGCCTACCACCCACAGACAGATGGGCAAACCGAGGTGACCAACCGCACGCTGAGCAATACTTACGGTGCTACGTGCATCAATTTCCAAAGACGTAGAAGAATTTTCTACCATGGGCTGAATATTGGTACAACACCACTTACCACGGCTTGACCAAGACTACGCCATTCGAGCTTGTGTACGGACGCAAACCATGTACGCTCGTAAGTTACTCGGAAGGAGGTGTGATCAACGATGAAGTCGGTCGAGAACTTGAGGAACGAGACCTAATGTTGCAAGAATTGAAGAAAACTCTAGAAGGCTCGATCAACTGCATGAAAACCTTTCATGACGGCAAGAGGCGTGAGGAAAATTTTGAGTCGGGCGACTATGTCTACTTAAAGCTACAGGCGTTTCGACAACGCACGACTGCGCAAAGGGCCACGACTAAGCTTGGGGTGCGCTATTACGGGCCATATCAGGTTTTGAAGCGCATAGGTCAAGTAGCTTATCGCCTAAGTTGCCGGAGAGTTCCCACATCCATGCGGTTATA
Source organism: Striga asiatica (assembly GCA_008636005.1). NCBI lineage: Eukaryota > Viridiplantae > Streptophyta > Magnoliopsida > Lamiales > Orobanchaceae > Striga > Striga asiatica. Next base: position 33,832 of record BKCP01005106.1, read on the forward strand.
CATGTCTCGCAACTTAAGAAGAGGTTGGGCGAAGCGCACAAGTGGTGCGAGGAACTGCCAGCAACAACGACTAATGGACGAGCCATTGTAAGGCTAAGTCGCGCGATCGAGTATCGCCAAGTGAGGAAAGCTAGATGCTATCGATGGGAGGTATTAGTCGAATGGGAAGAACTGAGGACGGGTTTTTTGGGTTAGCTCACCCTCGCGGGATCGCGACCCGTTGTCCCGTCCATTGTACCACGCGTGTCAGCCATGGTCAGAAGGGGCATGATGACTTGACGTCGCCATCAGAGGAATCCACTTAGGAGGATCTAGATGAAATGCGCGATCAATTCCCGGATTTCGTCCTTGAGGATAAGAAAACACTTGAAGGGGACGGGAATGATGCGGATGTGGTGAGGCAACTCAAGAACGCCTCAAGCCGGGCCTATCATGCACGCAAGAGGTTGGCGCGACTGGCGGGTGAAACACAAGCCATCGCGGTTGTCGCGTGCGTAGTGTGCAAAGTGGGCAAGGTGGATCCGACTGGAGAAGGCGCGCAACTTGCGAGCGGGCGCGATACACCGACGACGGGAGACGACGCGCGTGCAACAAGCGCATCGGGCAGGGGCGCGAAGGGTGTAGTGAGTGACGGGGACGCGGCGAGTGCCAAGAATGCGCACGATGAGGACGCGAAGAGCGTCGGCACGCGCGAAGCGCCGAGCGGACGAGCACGTGCGATGGAAGGCGACGCAACCTTAGTCCTCGAGGACTAAGGCAAGGCACGCGGGGGTCCAAGGCGGCGAGTATGAAGGCTACTAGGATAAAGGACGAGCACGTGCGATGGAAGGCGACGCGACCTTAGTCCTCGAGGACTAAGGCAAGGCACGTGGGGGCCCGAGGCAGCGAGTATGAAGGCTACTAGGGTTCTTTACTTGGAGTGCAAGACTAGATCACTTAGGATTCTCTAGATATTTAGTTTTCCTCTTTTCATAAGATTTCTAGATTGTTTAGGACACTTAATATTTTCTTGCTTTATTAGAGTTATAGCTAGATTAGGACTAGATCTATTTGATGCCTATATAAAGGCCCTTCCTCATAATAAAAAACCGAACTTTTGTTCAAACACTTTGCCTTAGATTTCTTCTTGATTTCTTTTGCAATTTTATTCGTTTCGAGGGGCGCGGGTGTGTGAACCTCCGAGAAACCTATCGTCGGTTCAAGGCATGAGTGTGTGGCTTATCGGCAATTGGGACACGCGATCTTCATCATGCAGTCCCAGCGCACGCGACCGCGCCCAGCAGTGCCAGTCCGTGTCCGCGTGCGAAGTCTCGGCACCAGTCGTGCCAGCCAGCATGCACAGCACCCAGTAGCGTTGTGCCAGTCCCAGTGCGCGTGGTCTCGAGCCAGTCGCTCGTGCTGCGCTGAGCAGCCTCGGGTCGTGCCCAGCAGCATGCTCGAGCGCCCAGTACCGTGACCGGGGTTAGCCTGAGTCGTGTAAGCCGTGCTAGTAGGCCTCGGGTCGTGCCCAGCAGCACGCCCGAGTGCCTCGTGCCATCAGGGTCGCTCGGCAGTGCCCGTGTGGTACCAGCCGCGCCAGAGCCCGCGCGAGTAGAGTCTGGCCGTATCATTCTCGAGTGCAGTCGTGCCAGCCGCATTTGGTCGTGACCAGTTGCACGCCCTAGTGCCAAGTTGACCTCGGTCGTGCCCAGCAGCACCCGAGTGGCACCAGCCGTGCCAGGGCTCATGCCAGCAGCGTCTGGCCGCGTGATGAAGATCGCTTGTCCTGATTGCCTATAAGGCACACACTCGTGCCTTGAATCGCCGATAACTGTCTCGAAGGTTCACACAACCGCACCCCTTCGAAACGATATAAAATTGCAAAAGAAATCAAGAAGAAATCTAAGGGAAAGTGTTTGAACAAAAGTTCGGTTTTTGTATTAATTTCTGAATGATAAAAATAACAAGAGGAATGGCCTTTATATAAGCATCAAGTAGATCTATTCCTAATCTAGCTATAACTCTAATAAAGCAATAAAATATTAAGTATCCTAAACAATCTAGAAATCTTATGTAAGGAAGGAAACAAAATATGTAGAGAATCCAAAGTGATCTTGTCTTGCACTCCAAGTCGAAACCCTAACCTCCCTAGTCGCCGCCTCATACCCCGCGCGCCTTGCCTTAGTCCTCGAGGACTAAGGTCGCACCGCCTTCGCCCGCGCGTGCTTGTCTGCCCGGCGGTTCGCGCGTGCTCGTGCGCCTATCGTCCCCATCACGCGCGTCTTCAGCACATGCGCGTCCTCGCCATTCACCGCGCCCTTCGCACCACGACCCAAGGTCTCCGTTGCGCGCGCGTCGTCTCTCGTCGCGGCAGCCTTTCGCCCGCGCGCTAGTCGCGTGCTCACTTCCGCTGAATCCCCTTCACCCGCCTCGAACGCGATGGCTTGTGTCTTACCCGCCTGCCGTGCTAACCTCTTGCCCGCATGATAGGCTCGGCTCGAGGCATTCTTAAGTTGCCTAGCCACATCCGCATCATTCCCGTCCCCTTCAAGTGCTTCCTTGTCCTCAAGGACGAAATCAGGGAATTGTTCGCACATTTCGTCTAAATCCTCCCAAGTGGCTTCCTCCGATGGCAACTCTTCCCATTTGATTAACACCTCCCAACGATAGCGCCCAGCTTTCCTTACTTGTCGATACTCGATCACGCGGCTTGCCCTCACAATGGCTCGCCCATCCGTGGCTGTCGCGGGTAGCTCTTCGCACCACTTGTGCGCCTCACCTAAACTTCTTTTAAGTTGCGAGACATGTATGACCGGATGAATGTGCGAACTCTCCGGCAGTTCTAGGCGATAAGCTACTTGCCCTATGCGCTTCAAAATCTTGTATGGACCGTAATAGCGTACCCAAGCTTAGTCGCGGCCCTTTGCGCTATCGTGCATTGTCTGAAGGGCCGTAGCTTCAAGTAGACATAGTCGCCTGGCTCAAAACTTTCCTCTCGCCTCTTGCCGTCATGAAAGGTCTTCATGCGATTGATCGAGCCTTCTAGAGTTTTCTTTAGCTCGCACAACATCAAACCTCGCTCCTCAAGCTCTCGACCAACTTCATCGTTGATCGCACCTCCTTCCGAATAACTCATGAGCGTAGGTGGTTTGCGCCCGTACACAAGCTCGAACGGCGTAGTCTTAGTGGAGCCGTGGTAAGTGGTATTGTACCAATATTCAGCCCATGGTAGAAAATTTTCCCACTTCTTCAGAAATTGATGCACATAGCACCATAGGTATTGTTCTAGCGTGCGGTTAGTCACCTCGGTTTGACCATCCGTCTGCGGGTGATACGCTGAACTCATTGATAGCTTGGTCCCTTGCATTTTGAAGAATTCAGACCAAAAGCTACTCATAAAAATCCGGTCGTGATCAAAGACAATCGAGCGTGGCACCCCGTGCAACTTCATAACGTACTCGATGAATAGCTTGGCGATAGATTTCACCGTGTAGGGATGCGTGATGGGTATGAAATGTGCATACTTTGTTAGCCGATCCACCACGACCATAACTCCATTGAACCCCTTAGAGAATGGCAGCCCCTCGATGAAATCCATAGTAATGTCCTTCCAGATATTTTTGGGTACCGGCAAAGGCTGCAGTAGACCACCTGATCGTCGTGCGTTGGCCTTAGTGCGCTGGCACTCATCGCAGCGTGCGACATATTCTCGGACCGCGCCTTGCTGCCCCGGCCAAAATAAGGTATTGGCCATCCTCATCCACGTTCGGTAGAATCCCGAGTGTCCGCCAATTTTAGAGTCGTGGAAATGTTGCATGATCCGCTCACGGAGTTGCCCGCTGTCGGGCACAAACACTCGGCCCTGGTGTAGCACTAGACCGTTGAGCTGTTTGTAATCGGCTACGGCCGCATCACCGGCCTCAATATCCCAGCGCAAGTATCGGCATTGGGCATCGCCCTCTTGCGCCTTCTTAACTTCTTCCCATATCGCCCACGTTGGCCCGGTTATAGCTTCAAGCTCGACGACGTCAGTCTGTCTTGATAATGCGTCGGCCACGACATTTTGTTGGCCCGGTCGATACACTATCTCGAAGTCGAAGCCCATAAGTTTTGAGACAAACTTCTGCTGCTCGGCCGTCACAATTCGTTGTTCGAGCAAGTGCTTGAGCGGCTGTTGGTCGGTTACAATCCGAAAGCGCCGCCCCAAGAGATAGGGCCTCCAACATTGCACAGCTTCTACAACTGCAAGCATCTCCTTTATGTACACGGACAGCCCTAGTCGGGTCGTGCCTAGTGCGTTGCTGAGAAAGGCCAAGGGTCCTCCCTCTTGGACTAGCACCGCACCAATGCCAATGTCGCTCGTGTTCGTGTGTACCTCAAACAAGACATCGAACCTTGGCATAGCTAGAACGGGCGTCGAAGTCATTGCGCCCTTAAGTTTCTCAAATGCACTCTCACTAGCTTTGGTCCACTGAATCCTCCTTTTTTGGTCATCTCAGTTAATGGCTTGGCAATGGTTCCATAATCCTTCACGAACTTCTGATAGTAGCCCGTGAGCCCTAGGAATCCACGTAACTGCGTTAGACTTGTCGGTTTAGGCCAGTCGACCATAGCCTCAATTTTCCTTGGGTCGACTTTCACACCATCATGAGAAATAAAATGACCGAGATACTCGACCATCTCTTGTCCAAACGAGCACTTGGATGGTTTGATGTGGAAAGAGTTGGCCTCCAAAATTTCGAGCACCACACGTAAGTTACCAATGTGCTCGGCCCAAGTCTTTGAGTAGACCAAGATATCGTCGAAGAATACTAAGACGAACTTGCTCAGATGGTCCTTGAAGATGGAATTCATGGAAAACTGAAAAGTGGATGGGGCGTTGCATAGCCCAAACGACATAACCATATCCTCGTAGTGCCCTTGGTGTGTAGGAAAGGCCGTCTTTGGAATATCAGCTGTCGGATCTGATGGTACTCGGCCCTAAGGTCGGGTTTAGAGAAATAGCGTCACCCACCTAACTCATCGAGCATGTCGTCGACACTTGGTATGGGAAAACGATCCTTGATTGTCGCGGCATTCAATGCTCGATAGTCGGTGCAGAACCTCCACGTGCCATCTTTCTTCTTGGTTAGTAGCACTGGTGATGAGAACGGGCTTCAGCTATGCTGAATGAGCTCGGATCCAAGCATCTCGCCAATTTGCCTTTCTATCTCTGTCTTCTGAAAGTGTGCGTATCGGTATGGATGGACGTGAACGGTATGCTGCTCGTTGGTTAACGGTATGCGGCGATCGAACTCCCGGTGTGGTGGTAGACCCTTGGGCTCGTCCAGCACACGGTCGAACTCCTCGAGTAACGCGCGTACCTCGCCCTGCAGCAGGTTGGACTCGGTTATGGACGCGCTCGTGTCCTCGACTACAACCGCAAAGATTTGGCCGCCCCCACGCCAAACCCGCTCTATGCTCTTGAGACCAATCTCCTTGGCCCCACCGGCCTCACTGGTCTTCAACGTGACTTGTTGTTCTCCCGCTTTGAACTTCATGACACCGGTTTTGTAGTTGGTGGTCCCTTCTCCCAATCCTTCGAGCCATTGAACTCCTAACACAACGTCGGGTCCTACGAAGGGTAGTGCGTAGAGATCAACCTTGATGGTGACTCCTTGGAACTTGATTGGCACCTTGCGATAAGACTCGGTGCACTTTAGCCGTTCGCCATTGGCTCTTCGAACTTCTAATGGCTCTATCGTCGTTGTGGGCAATTTTAGCTTTTCAGATAGCGTGGTGTTGATGAAATTGTGCAACCACCCATTGTCCACGAGTACGACCACTCGGCGGTCCTTGACCCAGGCCGGTAGTCGCATTGTTCTTGGCCCTCGAGTACCGGCCATTGCATGCATTGAGATATCGGCTTCGTCTTCGAGCTCCTCAACTTCTACATCGCCTTCCTCGATCTCGGGCTCCTCCTCATCCGAATCAATGACGTCAATCACAAACGCCTGTTTGCATCGGTGACCTGGGGTGAACTTCTCCTCGCACTTAAAGCATAGCCCCTTCTCGCGTCGGCGCCTCATTTCCTCGAGCGACAGTCGTTTGACCTCCGAGTTTGGTGGTCGCGTGCTGCTCGGTGGCCGGACGCTTGTTACGATGTTGGTGATGCAACGCGGCTCGAGAAAACGCGCGTCCGCCCGTCCCCTTCGAGTAGCGGCGAGGTGATCGTCGCGGCGCCTAGCGACCTCCATGGCCGCATGCATTGAGTCAGGCCGCTCCAATCGAACCCTCGAGGCTAGGTCATACGTGAGGCCGCCGATGAATGCCCCGACCAACGCGGTCTCAGGCCAGCCCCTTACGCGGCATGCTAGCCTTTCGAACTCCTACAGGTAATCGCGCATGCTGCCGGTTTGACGTATGCGTGAAAGTGCCTCGTCATAGTTGTGGTAGTCGGAAGTCCCCTAACGCGTGAGTAACTCGCGCTAGATGTCGCCCCACCTGATGACTCGCTGCCGGTTGCAGTAGACGCTCGTGAGCCATTGCCACCATACCTCGCCATCTAGGTAATAGGCCGCATATCGCACACGGTCATTTGCCTCGGTCTCAATGAGCTCAAAATATTGCACGGCCCAGTTGAGCCATGCCTCGGGATCGGTGCCGGTGAAGGTGGACAGCGTGAGCCTCGGTTTGTCGAGTCTTGGGTGATCATGCATGTTGGACGCTTGTGACTGCTGCTCGAAGTCCTCCTCGTGCTCGGCCTGATCGTGCTGATGTTCGTCCTCCTTAGGTCGATCGCGCCTCGGCTGTCGTGGAGGTGGCCGCGCATGGTGTTGGAAACCGCGAGCCATCTTGTCGAACTGTCGGTCCACGGTCTCCATTAAATCGTGAACCGATGCCTTGGTTGTGTCGAGTCCCTCACCTAGGGTGTCCATGGCTTTACTCATGCTTCGGACTTGAACGTCAAGGTTGTCGATCTTGTCCTTCATCTTCTTGTTGGCCATGGCTTACTTTTCTTACTTTCTCTCTTTGCTTCGTGGACTCGTTTTGAAGTTTTTGATTTTTTGGATTTTTTTTTTTTTTTAATTTCGAACGAAAAATAAAAGGTGGAAAAGAAAGGGAATAGGAAAGGAAAAGACACACGATCTAGTTACTCTCAATGAAAGCACCAATGATGAAGATCGCGTGTCCCGATTGCCGATAAGCCACACACTTGTGCCTTGAATCACCGATAAGTGTCTCGGAGGTTCACACAACCGCACCCCTTCGAAATGATATAAAATTGCAAAAGAAATCAAGAAGAAATCTAAGGCAAAATGTTTGAACAAAAGTTCGGTTTTTGTATTAATTTCTGAATGATAAAAATAACAAGAGGAAGGGCCTTTATAGAGGCATCAAGTAGATCTACTCCTAATCTAGCTATAACTCTAATAAAGGAATAAAATATTAAGTATCCTAAACAATCTAGAAATATTATGTAAATAAGAAAACTAAATATGTAGAGAATCCTAAGTGATCTTGTCTTGCACTCCAAGTCGAAACATTAACCGCCCCAGTCGCTGCCTCGAACCCCGCGCGCCTTGCCTTAGTCCTCGAAGACTAAGGTCGCACCGCCTTCGCCCGCGCGTGCTTGGTCGCCCGGCGCTTCGCGCGTGCTTGCGCGCCTATCGTCCCTATCGCGCGCGTCCTCAGCACATGCCGCGTCCTCTCCACTCGCCGCGCCCTTCGCGCCACGACCCAAGGTCTCCGTTGCGCGGGTCGTCTCCCGTCGCAGCAGCCTTTCGCCCGCGCAACAGTCGCACGCTCACTTCCGCCGAATCCCCTTCACCCGCCTCGCATGCCCCGCATGCGATGGCTTGTGTCTCATCCGCCTGCCGTGCTAACCTCTTGCTCGCATGATAGGCCCGGCTCCAGGCATTCTTAAGTTGCCTAGCCACATCCGCATCACTGCGCCCAGCAGCGCTTAGCACCGCGCCTCGGTCGCACCCAATCGTGCCCAGCGCCGCTCCAAGGCACCAGCAGGCCCTGCACAGGACCGAGGTCGGCCAATTCGAGTAGCCCGTGACCGTCCGATCCAGAGTGAACCGACGGTCCCAACCGGTCCAGTTTCAGTCTGACCCGGTTCAATCAGTCAGCGAACCGGCCGGTTCGGCCGGCGATTCGAGTCAGTTTTGGTTCAAGTTTTTCTGTCCAAAATTTAAGTATTTTTCCAAGTCAAACCAGTCCAGTTTAAGTATATCAGTTTAATTCCAAACTTAGCATGATTTTGGCAAACCCTTAGAGCGTCCCTTTATATGTGGATCAGTTATCTAATAGGATCGAACATCCTAGCATCTTTTTGAGAATATTATGAGCATAGTACTTAGTATATTTGTTTGCATATATTTTTATGTAGCTTGACGAGTTAGCTACCCAGATCAGCACAAAACTTACATTTTCAAAGCAGAAAAGGTGGGGACCCAGCCTGGGTATTACATTGACTATAGTAGCTGATATCATGTCCAAGGTATGTATATGAGTTTATTCGGTTAGGGTCGAGGCCGACTTTGCGCTCCCCTAGGTTCTAGTGGTGGCTAGTTGCCTTAATATTCCACCAGAGTGTGCACACGGTTAACGGCCAGATTGTCCGGGAGTTATCGGCCATAGTGTCCAGGAGATTACAGTTCCAGCTACCGGCCAGAGTGTCTGGGAGATTTTAGTTTACTTATATATACCTGTGATCATGATATCGTTATTCTTATTGTTGTTTACTTTAGTATGGGTTGTTATGGTGTTGGTCATGGACTTGGCCCAGTCGCCATTTGTGGACATTTGTTTACATTTCTGTCTGTATAACTATGCCGCGCATTTTAAGACTTCCGCTACGTTTTTCAGTTTAGAACTTGCATGTCAGTATTTTCAGACTTAAAGATTTTACTCGGTTTGTCAGTACGAACGGGGTCCAGTTTTACATACTTGCTCGATTAAGTATTTTAAATCTGTTTTTCGTTATGTCTAAACCAGTCGTTAGACCCAGTTTAAAGAAAACATATTTTTAAAGTAGAAAAGTTTTAGCAGCATCCCGAGTTATGCGCAAATGATTTCGAAAAATTTATAAGCATTTTTGAAGTTAAAGTCGTGAAAAATTTACTCTGATAAGCGCGGTGTTGCAGTTTATATAGTGTGCTGTTATAAATTATTTGCAGTCACTGTGTCCCAGTGCGTTGGGTTGATGACGTCCCCGAAATGAGCTCAAGAAGGAACAATATGTTAAATCCTGCAGGTGGATGATTATCCGACATAATGATTATTTATCTGAGTGGTACTAATTTCGGAAATGAATAAAAGGTTGTTTAATTATTTTGTCAGTAATTTATTTAATCGACGTACGTTATATCTTAAACATGGGGAGGTAAATAGGTCAATTAGATTAATATTTATTAATCAAGTGGAGGTTTGATTTATTGATTAAGTTGGAGCTAAATGGGGAGAGCAATAATATTACTCTAGTGGGATGTATTATTATTTAATTATATTTAGGATTTTAGGAATTAATTTTATTCCATAATTAATATTCCATTTGGAGGAGAATATTACTTCTAGAATATTACCTAGGGTTAGAAGACTAAAGAGTCTTCTAGAAAGTGATGTTTGGTAGAAGGAGTTTTATCCTAGATTGGAAATACATATGGAGTAGAATTACGATTCCTTTGCCGAATGATATAAGCCCATATTTAGCACATCCTTAAGGTCCCTATGTAACGCCCCGTTTTATTTTAAAGAATTTACCGAATTTATTTATAAAAATCAGAGTTTATTTTTCGCAAAATCCCAATTTAAAACTTTAATATTCGACGGGTGCTACTTAAACAACAAAAACCAATAAACATTTACACAGATAAAAACTAACAGTTCAAATTAAATTCAAATTCTTACATAATCCTCAAACCCAGTCATGCGTAATTAAAAACTTCAATCGAAATCCATTAGTCAACCAACATGTTCAAATAGATAAAGCGGAAGCATAATTATTCAAAGATAACCGGGTGATCTATCGAGGAAATAAAAAGAAAAGCGGAAGCAAGTAGCACACAATCCAACGACCACCACTCGATCGTCTCTCGCTGCCGCCGCCAACAATGCTCAACTTAAAAAGATAGCAAGAGAAACAAGAGGACAGAAAAGTAAATGGGGGTGAGTACAACCATCATACTCACCATTACCGCACAGTATATTTCGCATAAAGATCCATAAACATAAATAATGTATGCATAGAATCCAGATCTAATTTCCTATTACGCCCTATCGCAAACCTCCTATGTACATACAACAAACCTTCCGACCTGACATCGACAAGGATGTACTGGAAGCACTCCTACCCCGGATGCGACGGGCGTAGGATCTTACCAGGAGACAGTGAAGTTGAATTACCCCTCCGCTCTACACGGATTCGGGCGTTCAGACAATCCCCTCCGCTCTACACGGATTCAGGCGCCCACCTCCCGGATACAACGGGCAGGTGACTTCCACTGATTATGCATTCATCAAAGGCACTACCATCAGGATACTTAGACTAGGGTTCTCACGCATACAAAAACTATCGCGACAAACATTTATACGAAATAACAAGTGCGATAAATGTAGATTCAGCATTAATGAACCCACCTGGTAGCGATCGAGTCAAACACACAATAATAGTAGTCGGCGAGGTCGATTCGTCAAACACCTACATTTATTAAAATAGTCTCATCAAAGACTATTCGACAATTTACTTAGTTCAACTAAGTCCATGTAAGCATTCAATCATGCATCAAACCTGTAATAGCCCAGTTCCCAGTTGAACTATTTCTTTTATTAATACTGCTCGTCTTTAGTTTCGAGCCCAGTTATCAGCTATTCAATCTTAGTTATTAATTCCGATCCATTTATTTTAGTAATGGATTTTTTTTTTCAGTCGGAATTAATTATTTCAGTTGACGAATAATCGAAACCGAGTTTGTTTCGATAAATCGTCCAAGTCTAACCGTGTCTGGAACCGAGTCGTTCGGTCACGAGTATCGCGCCTAGCAAATTCTCGAGCCCTAGTAGTCTCGAGTCATGTTCGAGCCCTAGCCATGCTCTTAGCCTTACTTAGAGTATTTCTATGTATGAGATCATGTTTGTCAAGCCTTGGATGTTATTCCCTCGGTCTAGTATACCGCACCTAATTCGTGCGTGGCCCCGAGATCACTCGCGCCTAGGGTTCGCAAGTTCGGGCCAAAGCCGTGCCGAGTCCGCACCAAGTCATGACCAAGTATTAAGGGGATTTTCCCTAGGTCTGGTGGCACCTTAGTGTGGCCATTTTTCAGCCATAGGCAAGGGTTAGCCTCAGTCTAAGTGTACACCGAGCCCGAGCCATGAGTCGCGCCCTAGTGCCCGCACCCTAGCCTCGCGCGAGTCAAGTATGGTGGCCCAAGTCATGGCCAAACACCTTTGGAATTTTTCTAAGTGTGGAGAACTCTTTTTCCAGCCCTAAGCATGTGGCATAATCGGCCCAAGTTTTTTTCTCACGCGCAGCCCGGGCCAGCAGTTCCCGCGCCCAGCTCGCGCCCAGGCCCCGTGCCGCGACAGCCCAGACAGCGCCCAGGGCCCAGCAGCGCCCAGGCCCAGCGCGGGCAGCGCACCAGCCCACTTCTTGGGCCCAATTCCATTAATTCCGGCCCACTTTCCTCATGACCCAAAAGTGGCGAGTAATTAGGACATAATAAGGGTTTAATTAAGCTTAATTAACCCTAATGAAGTTTAAGCCTTAAGCACTTTCAAGTGAGTCCAAATGTGGACATGTGCATGGAATATTTTAATGCATGTGTTGTTGGATTTGTCCCCCACTACCTCATGCATGGGACAAGGCCTGACCCAAGGCATATTTTAGTCCAAGATGCCCTGCAAGATGCTCCCA
>BKCP01005106.1:46364-135028 GCA_008636005.1 Striga asiatica
AAAGGATTTTACATGTATGGAGTTGTAATCAGAATAGGTTTACTCGCTATTCACTTAATACTAGATTCATGCTACTTGCTAGGTGTTACCATGATATGTGGGTTCATAAATTAAAGGGTTAATTCATGAATAAGAGTTAATAAGATTTAACTCAAATTACAAAGTGTTGTAAACCCACTACTAGTATTAAGATGAACCTAAAAGATCACACTAATTATGAACAAAGGTAAAGATTGTATTTCTAATGGTTAGAATTAATTGATAAATATCTAATTTGATTAGATATCAATTAAAGGAATATATTAATCAATAAGATTGATTAATTACATTTTGGATATTACTTTAGTAATTAAGGTAATTACTAAATTAATAAAGTTGAATTTTAAAATAGGATTTTAAATTTCAAAATCCAAAATAATAATAATATGATTATTATAATATTGGGAAAATGATATAATAATAAAGTCTTGAGAAAGATTCTCAAGATTTATTCTCCAATTATTATTTATATCTTTAAATATGATTTGAGGATTAAAATAATAAATATGATTATAATAAAATGGTTGTTGATGGTTGTTTGAACTACTTAACATATCTTATTATTTTCAAAGTCAAAAGTTAGTAAATACTATTTAAATAAAATTTGATTTTATTTAATATTACTAAATGTTGATTATTTTATGCTAAAATGTTTAGTATAAATATATGCAAAATGGTTTTGCATTTAAGTGAAGTTTTTGATCCTAAATTTCTAAGTGTTAGAAAGTGAAGAAAGTGTTCTTCATAAAACTTCAAGAAAGAGTTCTTAAAATTCCCAAATAAAATTCATAAATATTCCTATACAAGAAAACCGAGTCTTTTCTACTAGCGAAGGAAAGTCGTCGGAACCGGGCTTCATAGGGTGGATACGTTTAGAGGGAAGACACTTGGATTCCTCTAGCGAGTAACCTCAAGTCGTTGAAGTTACAACCGGGAACCGATTCCCTCATCCATCATCAATAGTGAAGGAGTTCAAGACATTCGGTAAATATTTTTACTAGTATTTACTTTATAGTAACAAATCAAAATTTGTATATGATGCATGTTTTAAAGATGACGATCAGTTAATTCGCAATTAGTATGTACGGGTGTTGTATTTATACGATAAATACTTACTTTAAAAATTTTAAATTCCGCTGCGTACAGCCCGTACGGTACTATCGAACCCAACAATGGTATCAGAGCCACGGTTATCGTCTTTAAAACAGATTTTGATTTGTTATTGCTAATGAGATAAGCAAGATAATTAAATGTTTATGAGATAAATATTTTAATTATAAAATAAAAAAAAAAAAAAAAATATTCATTAGATGAATGATTTAGGGATGATCATGAGCCTCATATTTAATATGATTGAATGTATGTTTTCATTTTCAATGTGATTGAATGAATGAATGGATGTTTAATTATGTTTTTTAATATGATTGAAGAAATGTAATTTATCGAGACCTGCGAGTCTCTTGAGATGAAATTTGTAAAATTTTAAATTTTGTATCGTTAGAGATTAGATCAAGGTGGAGACCGTTCGATGACAAAGGCCCACGCATGTGTGGGTAATTTTACAAGTTGTAATCTCGAAGGCCTGTGCTTGTACGGGTAGATAGAATAAATGTAATAGAAGTAGTTCTATTATTTGTTTTATCACGTACATATGCATAGATCCATTTTGGCTCGAATGGATCGAATAGGAAAGGACATGATCATCCCACCATGCATTAGATGTATGTTAGGTTTATTTACGCTTTCGTTTCATTAGATGACTGAAACTGGTAAATAAACGTAAAGATGGTAATCGATGAGATCAAGGAACCCAAACGGATTAATTTGATTAATTCCATATCAAATCAATAATGGATAAAAATAAGTTGGAACTTATTAATCCCGGCCTTCCATCAAAAGTAGATGACATGAGATGCTACGATGTTTTATCATTGGCCACGAGTCGTGGGATGATTCTATGTCGAAAGCTGTGAACTCTATTAAATATATTGATATTCGTGAGACGGATTCCTCTTTGTGTTGGCCATGAGTCGTGGGACACTCTGGTGGGCCGTTATCATGAAAGTTTTGATGGGTTTGATTTGACACCGAGTAATATATATGGAGTCATAAAATTGAGGTATATAAGGAAAGGTGAGGCAAAACATCTTGAAGGTTGTATAGAGATACAATTGTCAAAAAGTTGACTACCGATAAAATTGTTTCATGGTGGCATCATAAAATTGGGACATGAAATATTTTTATTGGACTTCAAGCCCACTATGAAAATAATGATTTTCATAATTATAATGAGGTTCTAATTAAATTAGTGGGAGACATTTAATGTTAAAGACCTAATATTAAATGAATATAAATTCCATAGTCTAATTATTTTCTGCTTCGTTTGTTATTTTTGTAGATCAAACTACTAAAATGGCTAAGAATCCAATCGCGAGTATCCTTGATCATAATAAATTAACTGGTCCCAACTTCAATGATTGGTTGAGGAACCTAAAGATTGTTCTTCAGTCTGAGAAGCGAGAGTATGTTTTGGAAACAGCTCCTCCTCCTCCACCGGAGGATCAGACTGCTGAAGAGTATGGAGCCTACTTGCGTCATGTTGATGACAATCTCCAAGCTCGGTGCTACATGCTAGCATCAATGTCTAATGAGCTACAGAGACAGAACGAATTACTGAATAATGCTTCTGAAATCCTAACTCACCTGCAAGAGTTGTATGGTGATCGGACGCGACAAATTAGATATCAGATATCTAAAGAGCTTTTCAGGTGTCGTATGACCGAGGGCTCTTCAGTTCATGATCATGGACTGAAGATGATAGCTCTTGTGGAAAGACTCGAATCACTTGGAGTCATTATGGATAATGAACTCTATGTGGATTTATTGTTGCAATCTCTGCCAGCGTCATTCGATAACTTTGTCGTTAACTACAACATGCATAATATGGAAACTGATCTTCCAGGATTATTAAACATGTTGAAGACGGCTGAGTCCACCATTAAAAAGGACAAGCCGGTACTTCTTGTTGGATCCACTTCCGGATCAAAGGCTACTAAGTCTAAGAAAAGGAAGAGGAAGGGAAAGGTTCCCAATAAGCCCAACAAGAAGGCATATAATGATAAAGGGAAGAACAAACAGAAGGTTAATTCTCAGGCCGATCATGAATGTTTTCATTGTGGCAAAACTGGGCACTGGAAGAGGAACTGCAAGGAGTATCTTGCTAGTCTGAAAAGTTCAGGTATTTATTTTGTTGAAGTTAACTTGTCTGTTAACGATTCTTCTTGGGTATTGGATACCGGCTGTGGCTCACATATTTGCAATGATTTGCAGATGATGGCAAGAAGTAATATGCTAGATGGTGAAGAAACAATCCTAAGGATGGGCAATGGGGCAAGAGTTGCTGCTAAAGCTATTGGGACTGTTTATCTAGCATTGAATAATGATGTAAAGATTTGTCTATCAAACTGTTTGTATGTTCCGGATTTAATAAAAAACATTATTTCTATTCCAATATTGGATAAGGAAGGTTTTAAGTTTGTCATTGAAAATGGAAAATGTTCTATTTTCAAAGACACAACTTTTATTTATTCTGGAAATTTGACAAATGGGTTGTATACCATTACACCACAAAGTCCCATCCTAACCATTCAACAAAATAAAAGGAAATTAGATAATCATAGTTCATTCACAATTTGGCATGCTAGATTAGGTCATATATCCGAAAAGCGGATTCACAAATTGGGACCTAAACTCGACCTTAGGGGAGAGGATAGGTTGCCTACATGTGAGTCATGTCTTAAAGGTAAAATGACTAAATCACCATTTGTTGGACAAGTGGAGCGAGCTAAAGGTTTGTTGGATTTGATCCATACAGATGTTTGTGGACCACTAAACGTTAGTGCAATGGGGAACTATCACTATTTCATAACCTTCACTGATGATTATTCACGGTATGGTTATGTTTACCTATTGAGGTACAAATCTGAAGTATTTGAAAAGTTCAAAGAATTCAGAAATGAAGTGGAGAAACAAATTGGTAGAAATATTAAAGTTCTTCGATCAGATCGAGGAGGTGAATATTTGACTAATGAGTTTCTTGATTATTTAAAAGATAATGGGATTGTCTCACAGTGGACGCCTCCTGGAACTCCACAACTCAATGGGGTTTCAGAAAGGAGGAATCGAACATTGTTGGACATGGTTCGATCGATGATGAGTACCACTGATCTACCTCTTTCATTCTGGGGCTATGCCTTAGAAACAGCAGCATATATTTTGAATAGAGTGCCAAGTAAAGCTGTACCCAGCACACCTTATGAGATATGGTGTGGTAAATCACCCTCATACAAATATTTACGAGTATGGGGTTGTACTGCTTATGTAAAGCAGTTAGTGGGAGGTAAGTTGGATATGAGATCCATCTTATGTAAATTTGTGGGGTATCCTAGAGAGTCTATTGGATACTATTTCTATGATCCCTCTGAACAAAAGGTGTTTGTTTCGAGGAATGCTGTATTCTTAGAGAAAGATTTTATCTCAAAGAATAGCGGAGTCATAGAACTTAATGAAGAACAACCACAAATTCCACTAAGTACCACGGAAAACATACCAGTAGAGACTGGACCATCTAAAACACAACCTCTTCGGAGATCCGAAAGGGTTTCTAGGGCGCCTGAAAGGCTATACCTATTGTCAAAAGACAATGAAGAGGGATTCCTTTTGGATAATGATCCAATAAGCTATGATGAGGCAATGTTGGACATTGACTCAGATAAATGGCAAGAAGCTATGCAATCCGAAATAGATTCCATGTATTCAAACAAAGTATGGACTTTGGTTGATCCACCACAGGGTATTGTACCCATAGGTTGTAAATGGGTTTACAAGCGAAAACGTGGTGTAGATGGAGAAGTAAATACTTTTAAAGCAAGACTGGTTGCTAAAGGTTATACTCAAAAACAAGGTGTTGATTATGAGGAAACTTTTTCACCAGTAGCAATGCTTAAATCTATTCGGATATTGCTAGCCATAGCTGCGTATTATGACTACGAGATATGGCAAATGGATGTGAAAACTGCTTTTCTTAATGGAAATATTAAGGAAGACATTTATATGAAACAACCGCAAGGTTTCATATCCAATGGGAGTGAACAAATGGTTTGTAAACTTCAAAGGTCTATTTATGGACTTAAACAAGCTTCGAGGAGTTGGAATATTCGGTTTGATGAAACGATCAAAACGTTTGATTTTCATAAGAATCCGGATGAACCATGTGTTTATAAGAAGGTTAGTGGGAGTGCAGTTACATTTGTTGTTCTATATGTTGATGACATCCTACTCATTGGGAATGATGTAGGGATGTTGCAGTCAACTAGGACATGGTTGTCAAAACAGTTTTCCATGAAAGACTTGGGAGAAGCATCCTTTATCCTAGGGATAAAAATCTATAGGGATAGATTTAAACGGATGATCGGACTATCCCAGTCGACGTACATAAATAAGGTGCTACAACGGTTTAGCATGGAAGAATCCAAACGAGGATATATTCCAATGAGTCATGGGATTTCTCTTTCTAAGACGATGTCTCCAAAGACACCTGAAGAAAGAGAACGGATGAGTCATATACCTTATGCATCAGCTATTGGTAGCATTATGTATGCAATGTTATGTACAAGACCTGATGTGGCTCATGCACTTAGTGTAACGAGCAGATATCAGTCTAATCCAGGTGAAGAACACTGGAAAGCCGTTAAGATGATTCTTAAGTACTTACGAAGGACTAAGGATATCTTTATGGTATACGGCAATGGAGAACTGAAACTAGAAGGCTTTACTGATTCTGGTTTTCAGTCCGATAAAGACGACTATAAATCCATGTCTGGATACTTATTTACTCTGAATGGAGCAGCAGTTAGTTGGAAAAGTTCCAAACAAGAAACAATTGCTGACTCTACGACAGAGGCTGAATATATTGCTGCATCTGATGCTGCAAAAGAAGCTGTTTGGATAAGGAACTTTATCCAAGGGTTGGGTGTAGTACCATCCGTTGTTGATCCAATAATGATTTATTGTGATAACAATGGGGCTATTGCGCAAGCAAAGGAGCCAAGATCTCATCAAAAATCCAAACACATTATGAGGCGATACCATTTGATTAGAGAAATCATTGGTAGAGGCGATGTCGTGATGGAGCGAGTCGACTCAGCAGAAAATATAGCAGACCCCTTAACTAAACCCTTATCACAGAAAGTGTTCGAAGGACATCTTGAGAAGATGGGTCTTAGATACATGAGTGATTGGAACTAGGGCAAGTGGGAGATTGTTAGAGTAGGGTACCCGGCGTTCCAATCTAATTGGACGTATTCTACTTGTAAATACAGTCTATTGGAATTATATTATGAATAAGGCATTTCTTTATCTTAAGAGAAAGCATTTATCTTATAATTGCACTTAAGATAAAATCCCTAGATCACTTATGGTTATAAGGTATGGTTGCGCATAGAGATGGTGATCATGGAACATACCTTGAAAGCCGTGATCTTAAATACAGTTCCAAGTCGATGGATGTTTCGAGATGGGATATCGAATAATCCATAAAAGACTTGCACATAGTTTGTATGCTTGTTGGACAAGAATGTTGCATTCCATCAACATTAGCGTAAGACGTAAGTACATTTATGTGGGTGCTTGTTAGAGAACAAGTTCACTGAACATGACCGTATGAAAATTCTTAATGAAGAATTTATTCAGTCGAATAAGAATTTTCATGTTACAATAGTACATGACTAATCCTAAGACTTGAGGCACAATGGTAACTTTGTGCATATTACATTCTACTTTGATTTATCCTTTTGGTAGCTAGCACTATCGTTTAAAGGGATAAGTTGGGTATTATGTTAATATGTATGGAAGTTTGTTAGTGGCCAATAAAGGATTCGACACTTATGAAGATAAGTGAATTTCCTATGTGTTTCATAGTTATTAATCCAAAGTCCTTGGCCAAGGCAGAGATGAATAGTGATTCATAACCGGGTTAATAAACATGAAATAGAATCATAGTTATTAAGTCAATTTGGGTTTCGACAAAATCATACCCAAGACTTAATCGGGAAATTAGATGTCGAAAGGATTTTACATGTATGGAGTTGTAATCGGAATAGGTTTACTCGCTATTCACTTAATACTAGATTCATGCTACTTGCTAGGTGTTACCATGATATGTGGGTTCATAAATTAAAGGGTTAATTCATGAATAAGAGTTAATAAGATTTAACTCAAATTACAAAGTGTTGTAAACCCACTACTAGTATTAAGGTGAACCTAAAAGGTCACACTAATTATGAACAAAGGTAAAGATTGTATTTCTAATGGTTAGAATTAATTGATAAATATCTAATTTGATTAGATATCAATTAAAGGAATATATTAATCAATAAGATTGATTAATTACATTTTGGATATTACTTTAGTAATTAAGGTAATTACTAAATTAATAAAGTTGAATTTTAAAATAGGATTTTAAATTTCAAAAATCCAAAATAATAATAATATGATTATTATAATATTGGGAAAATGATATAATAATAAAGTCTTGAGAAAGATTCTCAAGATTTATTATCCAATTATTATTTATATCTTTAAATATGATTTAAGGATTAAAATAATAAATATGATTATAATAAAATGGTTGTTGATGGTTGTTTGAACTACTTAACATATCTTATTATTTTCAAAGTCAAAAGTTAGTAAATACTATTTAAATAAAATTTGATTTTATTTAATATTACTAAATGTTGATTATTTTATGCTAAAATGTTTAGTATAAATATATGCAAAATGGTTTTCCATTTAAGTGAAGTTTTTGATCCTAAATTTCTAAGTGTTAGAAAGAGAAGAAAGTGTTCTTCATAAAACTTCAAGAAAGAGTTCTTAAAATTCCCAAATAAAATTCATAAATATTCCTATACAAGAAAACCGAGTCTTTTCTACTAGCGAAGGAAAGTCGTCGGAACCGGGCTTCATAGGGTGGATACGTTTAGAGGGAAGACACTTGGATTCCTCTAGCGAGTAACCTCAAGTCGTTGAAGTTACAACCGGGAACCGATTCCCTCATCCATCATCAATAGTGAAGGAGTTCAAGACATTCGGTAAATATTTTACTAGTATTTACTTTATAGTAACAAATCAAAATTTGTATATGATGCATGTTTTAAAGATGACGATCAGTTAATTCGCAATTAGTATGTACGGGTGTTGTATTTATACGACAAATACTTACTTTAAAAATTTTAAATTCCGCTGCGTACAGCCCGTACGGTACTATCGAACCCAACATTTTCCTTGTCTCCCACTTTGCCTCATGGGACACTCCGCCCCTCAGCTTATAAAATGGTCCCTCTTCAGCCATTTTGAGCTCTTGTCACTCCAAACACTTGAGTATATTCGGAGGTTGAGAGGAGAAACCGAGAGAAGGCACCAAGTCCCTACCGCACGTGAGAGCCCCGGGGAAGAGGAGTGCTCGTGTTCAGCTTGTTCCAGCCTAGTTATCTCGAGGCTTATCATTATCCAAGCTTAGTTTGGATTTTTCTAAGTCTCTTGAAGCTATCCTCCTCAGCCATTCAAGCCCCTAAGTCGAGGCTAGTCTCCTAGGCCATTCGCGAGCCCGAGCATAGGCCATTAGCTCGTGACTTCTATTTTTCCTAGCTTAATCATGATAAAATAAGAATTATCATGTGTAGAAATGATGCCATGCATGTGAGATATAAGGAGACATGAACTTTTGATCATATAAGCCCTAAATTCGTAAGTTTACGTACATGCATGATATGGCCGAGATTAGTATCTTAAAAAATCCTCAAAAATCTTGAGTATTACTTGGTTAAAACAGTTTCATGCTTTGATTTCATTTGTTCGGTCAATTAGTTAAGTGAAATCGAGCCATTTACACCCCCGAACCTAAGTATATGTGCATGCATGTATTGACCAATGTTCTAGCCTCATTAGCCATGATTTTTGATGTATATCATTCGGCCCTAGGTCAATTTTCATGTTGAGCATGTTCATTTTTGTGCCCTAGGGTGGCCTCGTGCCTAATCGGCCCTATAAGCCTACCACCAAATCCAACCGAGGTCTCTCAGGGACTTTTGGCATTTTTGAGTATATTATGTCATATTAGGTTGATTTGGTTTAGTAGTCCCCAGCAAAGTTGCCGGAAGTTCAGCAAAGGACCGGCTAGGGTCACCAGCCGCGCCAGTCGCGCGTGCCGTGCCCGTGCCGCGTCGCAGAGGCCAGGCCGTGCCTCTGTTCGTGCCCGCGTCTAGCGTACGCGAGGCACCACAGTCCCTAGTGCACGAGACAGCGCCCAGCAGCGCCTGTCCGTGCCAGCCCGCGAGGTCTCTGCGTCAGTCGCGCCAGAGCACCTCCGACAGCGCCCGGCAGCGCTGTCCCAGTGTCATGCACGCGTGATCCTGAGCCAGTCGCTCGTACCACGCGGAGTCGACCTCGGGTCGTGCCAGCAGCGCACCCGAGTGTCCAGTGTCGTGCCTTAGTGACCCCGAGTCAGGTCCAGAGGCCTCGGGACGTGCCCAGCAGCACGCCTGAGTAGTCAGTTGGCCCGGGACATGCCCAGCAGCACGCACGCGTGCCCAGGGTCGCCGTGCCTGTCCGCGCCCAGCAGCGCCTAGGACCGTGCCCGGTCGCACCCAGCTCGTGCCCAGCTCCGTGCCATGGCCCCAGCAGGCCCGACACGGGACCGAGCCCGGCCAGTCCGAGCAGCCCGTGACCAACCGGTTCAGTGTGAACCGGTGGTCCAACCCGATCCGGTCCAGCCCGACCCGGTTCAACCAGTTAGCGAACCGGCCGGTTTAGCCGGCAATTCGAGTCCGTTTTGCAAATCAGTATAATTTCTGGACTTAGAATTATTTCAGTGAACCCTTAGAGCGTTCCTTTATATCCGGATGAGTAATCTGATAGAGTAGAGAATCCTAGCATATTTTTGAGCATATGACGAGCATAGTACTTAGTATATTTGTTTGCTTATATTTTTATGTAGCTTGAGGAGTCAGCTACCAGCACAGCCGCACTTACTCATTTTCAAAACCGATCAGGTGGGGACCCAGTCTGGGTAATACATTGAGTTTAATAGTCGATATCACGTTCAGGTATGTATATGAGTTTTATCCACTTTGGGTTAAGGCCAAGTTTGCCTTCCCTAAGTTCTGGTGGTGGCCCAGTTTGCCCTAGTTATACCATCAGAGTGTGCACACGGTTACCGGCCAGAGTGTTCCGGGAGTTACCGGCCAGAGAGTTCCGGGAGTTACAGTTTACTTATATATACCAGTCTGTGATATCATTATTAATATTGTTGTTTACTTTAGAATGAGTTTTTATGGAGTACAAGTGGACCGTACTCACCCCCACTTTATATTTTCAGATGACAGGGTCGGAGGGCAGGCGTGAGACGAGCTGTGGTGGTGGTGGTCGTGAGTTCCGCACGAAAGCTGTTCCCGAGACATTTGTTTAAACAGTTGTGTAAACTATTATAACCACGTATTTCAGACTTCCGCTATGCTTGTGTTTATTTTCGAACATGCATAACTTTATTTCCAGACTTAAATAATTTTACCCGGTTCGCCAGTACGAACGGGTTCAGATGAATATGCATGATTCGTAAAAATATAAACCTGAATTCTTTAAGTCTAAACCAGTCGTTAGACCTAGGTTAAAGAAACGGGTTTTTAAGCAGAAAAGTCCTTAGCAGCATCCCGAGATAGTTTGCAAATGATTTCGAAAAATTTATAAGCGTTTTCGAAAGAGTTAAAATTTGCGAAAATTTGGCCCTAGTTAGCGGGGTGTTGCAGTTGGTATCAGAGCACTTTTGTGCTTCTGAATGTTTTAAAAGACAGGAAATTTTTGCAAAACTCGACCACACCACTCTCACGCCGCGCTGACTACCAGGTAAGTGCATGCTGTAAAAGTTTTTCAAAGTTTATATAAGCAAACTGTACTATGTCTATGCTCAATAGGATTCAGATAATCCGAACTCTAGATGCTCAGACCAGTATAAGACTCCTAGCAGTATCAGATATGTCCTCTATCAGAATTCAGAACTCTAGATTCGAACTCTAGTCAAACTCTAGATTATCGAGTTATTTTTCAGCAACTCGTCAAGAAATTTGTGCCAATTCCAATATTCAGCGTTTCCTTTCAGCCTTATTCAATTTCATCTCCTGTTCTGACCAGTTACGCGGCTTATTCTCAGATGGCCCATCGTCCGAACCAGGCTCAGAGAGAGATGACCCAGGCTGAGGTAGTTGTCCAGTTTCGCGGCTACAACCCAGACAAGTTCTGGGGGCAGGGAGACCCTCGCCTAGTTGATGAATGGATCCAGGGTCTCGAGGCCATTTTTGAGATCATCGAGTGCTCCGAGAGGCACAACATTCTATGTGCCCAGGTCCAGATGACGGGAGACGCCAGGCTGTGGTGGAACTCTTACTGGGGCTTACGCCCTTGTGAGAAGGAGGACCTCACCTGGCCACAGTTCAAGGAGATGCTGCGGGAGAAGTATTACCCGGATACCTACAAGGCTGAGATGGAGCGCCAGTTCTTGGCGCTTAAGCAGGGCCACCGCTCGGTAGATGAGTACGAGCGGGAGTTTGTTCGTCTCGGGTCCTTTGTCCCTTACCTGGTGGACACCGAGAAGAAGAAGGCGACACGTTTCCGTGACGGGCTTCTGCCAGCTATCCGTCACCATGTTGCGGGACACGGCGTCCAGTCTTACGCCGATGTCATCGCTAGGGCCCAGGAGACAGATGCCAGTCTTAGGATGGACTCAGCTCAGCCCCCCGTGTTGCCCCCAGCTCAGCCAGCGCCTGTCCAGCATGCGAAGCCTAAGAAAAAGAGAAAGTGGAAGGGTCAGCAGAATGACCGGAGGAACAGGCAGAGACAGCCACAGGTCCCACCATGTGGCACATGCGGACGCCCACACTGCGGAGAGTGTCTTGCTGGGCAGAACGTCTGCTTTCACTGTCGGAGGCCCGGACATACCGTCTGGAACTGTCCGGATAGGCACCAGCAGCAGCAGCCCCGACAGCCACAGCAGCAGCAGCAGAGGCCGCCTCAGCAGCAGAGGCGAGGACAGCAGGCTCAGGTGTATGCAGTTGAGCAGGCTGAGGCAGAGCAGAACCCAGGTACTATGTCCGAAATGATTTTTTTGAATGATGTACCTATATTTGCTCTGTTCGACACTGGTGCGACGCACTCTTTTGTGTCGACTCGATGTGTGGAGGCCATTGGAGTTCAGCCCATCAACACTGTTGACCCTCTTGAGGTGAGTCTAGCCTCGGGAAGGAAGATAGTGACCAGCTCCAAGAGGACCTTAACCTTAGTATTGGCGGCCGAATCCTGAAGGCCGAAGCTTATGTTATCAAGATGAGGGATTTCGACCTCATTCTCGGTATGGATTGGTTAACGCGTTATGGAGCGGACATTCGTTGCCACGATCGGGAGGTTATTCTTCATCTTCCGAAGGACAGTCAGATCACCTTTTTCGGCTCAAAGACGCGAACCCTACCTCGTGTTGTATCGATGGCGAAGGCGAGGAAGATTCTGCGCAGAGAAGATTGTTAGGGTTACCTGGTGAGCCTTGTCGATGAAGGATCGAGAGCACAGACACCTCACGATGTTCCAGTTGTTCGTGAGTTCGTGGATGTGTTCCCGGATCAGCTACCAGGAGGACCACCCAGCAGGCAGGTGGAGTTCACCATCGATCTTGTTCCAGGAGCAGGACCGGTGTCTAAGGCACCATACCGTATGGCTCCGAAGGAGTTGCAGGAGCCGAAGACGCAGATCGAGGAGTTGTTGAAACTCGGTTTTATCCGACCCAGCGTCTCACCTTGGGGAGCACCCGTCCTATTCGTCAAGAAGAAAGACGGATCCATGAGAATGTGCATCGATTACCGGGATCTCAACTGGTTAACGGTGAAGAATAAGTATCCGCTTCCCAGGATAGATGACTTGTTTGACCAGCTGAGAGGAGCCAGCGTATTTTTCAAGATCGATTTACGCTCCGGCTATCATCAGCTGAAGATTAAGGAGTCCGATGTATCCAAGACTGCTTTCCGGATGAGATATGGACACTACGAGTTCGTGGTTATGCCGTTTGGTCTGAGCAATGCGCCGGCGGTGTTCATGGACTTGATGAATCGGATGTTCCATCCGTACTTAGACCAATTTGTTATTGTCTTTATTGATGACATTTTGGTCTACTCCAGGAGTTTGGAGGAGCATGAGCAGCATCTGAGGGTTGTTCTCGGGACCCTTAGGCGAGAAAAGCTGTATGCCAAGTTCTCCAAGTGTGAGTTTTGGCTGAAGCGGGTGGCATTTCTAGGCCACATCATCACCGAGAGAGGCATTGAGGTTGATCCGGCGAAGATTGCCGCAGTTGGAACTGGTCAGCGCCCAAAAGTCCCACCGAGGTCTGCAGTTTTCTCGGTCTAGCAGGGTACTATCGCAGATTTATCGAGGGATTTTCTAAGATTGCCCTTCCCTTGTCCAACTTGACGAGGAAATTTGTGAAGTTTGAGTGGACGAGTCGTTGTGAGGAGAGCTTTCAGGAGCTCAAGAAGAGGCTTACGACGGCCCCAGTGCTGACTATTCCGGACCCTACTCGAGGTTTCACCATCTATAGTGATGCCTCGAAGCAGGGTCTTGGGTGTGTGCTAATGCAAGATGGCCAAGTCGTTGCGTGCGCTTCACGTCAGTTGAAGCCACATGAGCAGAATTACCCTACGCACGACCTAGAGTTGACAGCGATTGTGCATGCACTCAAGATATGGCGCCATTATCTGTATGGTGGTCGGTGTGAGATCTTTACCGATCACAAAAGTTTGCAGTACATCATCACTCAGAAGGAGCTCAACATGCGTCAGAGACGATGGTTGGAGCTTGTGAAAGATTATGATTTCACCATACAGTACCATCCGGGGAAGGCGAACGTGGTAGCAGACGCCCTGAGCCGTAAGGTGAGGGGTGAGTCAGTCTGTTCTATCACTGATCAGTGCCAGCTTATCCGAGAGTTTTCCCGGATGCAGATTGAGATCATCGACTCACTTTTTAAGGAGATTTCGGGGAGTGTTAGCTCGATGCGAGTTCAGCCCATGCTGAGAGACAGAATCCGGCGGGAACAATCCTGCGATCAGTTCATTCGCACTTTGGAGGTGAAGATTCACGCCGGAGGCATAGAGGGCTTTTACCGAGGTACAGATGGAGCCTTGGAGTTCAGAGGCCGCATTGTCGTGCCAAAAGTCGGGACTTTACGCAAGGAAATCCTGACTGAGGCCCACAGTGCGCCATATTTAGCCCACCCTGGGAGTACCAAGATGTACCACGACCTGAAAAGGTTGTTCTGGTGGCGAGGAATGAAGAGAGATGTAGCAGACTTCGTGAAGAAGTGTTTGGTCTGTCAGCAAGTTAAGGCCGAGCACCAGAGTCCCATACGTCTGCTACAGCCACTTGAGATTCCCAGTTGGAAGTGGGAAGAGGTTACCATGGACTTCGTCATGGGACTACCTAAGTCGTCCGAGCACCATGACGCGATTTGGGTAGTGGTAGACAGGCTGACGAAAGTCGCACATTTTATGCCTGTGGCGATGACCATGTCGATGGATCAGTTTGCCGAGATATATACCCGTGGTGTTATTCGACTCCACGGAGTGCCCGTTACGATCATATCCGATCGAGATCCCAGATTCACCAGCCGATTCTGGGAGAGTTTGCATGAGGCAATGGGCACCCAGTTAAAGTTCAGTTCGGCTTACCATCCAGAGACGGACGGCCAGTCCGAGAAGACGATCCAGACGCTCGAGGATATGCTCCGAGCCTTGATTCTGGACAGAGGTGCTAAGTGGGAGAAGTGGCTGCCCCTAGCTGAGTTCGCCTATAACAACAGTTATCAGGCGTCTATTCAGATGGCTCCCTACGAAGCATTGTATGGCCGCAAGTGTCGGTCTCCCCTTTATTGGGATGACGTCGGAGAGCGACGAGTACTCGGTCTGAAGTTGATCGAGGAGACAGTTGAGCAGGTAGCCTGGATCAGAGAGAGGCTCAAGACAGCTCAGAGTCGGCAAAAGTCCTCAGCCTATCAGCATAGGCGAGAGATGCATTTTGAGCCCGGAGATCATGTATTCCTGAAGGTTCGACCAATGAGAGGTGTCGTTCGCTTTGGGAAGAGAGGGAAGTTGCATCCTCTCTATATAGGGCCGTTCGAGATTCTCGAGCGAGTGGGCGAAGTCGCCTATCGATTAGCTCTGCCTCCCGAGTTGGCTGGCGTGCACAACGTGTTTCACGTTTCGATGCTACGCCCATACGTGTGCGATCCCGAGCATGTGCTTCAGCACAGCGAGATTCAGCTTCAGCCAGATTTGACTTACGAGGAGCAGCCGGTAACAGTTCTGGATCGAAAGGTCCTTCGGCTCAAGAACCGAGACGTTCCCCTCGTTCGTATCAGATGGAATCGCCACGGAGATTCAGATGCCACTTGGGAGCGTGAGATAGACATCAGAGCTCGTTTCCCAGATTTTTAGTACTGATATGTACCCAGTTGTATATATTTCCAGTTCTTGTTTGTATTTCTCCGATTTTAGTATTTCCGAGGACGAAAATCTTTTAAGGGAGATAGATTGTAATAGCCCAGTTCTGTATTAATAAAATGACAGTTTTTAGTTCCCAGTTGAACTATTTCTTTTATTAATACTGCTCGTCTTGAGTTCCGAGCCCAGTTATCAGCTATTCAATCTTAGTTATTAATTCCGATCCATTTATTTTAGTAATGGATTTTTTTTTCAGTCGAAATTAATTATTTCAGTTGACGAATAATCGAAACCGGGTTTGTTTCGATAAATCGTCCAAGTCTAACCGTGTCCGGAACCGAGTCGTTCGGTCACGAGTATCGCGCCTAGTTCGCGCCTAGCAAATTCTCGAGCCCTAGTAGTCTCGAGTCTTGTTCGAGCCCTAGCCATGCTCTTAGCCTTACTTAGAATATTTCTATGTATGAGATCATGTTTGTCAAGCCTTGGATGTTATTCCTTCGGTCTAGTATACCGCACCTAGTTCGTGTGTGGCCCCGAGATCACTTGCGCCTAGGGTTCGCGACTTCGGGCCAAAGCCGTGCTGAGTCCGCACCAAGTCATGACCAAGTATTAAGGGGATTTTTCCTAGGTCTGGTGGCACTTTAGTGTGGCCATTTTTCAGCC
Source organism: Striga asiatica (assembly GCA_008636005.1). Classification (NCBI taxonomy): domain Eukaryota; kingdom Viridiplantae; phylum Streptophyta; class Magnoliopsida; order Lamiales; family Orobanchaceae; genus Striga; species Striga asiatica. Next base: position 62,654 of record BKCP01005106.1, read on the forward strand.
ATAGGCAAGGGTTAGCCTCGGTCTATGTGTACACCGAGCCTGGGCCATGAGTCGCGCCCTAGTGTCCGCACCCTAGCCTCGCGCGAGTCAAGTATGGTGGCCCAAGTCATGGCCAAACACCTTTGGAATTTTCCTAAGTGTGGAGAACTCTTTTTCCAGCCCTAAGCATGTGGCATAATCGGCCCAAGTGTTTTTCTCGCGCGCAGCCTGGGCCAGCAGTTCCCGCGCCCAGCTCGCGCCCAGGCCCCGTGCCGCGACAGCCCAGACAGCGCCCAGGGCCCAGCAGCGCCCAGGCCCAGCGCGGGCAGCGCACCAGCCCACTTCTTGGGCCCAATTCCATTAATTCCGGCCCACTTTCCTCATGACCCAAAAGTGGCGAGTAATTAGGACATAATAAGGGTTTAATTAAGCTTAATTAACCCTAATGAAGTTTAAGCCTTAAGCACTTTCAAGTGAGTCCAAATGTGGACATGTGCATGGAATATTTTAATGCATTTGTATTTGGATTTGTCCCCCACTTCATGGGAGCACGACCAGACCTGCCCTCCATCATATTTTTATTGCCTTGGTCAGTCAAGATACCCCTGCCAACCCTCCAAAATCCGTGCAAGACCATTGCCCCTCTTTCCCATGCGCATGGGGTGCATAAGACCATTTTCCTTGTCTCCCACTTTGCCTCATGGCACACTCCGCCCCTCAGCTTATAAAATGGTCCCTCTTCAGCCATTTTGAGCTCTTGTCACTCCAAACACTTGAGTATATTCGGAGGTTGAGAGGAGAAACCGAGAGAAGGCACCAAGTCCCTACCGCACGCGAGAGCCCCGGGGAAGAGGAGTGCTCGTGTCCAGCTTGTTCCAGCCTAGTTATCTCGAGGCTTATCATTATCCAAGCTTAGTTTGGATTTTTCTAAGTCTCTTGAAGCTATCCTCCTCAGCCATTCAAGCCCCTAAGTCGAGGCTAGTCTCCTAGGCCATTCGCGAGCCCGAGCAAAGGACATTAGCTCGTGACTTCTATTTTTCCTAGCTTAATCATGATAAAATAAGAATTATCATGTGTAGAAATGATGCCATGCATGTGAGATATAAGGAGATATGAATTTTTGATCATATAAGCCCTAAATTCGTAAGTTTACGTACATGCATGATATGGCCGAGATTAGTATCTTAAAAATCCTCAAAAATCATGAGTATGATTTGGTTAAAACAGTTTCATGCTTTGAGTTCATTTGTTCGGTCAATTAGTTAAGTGAAATCGAGCCATTTTCACCCCCGAACCTAAGTATATGTGCATGCATGTATTGACCAATGTTCTAGCCTCATTAGCCATGATTTTTGATGTATATCATTCGGCCCTAGGTCAATTTTCATGTTGAGCATGTTCATTTTTATGCCCTAGGGTGGCCTCGTGCCTAATCAGCCCTATAAGCCTACCACCAAATCCAACCGAGGTCTCTCAGGGACTTTTGGCATTTTTGAGTATATTATCTCATATTAGGTTGATTTGGTTCAGTAGTCCCCGACAAAGTTGCCGGAAGTTCAGCAAAGGATCGGCTAGGATCACCAGCCGCGCCAGTCGCGCGTGCCGTGCCCGTGCCGCGTCGCAGAGGCCAGGCCGTGCCTCTGTCCGTGCCCGCGTCTAGCGGTTGCGAGGCACCACAGCCCCTAGTGCACGAGACAGCGCCCAGCAGCGCCAATCGCGCCAGAGCACTTCCGACAGCGCCCGAAAGCGCTGTCCCAGTGTCATGCACGCGTGATCCCGAGCCAGTCGCTCGTACCACGCGGAGTCGACCACGGGTCCTGCCAGCAGTGCACCCGAGTGTCCAGTGTCGTGCCTTAGTGACCCCGAGTCAGGTCCAGAGACCTCGGGACGTGCCCAGCAGCACGCCCGAGTAGTCAGTTGGCCCGGGACGTGCCCAGCAGCACGCACGCGTCCCCAGGGTCGCCCGGCAGCACCCTGACAGCCTTAGTCGCGCCCGACAGCGCCTAGGACCGTGCCCGGTCGCACCCAGCTCGTGCCCAGCTCCGTGCCATGGCCCCAGCAGGCCCGGCACGGGACCGAGCCAGGCTAGTCCGAGCAGCCCATGACCAACCGGTTCTGTGTGAACCGGTGGTCCAACCCGGTCCGGTCCAGCCCGACCCGGTTCAGCCAGTTAGCGAACCGGCCGGTTTAGCCGGCGGTTCGAGTCCGTTTTGGTTCGTGATTTTCGGTCCGAGTCTTATTCCAAAATCTAAGTATTTTTCCGAGCCAAACCAGATCAGTTAAGCAAATCAGTATAATTTCTGGACTTAGAATTATTTCAGTGAACCCTTAGAGCGTTCCTTTATATCCGGATGAGTAATCTGATAGAGTAGAGCATCCTAGCATATTTTTGAGAATATGACGAGCATAGTACTTAGTATATTTGTTTGCTTATATTTTTATGTAGCTTGAGGAGTCAGCTACCAGCACAGCCGCACTTACTCATTTTCAAAACCGATCAGGTGGGGACCCAGTCTGGGTTATACATTGAGTTTAATAGTCGATATCACGTTCATGTATGTATATGAGTTTTATCCACTTTGGGTTAAGGCCAAGTTTACCTTCCCTAAGTTCTGGTCGTGGCCCAGTTTGCCCTAGTTATACCATCAGAGTGTGCACACGGTTACCGGCCAGAGTGTTCCGGGAGTTACTGGCCAGAGAGTTCCGGGAGTTACAGTTTACTTATATATACCAGTCTGTGATATCATTATTAATATTGCTGTTTACTTTAGAATGGGTTTTTATGGAGTACAAGTGGACCGTACTCACCCCCACTTTATATTTTCAGATGACAGGGTCGGCGGGCAGGCGTGAGACGAGCTGTGGTGGTGGTGGTCGTGAGTTCCGCACGAAAGCTGTTCCCGAGACATTTGTTTAAATTGTTGTGTGAACTATTATAACCACGTATTTCAGACTTCCGCTATGCTTGTGTTTATTTTCGAACATGCATAACTTTATTTCCAGACTTAAATAATTTTACCCAGTTCGCCAGTACGAACGGGTTTAGACTAATATGCATGATTCGTAAAAATATAATCCTGAATTCTTTAAGTCTAAACCAGTCGTTAGACCTAGGTTAAAGAAACGGGTTTTTAAGCAGAAAAGTCCTTAGCAGCATCCCGAGATAGTTTGCAAATGATTTCGAAAAATTTATAAGCGTTTTCAAAAGAGTTAAAATTTGCGAAAATTTGGCCCTAGTTAGCGGGGTGTTGCAAAACCAAGTACGACACATTTCAGAAAATAACACATAAGTTTTGAAATGTTAACCCGGGCAGCGTTTTTAAAATCGATAAAACTTTCAGCACACAACTCGTATGAACGCAAATCAAATTGCATTGGAATCCTAAGAGATGAATCTACAATTCTTATTAAGGCTATGAAAGCAAACAATGTCATTTAATAGATGATAAATCAACAAACATTAAAATTTGAGTCACAGTGCAAAACTGGGAAAAATATACTTGACCCGACTTCAGTATTTACCATCTAACTTGAGTTACAGGCATGCTATTAATGAAATTCAAAAACCACATAATAGGAAACTCAAATTTCTACAAGTTTACTGAAGATTACATTGTCAAATAATCACATATTCAACGAGTTAAAATACAAACATGTGATTTAGTAAATCTGCCAAAACTAGTATAATGAACATGGACAGTGTCTCAGTTTTTAACCTTTATCTTGAGATCCAGACCTCTAAATAATATGGTTCAACTCTCAAATTAAACCTTAGGAATGAACCTACAACTTTCATTTAGAACACAGAAAACATATGATCTTATTTGAATGGTCAAAAATTGGTTAACATACGGTTCCAAATTTCTGCCAACATGATAATTTCTAACTCATGCATATTTAATTTCATAAAATCATAACTCGAGCCCCAAAGTAAATATAAACATGAAAGTTATCTCATTTGAAAGGTAAAAGACAGATCTAAAACTTTTATGAAGAGTGTAAGTTCATACGAGCACATTTTAACATGAAAAACAGACCAAACATTAAATCCAACTTTGCTGCTGGGTACGGAAAAACTGGAAGTACAACAAATCTTGTAAAAATCATAACATTTTCGATATAGATAGGAATCTAGAAATTTCAGAGCCCATATATAGTAAACCGAAAACACTATAATTCTCATGAAGGTCACGAATTCAAATACTCAGTCGAAGATGGTTAAAAACGCAGCACAACAGAACATTGAAAACTTGAATTCACATAAAATGACAAACATATTCATTTTGGATGTTCGAATTTCAAGCTCGGTTCATAAGAAGCCTCGACAACATGGAATATCATATTTACAGCAGCAAACAATGAACATAAAGAGGATTTCAGAACCTCTAACGATATTTGATAATTATTAAACGACAAATTATTAGAATCGAACATATAGGATCACCGAACATAAAATTCACCAAACATAAAATCACGAAATAACACGTAAATAAAATAACAAGAGATCGAGACTCGTTTCTGATCTCGGGAAATATCTTCGGAAACGGAACGAAAAGACGAGCGGCAATCAGCTCGACGGAGGTGATGACGGAAGAGGGCTCGAGCTCGCAGGACAGGGACGCAACGGTGGTAGGGAGTTGCTGTCTGTGGCCGTGAGTCGCTGTCGCGTCGAGGCTGACGGCGAGGGGCTCGTGGCGGCTGGATGCTGCGAGCGGGTGGAGGAGCGCGGGCGATGATGGTGGTTGGGAGACTTCCGGCAAGGACAAGAAATTGAAAAAAAAAAAAGAAAAAGAGAGAGAGGGTGACGAATGAGAGGCGAGAGAGATGGAAATGAGGAGATGAGGGGGATTGAGCGTGAAGAGCAAATAAAGAGAGGGGGTTACAAAATCTCATGGATTAATTCTCAATAAATTGGTCAAGGCATGAAATGAGGGGGGTCGGTTAGGATCAACTTCAAATTTCAAAAATGAAACAAAATATTCTCTCATGCATGCGCAAGAGTTTACCGGCGGTTTTGGGGCCGGTTTTTCTCACGCGGGCCGGTTCGGTTGGAGAGGAAAATGGGCGGGTTAGGGTGGCCCAGTTCGATAAATACATACGCATAATCGCTCGGTTCAAAATCTCGATTATTTAGAATTTTCGGTTCAACCAAAAATAAAATAAATAATACTATTCGACTCGACCTAAAAATTAATTCGAAAATAAAATAAATGTCAAAATAATAATATCCAATTATTCCGAAACAAATGGGGCGCTACAATCTACCCACCTTAAAAGGAATTCCGACCTCGGAATTCGAAAATAAAACAAACCAAACTACTAGAAATACCACGAATACAAAGGCCTCTAAAACGAGAAGGTAAGGAATCTCCCTCCAATCTCGGCGTCCTTCCCTCAAGTCGTCTCGGACTCGCCATGCCGGCCCCACAGCACCTTCCCAAAGCTTACTACTCGGTTCCTCAGTCGATGGACGCCTTGGTCCAAACTGGCCCTCAGTACCTCCTCATTGGTAAGGTCTCGCTCGACCCGCAGTTCGCCGAAGTCCACCCCGTGGTCCGGGTCATGAATATATCTACGCAACATCGAGACATGAAACACATCATGCACCCCAGACAAATCTGGTGGTAAAGCTAGCTGATAAGCCGAGTCACCGACTTGAGCAAGAATCTTAAAGGATTAACCGCACAGAATAGCGGATTCTCGTTTACCCTAAACCAAGGTATACCACACCTCTGGTCATGCGAAAAGGGGAAACTCGAATGGTATCATCCAGACATCCGTTCGATACACAAAAAACATCCACCCAATGTGAGAAATCACACAACGCAACACACAACATGCACACACGACCTCAACAGGTCTCATAGTGCCTCGACCGTGAGATCATCAATCAAATAATCGTGGTCGACACGTGGAGTTGAGTTTCAGCATGGTGCCCGGGTCACGCCGAAAACATACCCACAATCTCGACACACCCGTGACTTCTTGCCGAAGCAATTGCCACGGTAACTGTGCAACTATGTACGCAGTAAAGCCCCGCTATACTCATACATACAACACACGATTCTACGACACCAACGTAGCACCTCATGGCTCCATTTGCTGGCAACACAAGTCCCCTATCTCGCCATCTCAAGAAATCCTCGCAGATGTATAGGAAACCTATCGACTACGCTTCCTTATCAAACCATCGATCAAGGATGCCAACGCGGTTCGGTGGAACTTGGAACTCTCGGTGGTCAAACCGTCTAAAAGGAAAATGAAATGGGCGGTTGAAATTTTTAATGCACTGTCCTCTGAGAGGCGACATGCTCGCAGGCGCTGCATATGCGGGGCGCCAGGACGCTCACGTGCACCTGTTTAGAGACCAGCCACAAGGTCAATGTTCGGCCGATCACGCTGGCATGGGAGTTCCGTGTGTCCGGTGATGGCAGTTGTAGCTTGCGTGTGAGTCAACGATCGGCCGTGCGCAAGCCTATCGTCTATCAGCACGGGCGTACACGCTTGACCACCACTTCGTGGCAACACCCAGTCAGGGTCGGCTTTTGGTTCAAGGTTTTGACAAGGAAATTTAATCCATGGTTTTTCTCAATACGAAAAATTTTCTGACTTGGAATTTCACATAGGTTAAGGCAATAGCAAGAGAAGAGTTTTCCACAAAATGTGTACAAATGGGGTTCATGCCAAACAAGCTTTTTGGTTTTTCACGAATTCAAAAAGTTCAAGGTCTCAAAAAAATAACATGGCATAAAATCGAGTTTCAAGTCCACTACCTTATTCCAACAACACACTCTAACACACAAAAAGACCGAACGCCAGAGATAGGCAAGAATCCTCAAAGGAAATCGAATGCGCTTCTCCGGTCGAGAATGGTACTAGGTCAGCGGCTCCCTCTAAGACACCAACTAGCTAGCTCACTTCGGTTCTTCCGATAAACAGCATCGGCCGTCATGTCAGCTCTTCCTCCGGTAGCTAATCGTGCCAGCAGTCCTGAACGAGCTCCACTCATCTGCATTGCCCAGAGTTCACACCTCAAGGTCTAGGCAAGAGTTTTCTTTTATCGAAAAGACCTCGATCACGTCTTCGGGTATTTCCGTTACGTCTCGGCGTTCTTAGAGATAGACTATGACGTCGCTGCAGAATTACATCCAGACATTTCGTCGCAGTTTCCATTGCGGTAGTTAGCACAAAAATAATCACTATTCGATTGCAGACATTCTCATCGGGTTCCTGAGTCCGTTTTGATACGTCCACTCCTCGATTTTCGGCTGACGGTACATCGGCCTTAAATCGGTCTTCAATGATTTTGCAGTTGCCCTCCGTTGATTGAACAGGTATTCACCTCGTGATAGTAGTTGATCTCCTGCATCGTCCATCGGTTAGGTTTACGGTTGTCGATGAGCAGCATTCCTTGTCATGAAACACATCGACTCCTCCGGTGTTCAGGTTGGTTGTAACTCGCCTTGTTCGTCTGGTGGCCTTCTTTGTTGTACCTCCGGACTACGCTGAGCTAGAGGCCATAACAGGGCCGACGTGGGCCGTATGGGAAGAAGTCAGGAAGGCGTAAGAGGATGACCCCCAATGCTGAGATTTGTGCCAAGCGATTGAGGCAGGCGATGCCACCGCTATCGACTATGAGCAGCACAACAGCCTATTACTCCACCGAGGCCGGGTGTATGTGCCTAACAGTGGGGAACTCTACGAGAGGATTATACAACACTTCCACAACTCTAAAATTGAAGGGCACTCGGGCTTCTACCGTACATGGATGAGGATGGCCAATACCTTCTTTTGGCCAGGGAAGCAAGGCGCGGTCCAAGAGAATGTCGCGCGATGCGACGAGTGCCAGCGCACTAAGGCTGACGCACGGCGATCGGGCGGACTACTACAACCCTTGTCGGTGCCCAAGAGAATCTGGGAGGACATCACTATGGACTTTATCGAAGGACTGTCGATCTCTAATGGATTCAACAGAGTCATGGTCGTGGTAGGTCGACTTACGAAGTATGCACACTTCATACCCATTACGCATCCTTACACGGCAAAATCCATCGCCAAGCTATTTAATGAGTATATTATGAAGTTGCACGGGGTGCGACGCTCGATTGTCTCCGACTGCGACCGGATCTTTATGAGTAGCTTTTGGTCTGAGTTCTTCAAGCTGCAGGGGACCAAGCTATCGATGAGTTCAGCCTACCACCCACAGACAGATGGGCAAACCGAGGTGACCAACCGCACGCTGAGCAATACTTACGGTGCTACGTGCATCAATTTCCAAAGACGTAGAAGAATTTTCTACCATGGGCTGAATATTGGTACAACACCACTTACCACGGCTTGACCAAGACTACGCCATTCGAGCTTGTGTACGGACGCAAACCATGTACGCTCGTAAGTTACTCGGAAGGAGGTGTGATCAACGATGAAGTCGGTCGAGAACTTGAGGAACGAGACCTAATGTTGCAAGAATTGAAGAAAACTCTAGAAGGCTCGATCAACTGCATGAAAACCTTTCATGACGGCAAGAGGCGTGAGGAAAATTTTGAGTCGGGCGACTATGTCTACTTAAAGCTACAGGCGTTTCGACAACGCACGACTGCGCAAAGGGCCACGACTAAGCTTGGGGTGCGCTATTACGGGCCATATCAGGTTTTGAAGCGCATAGGTCAAGTAGCTTATCGCCTAAGTTGCCGGAGAGTTCCCACATCCATGCGGTTATACATGTCTCGCAACTTAAGAAGAGGTTGGGCGAAGCGCACAAGTGGTGCGAGGAACTGCCAGCAACAACGACTAATGGACGAGCCATTGTAAGGCTAAGTCGCGCGATCGAGTATCGCCAAGTGAGGAAAGCTAGATGCTATCGATGGGAGGTATTAGTCGAATGGGAAGAACTGAGGACGGGTTTTTTGGGTTAGCTCACCCTCGCGGGATCGCGACCCGTTGTCCCGTCCATTGTACCACGCGTGTCAGCCATGGTCAGAAGGGGCATGATGACTTGACGTCGCCATCAGAGGAATCCACTTAGGAGGATCTAGATGAAATGCGCGATCAATTCCCGGATTTCGTCCTTGAGGATAAGAAAACACTTGAAGGGGACGGGAATGATGCGGATGTGGTGAGGCAACTCAAGAACGCCTCAAGCCGGGCCTATCATGCACGCAAGAGGTTGGCGCGACTGGCGGGTGAAACACAAGCCATCGCGGTTGTCGCGTGCGTAGTGTGCAAAGTGGGCAAGGTGGATCCGACTGGAGAAGGCGCGCAACTTGCGAGCGGGCGCGATACACCGACGACGGGAGACGACGCGCGTGCAACAAGCGCATCGGGCAGGGGCGCGAAGGGTGTAGTGAGTGACGGGGACGCGGCGAGTGCCAAGAATGCGCACGATGAGGACGCGAAGAGCGTCGGCACGCGCGAAGCGCCGAGCGGACGAGCACGTGCGATGGAAGGCGACGCAACCTTAGTCCTCGAGGACTAAGGCAAGGCACGCGGGGGTCCAAGGCGGCGAGTATGAAGGCTACTAGGATAAAGGACGAGCACGTGCGATGGAAGGCGACGCGACCTTAGTCCTCGAGGACTAAGGCAAGGCACGTGGGGGCCCGAGGCAGCGAGTATGAAGGCTACTAGGGTTCTTTACTTGGAGTGCAAGACTAGATCACTTAGGATTCTCTAGATATTTAGTTTTCCTCTTTTCATAAGATTTCTAGATTGTTTAGGACACTTAATATTTTCTTGCTTTATTAGAGTTATAGCTAGATTAGGACTAGATCTATTTGATGCCTATATAAAGGCCCTTCCTCATAATAAAAAACCGAACTTTTGTTCAAACACTTTGCCTTAGATTTCTTCTTGATTTCTTTTGCAATTTTATTCGTTTCGAGGGGCGCGGGTGTGTGAACCTCCGAGAAACCTATCGTCGGTTCAAGGCATGAGTGTGTGGCTTATCGGCAATTGGGACACGCGATCTTCATCATGCAGTCCCAGCGCACGCGACCGCGCCCAGCAGTGCCAGTCCGTGTCCGCGTGCGAAGTCTCGGCACCAGTCGTGCCAGCCAGCATGCACAGCACCCAGTAGCGTTGTGCCAGTCCCAGTGCGCGTGGTCTCGAGCCAGTCGCTCGTGCTGCGCTGAGCAGCCTCGGGTCGTGCCCAGCAGCATGCTCGAGCGCCCAGTACCGTGACCGGGGTTAGCCTGAGTCGTGTAAGCCGTGCTAGTAGGCCTCGGGTCGTGCCCAGCAGCACGCCCGAGTGCCTCGTGCCATCAGGGTCGCTCGGCAGTGCCCGTGTGGTACCAGCCGCGCCAGAGCCCGCGCGAGTAGAGTCTGGCCGTATCATTCTCGAGTGCAGTCGTGCCAGCCGCATTTGGTCGTGACCAGTTGCACGCCCTAGTGCCAAGTTGACCTCGGTCGTGCCCAGCAGCACCCGAGTGGCACCAGCCGTGCCAGGGCTCATGCCAGCAGCGTCTGGCCGCGTGATGAAGATCGCTTGTCCTGATTGCCTATAAGGCACACACTCGTGCCTTGAATCGCCGATAACTGTCTCGAAGGTTCACACAACCGCACCCCTTCGAAACGATATAAAATTGCAAAAGAAATCAAGAAGAAATCTAAGGGAAAGTGTTTGAACAAAAGTTCGGTTTTTGTATTAATTTCTGAATGATAAAAATAACAAGAGGAATGGCCTTTATATAAGCATCAAGTAGATCTATTCCTAATCTAGCTATAACTCTAATAAAGCAATAAAATATTAAGTATCCTAAACAATCTAGAAATCTTATGTAAGGAAGGAAACAAAATATGTAGAGAATCCAAAGTGATCTTGTCTTGCACTCCAAGTCGAAACCCTAACCTCCCTAGTCGCCGCCTCATACCCCGCGCGCCTTGCCTTAGTCCTCGAGGACTAAGGTCGCACCGCCTTCGCCCGCGCGTGCTTGTCTGCCCGGCGGTTCGCGCGTGCTCGTGCGCCTATCGTCCCCATCACGCGCGTCTTCAGCACATGCGCGTCCTCGCCATTCACCGCGCCCTTCGCACCACGACCCAAGGTCTCCGTTGCGCGCGCGTCGTCTCTCGTCGCGGCAGCCTTTCGCCCGCGCGCTAGTCGCGTGCTCACTTCCGCTGAATCCCCTTCACCCGCCTCGAACGCGATGGCTTGTGTCTTACCCGCCTGCCGTGCTAACCTCTTGCCCGCATGATAGGCTCGGCTCGAGGCATTCTTAAGTTGCCTAGCCACATCCGCATCATTCCCGTCCCCTTCAAGTGCTTCCTTGTCCTCAAGGACGAAATCAGGGAATTGTTCGCACATTTCGTCTAAATCCTCCCAAGTGGCTTCCTCCGATGGCAACTCTTCCCATTTGATTAACACCTCCCAACGATAGCGCCCAGCTTTCCTTACTTGTCGATACTCGATCACGCGGCTTGCCCTCACAATGGCTCGCCCATCCGTGGCTGTCGCGGGTAGCTCTTCGCACCACTTGTGCGCCTCACCTAAACTTCTTTTAAGTTGCGAGACATGTATGACCGGATGAATGTGCGAACTCTCCGGCAGTTCTAGGCGATAAGCTACTTGCCCTATGCGCTTCAAAATCTTGTATGGACCGTAATAGCGTACCCAAGCTTAGTCGCGGCCCTTTGCGCTATCGTGCATTGTCTGAAGGGCCGTAGCTTCAAGTAGACATAGTCGCCTGGCTCAAAACTTTCCTCTCGCCTCTTGCCGTCATGAAAGGTCTTCATGCGATTGATCGAGCCTTCTAGAGTTTTCTTTAGCTCGCACAACATCAAACCTCGCTCCTCAAGCTCTCGACCAACTTCATCGTTGATCGCACCTCCTTCCGAATAACTCATGAGCGTAGGTGGTTTGCGCCCGTACACAAGCTCGAACGGCGTAGTCTTAGTGGAGCCGTGGTAAGTGGTATTGTACCAATATTCAGCCCATGGTAGAAAATTTTCCCACTTCTTCAGAAATTGATGCACATAGCACCATAGGTATTGTTCTAGCGTGCGGTTAGTCACCTCGGTTTGACCATCCGTCTGCGGGTGATACGCTGAACTCATTGATAGCTTGGTCCCTTGCATTTTGAAGAATTCAGACCAAAAGCTACTCATAAAAATCCGGTCGTGATCAAAGACAATCGAGCGTGGCACCCCGTGCAACTTCATAACGTACTCGATGAATAGCTTGGCGATAGATTTCACCGTGTAGGGATGCGTGATGGGTATGAAATGTGCATACTTTGTTAGCCGATCCACCACGACCATAACTCCATTGAACCCCTTAGAGAATGGCAGCCCCTCGATGAAATCCATAGTAATGTCCTTCCAGATATTTTTGGGTACCGGCAAAGGCTGCAGTAGACCACCTGATCGTCGTGCGTTGGCCTTAGTGCGCTGGCACTCATCGCAGCGTGCGACATATTCTCGGACCGCGCCTTGCTGCCCCGGCCAAAATAAGGTATTGGCCATCCTCATCCACGTTCGGTAGAATCCCGAGTGTCCGCCAATTTTAGAGTCGTGGAAATGTTGCATGATCCGCTCACGGAGTTGCCCGCTGTCGGGCACAAACACTCGGCCCTGGTGTAGCACTAGACCGTTGAGCTGTTTGTAATCGGCTACGGCCGCATCACCGGCCTCAATATCCCAGCGCAAGTATCGGCATTGGGCATCGCCCTCTTGCGCCTTCTTAACTTCTTCCCATATCGCCCACGTTGGCCCGGTTATAGCTTCAAGCTCGACGACGTCAGTCTGTCTTGATAATGCGTCGGCCACGACATTTTGTTGGCCCGGTCGATACACTATCTCGAAGTCGAAGCCCATAAGTTTTGAGACAAACTTCTGCTGCTCGGCCGTCACAATTCGTTGTTCGAGCAAGTGCTTGAGCGGCTGTTGGTCGGTTACAATCCGAAAGCGCCGCCCCAAGAGATAGGGCCTCCAACATTGCACAGCTTCTACAACTGCAAGCATCTCCTTTATGTACACGGACAGCCCTAGTCGGGTCGTGCCTAGTGCGTTGCTGAGAAAGGCCAAGGGTCCTCCCTCTTGGACTAGCACCGCACCAATGCCAATGTCGCTCGTGTTCGTGTGTACCTCAAACAAGACATCGAACCTTGGCATAGCTAGAACGGGCGTCGAAGTCATTGCGCCCTTAAGTTTCTCAAATGCACTCTCACTAGCTTTGGTCCACTGAATCCTCCTTTTTTGGTCATCTCAGTTAATGGCTTGGCAATGGTTCCATAATCCTTCACGAACTTCTGATAGTAGCCCGTGAGCCCTAGGAATCCACGTAACTGCGTTAGACTTGTCGGTTTAGGCCAGTCGACCATAGCCTCAATTTTCCTTGGGTCGACTTTCACACCATCATGAGAAATAAAATGACCGAGATACTCGACCATCTCTTGTCCAAACGAGCATTTGGATGGCTTGATGTGAAAAGAGTTGGCCTCCAAAATTTCGAGTACCACACGTAAGTTACCAATGTGCTCGGCCCAAGTCTTTGAGTAGACCAAGATATCGTCGAAGAATACTAAGACGAACTTGCGCAGATGGTCCTTGAAGATGGAATTCATGGCAAACTGAAAAGTGGATGGGGCGTTGCATAGCCCAAACGACATAACCATATCCTCGTAGTGCCCTTGGTGCGTACGAAAGGCCGTCTTTGGAATATCAGCTGTCGGATCTGATGGTACTCGGCCCTAAGATCGAGTTTAGAGAAATAGCGTAACCCACCTAACTCATCGAGCATGTCGTCGACACTTGGTATCAGAAAATGATCCTTGATTGTCGCGGCATTCAATGCTCGATAGTCGGTGCAGAACCTCCACGTGCCATCTTTCTTCTTGGTTAGTAGCACTGGTAATGAGAACGGGCTTCAGCTATGCTAAATGAGCTCGGATTTAAGCATCTCGCCAACTTGCCTTTCTATCTCTGTCTTCTGAAAGTGTGCGTATCGGTATGGATGGACGTGAACGGTATGCTGCTCGTTGGTTCACGGTATGCGGTGATCGAACTCCCAGTGTGGTGGTAGACCCTTGGGCTCGCCCAGCACACGATCGAACTCCTTGAGTAACACGCGCACCTCGCCCTGCAGCAGGTTGGACTCGGTTATGGGCGCGCTCGTGCCCTCGACTACAACCGCAAAGATTTGGCCGCCCCCACGCCAAACCCGCTCTATGCTCTTGAGACCAACCTCTTTGGCCCCACCGGCCTCACTGGTCTTTAACGTGACTTGTTGTTCCCCCGCTTTGAACTTCATGACCCCGGTTTTGTAGTTGGTGGTCCCTTCTCCCAATCCTTCGAGCCATTGAACTCCTAACACAACGTTGGGTCCTACGAAGGGTAGTGCGTAGAGATCAGCCTTGATGGTGACTCCTTGGAACTTGATTGGCACCTTGCGATAAGACTCGGTGCACTTTAGCCGTTCGCCATTGGCTCTTCGAACTTCGAATGGCTCTATCGTCGTCGTGCGCAATTTTAGCTTTTGAGATAACGTGGTGTTGATGAAATTGTGCGACCACCCATTGTCCACGAGTACGATCACTCGGCGGTCCTTGACCCAGGCCGGTAGTCGCATTGTTCTTGGCCCTCGAGTACCGGCCATTGCATGCATTGAGATCTCGGTTTCGTCTTCGAGCTCCTCAACTTCTACATCGCCTTCCTCGATCTCGGGCTCCTCCTCATCCGAATCAATCACGTTAATCACAAACGCCAGTTTGCATTGGTGACCTGGGGTGAAATTCTCCTCGCACTAAAGCATAGCCCCTTCTCGCGTCGGCGCCTCATTTCCTCGAGTGACAGTCGTTTGACCTCCGAGTTTGGTGGTCGCGTGCTGCTCGGTGGCCGGACGCTTGGTACGATGTTGGTGATGCAACGCGGCTCGAGAAAACGCGCGTCCGCCCGTCCCCATCGAGTAGTGGCGAGGTGATCGTCGCGGCGCCTAGCGACCTCCATGGCCGCATGCATTGAGTCAGGCCGCTCCAATCGAACCTCCGAGGCTAGGTCATACGTGAGGCCGCTGATGAATGCCCCGACCAACGCGGTCTCAGGCCAGCCCCTTACGCGGCATCCTAGCCTTTCGAACTCCTTCAGGTAATCGCACAGGCTGCCAGTTTGACGTATGCGTGAAAGCGCCTCGTCATAGTTGTGGTAGTCGGAAGTCCCGAAATGCGTGAGTAACTCACGCTAGATGTCGCCCCACCTGATGACTCGCTGCCGGTTGCAGTAGACGCTCGTGAGCCATTGCCACCATACGTTGGCCTCGCCATCTAGGTAATAGGCCGCATATCGCACACGGTCATTTGCCTCGGTCTCAATGAGCTCAAAATATTGCACGGCCTAGTTAAGCCATGCCTCGGGATCGGTGCCGGTGAAGGTGGACAGCGTGAGTCTCAGTTTGTCGAGTCTCGGGCGATCATGCATGTTGGACGCTTTTGACCGCTGCTCGAAGTCCTCCTCGTGCTCGGCCTCATCGTGCCGATGTTCGTCCTCCTTAGGTCGATCGCGCCTCGGCTGTCGCAGAGGTGGCCGCGCATGGTGTTGGAAACCGCAAGCCATCTCGTCGAACTGTCGGTTCACGGTCTCCATTAAATCGTGAACCGATGCCTTGGTTGTGTCGAGTCCCTCACCTAGGGTGTCCATGGCTTTACTCATGCTTCGGACTTGAACGTCAAGGTTGTCGATCTTGTCCCTCATCTCCTTGTTGGCCATGGCTTACTTTTCTTGCTTTCTCTCTTTGCTTCGTGGACTCGTTTTGAAGTTTTTGATTTTTTGGATTTTTCTTTTTTTTTTTTGAATTTCGAACGAAAAATAAAAGGTGGAAAAGAAAGGGAATAGGAAAGGAAAAGACACACGATCTAGTTACTCTCAATGAAAGCACCAATGATGAAGATCGCGTGTCCCGATTGCCGATAAGCCACACACTTGTGCCTTGAATCGCCGATAAGTGTCTCGGAGGTTCGCACAACCGCACCCCTTCGAAACGATATAAAATTGCAAAAGAAATCAAAAAGAAATCTAAAGCAAAATGTTTGAACAAAAGTTCGGTTTTTGTATTAATTTCTGAATGATAAAAATAACAAGAGGAAGGGCCTTTATATAGGCATCAAGTAGATCTACTCCTAATCTAGCTATTACTCTAATAAAGCATAAAATATTAAGTATCCTAAACAATCTAGAAATCTTATGTAAAGAAGAAAACTAAATATGTAGAGAATCCTAAGTGATCTTGTCTTGCACTCCAAGTCGAAACCCTAAACGCCCTAGTCGCTGCCTTGAACCCCGCGCGCCTTGCCTTAGTCCTCGAGGACTAAGGTCGCACCGCCTTCGCCCGCGCGTGCTTGTTCGCACGGCGCTTCGCGTGCCCGCGCGCATATCGTCCCTATCGCGCGCGTCCTCAGCACATGCCGCGTCCTCTCCACTCGCCGCGCCCTTCGCGCCACGACCCAAGGTCTCCGTTGCGCGGGTCGTCTCCCATCGCAGCAGCCTTTCGCCCGCGCAACAGTCGCACGCTCACTTCCGCCGAATCCCCTTCACCCGCCTCGCATGCCCCGCACGCGATGGCTTGTGTCTCATCTGCCTGCCGTGCTAACCTCTTGCGCACATGATAGGCCCGGCTCCAGGCATTCTTAAGTTGCCTGGCCACATCCGCATCACCGCGCCTAGCAGCGCTTAGCACCGCGCCTCGGTCGCACCCAATCGTGCCCAGCGCCGCTCCCAGGCACCAGCAGGCCCTGCACAGGACCGAGCTCGGCCAGTCCGAGTAGCCCGTGACTGCCCGATCCAGAGTGAACCGACGGTCCAACCCGGTCCAGTTTCAGTCCGACCCGGTTCAGTCAGTCAGCGAACCGGCCGGTTCGGCCGGCGATTCGAGTCAGTTTTGGTTCAAGTTTTTCTGTCCAAAATTTAAGTATTTTTCAAGCCAAACCAGTCCAGTTTAAGTATATCTGTTTAATTCCAGACTTAGCATGATTTTAGCAAACCCTTAGAGCGTCCCTTTATATCTGGATCAGTTATCTAATAGGATCGAACATCCTAGCATCTTTTTGAGAATATTATGAGCATAGTACTTAGTATTATTTGTTTGCATATATTTTTATGTAGCTTGACGAGTCATCTACCCAGATCAGCACAAAACTTACATTTTCAAAGCAGAAAAGGTGGGAACCCAGCCTGGGTATTACATTGACTATAGTAGCTGATATCATGTCCAAGTTATGTATATGATTTTATTCGGTTAGGGTCGAGGCCGACTTTGCGCTCCCCTAGGTTCTAGTGGTGGCTAGTTGCCTTAATATTCCACCAGAGTGTGCACACGGTTACCGGCCAGATTGTCCGGGAGTTATCGGCCATAGTGTCCAGGAGATTACAGTTCCAGTTACCGGCCAGAGTGTCCGGGAGATTTCAGTTTACTTATATATACCTGTGATCATGATATCGTTATTCTTATTGTTGTTTACTTTAGTATGGGATGTTATGGAGTACAAGAGTATCAGTACTCACCCCCATTATGTTTTTCAGATGACAGGGTCGGCAGGGAGGTGTGAGCTTTAGCTGTGGTGGTGTTGGTCATGGACTTGGCCCAGTCGCCATTTGTGGACATTTGTTTACCTTTCTATCTGTACAACTATGCCACGCATTTTAAGACTTCCGCTACGTTTTTCAGTTTAGAACTTGCATGTCAGTATTTTCAGACTTAAAGATTTTACTCGGTTTGTCAATACGAACGGGGTCCAGTTTTACATACTTGCTCGATTAAGTATTTTAAATCTGTTTTTCGTTATGTCTAAACCAGTCGTTAGACCCAGTTTAAAGAAAACAGATTTTTAAAGTAGAAAAGTTTTAGCAGCATCCCGAGTTATGCGCAAATGATTTCGAAAAACTTATAAGCATTTTCAAGTTAAAGTTGCGAAAAATTTACTCTGATAAGCGCGGTGTTGCAGTTTATATAGTGTGCTGTTATAAATTATTTGCAGTCACTGTGTCCCAGTGCGTTGGGTTGATGACGTCCCCGAAATGAGCTCAGGAAGGAACAATATGTTAAACCCTGCAGGTGGATGATTATCCGACATAATGATTATTTATCTGAGTGGTACTAATTTCGGAAATGAATAAGAGGTTGTTTAATTATTTTGTCAGTAATTTAATTAATCGACGTACGTTATATCTTAAACATGGGGAGATAAATAGGTCAATTAGATTAATATTTATTAATCAAGTGGAGGTTTGATTTATTGATTAAGTTGGAGCTAAATGGGGAGAACAATAATATTACTCTAGTGGGATGAATTATTATTTAATTATATTTAGAATTTTAGGAATTAATTTTATTCCATAATTAATATTCCATTTGGAGGAGAATATTCCTTCTAGAATATTACTTAGGGTTAGAAGACTAAAGAGTCTTCTAGAAAGTGATGTTTGGTGGAAGGAGTTTTATCCTAGATTGGAAATACATATGGAGTAGAATTAGGATTCCTTTGCCGAATGATATAAGCCCATATTTAG
The DNA here is from genome assembly GCA_008636005.1 of Striga asiatica. Taxonomy (NCBI): domain Eukaryota; kingdom Viridiplantae; phylum Streptophyta; class Magnoliopsida; order Lamiales; family Orobanchaceae; genus Striga; species Striga asiatica. Next base: position 81,119 of record BKCP01005106.1, read on the forward strand.
CACATCCTTAAGGCCCTATGTAACGCCCCGTTTTATTTTAAAGAATTTACCGAATTTATTTATAAAAATCAGAGTTTCTTTTTCACAAAATCCCAATTTAAAACTTTAATATTCGACGGGCGCTACTTAAACAACAAAAACAAATAAACATTTACACAGATAAAAACTAACAGTTCAAATTAAATTCAAATTCATACATAATCCTCAAACCCAGTCATGCGTAATTAAAAACTTCAATCGAAATCCATTAGTTCAACCAACATGTTCAAATAGATAAAGCGGAAGCATAATTATTCAAAGATAACCAGGTGATCTATCGAGGAAATAAAAAGAAAAGCACACAATGCTCAACCACTCGATCGTCTCTCGCTGCCGCCGCCAACAATGCTCAATCTAAAAAGATACGAAGAGAAACAAGAGGACAGGAAAGTAAATGGGGGTGAGTACAACCATCATACTCACCATTACCGCACAGTATATTTCGCATAAAGATCCATAACCATAAATAATGTATGCATAGAATCCAGATCTAACTCCCTAGGCCCTATCGCAAACCTCCTATGTACATACAACAAACCTTCCGACCTGACATCGGCAAGGATGTAACTGGAAGCACTCCCACCCCGGATGCGACGGGCGTAGGATCTTACCAGGAGACAGTGAAGTTGAATTACCCCTCCGCTCTACACGGATTCGGGCGTTCAAGCAATCCCCTCCGCTCTACACGGATTCGAGCGCCCACCTCCCGGATACAACGGGCAGGTGACTTCCACTGATTATGCATTCATCAAAGGCACTACCATCAGGATACTTAGACTAGGGTTCTCACGCATACAAAAACTATCGCGACAAACATTTATACGAAATAACAAGTGCAATAAATGTAGATTCAACATTAATGAACCCACCTGTTAGCGATCGAGTCAAACACACAATAATAGTAGTCGGCGAGGTCGACTCGTCAAACACCTACATTTATTAAAATAGTCTCATCAAATACTATTCGACACTTTACTTAGTTCAACTAAGTCCACGTAAGCATTCAATCATGCATTAAACCAAGTACGACACATTTCAGAAAATAACACTTAAGTTTTGAAAAGTTAACCCAGGCAGCGTTATTAAAATCGATATACCTTTCAGCACACAACTCGTATGAACGCAAATCAAATTGCATTGGAATCCTAAGAGATGAATATACAATTCTTAGAAGGCTCTGAAAGCAAACAATGTCATTTAATAGGTGATAAATCAACAAACATTAAAATTTGAGTCACAGTCCAAAACTGGGAAAAAAATACTTGACCTGACTTCAGTATTTACCATCTAACTTGAGTTACAGGCATGCTATTAATGAAATTCAAAAACCACATAATAGGCAACTCAAATTTCTACAAGTTTACTGAAGATCACATTGGCAAATAATCACATATTCAACGAGTTAAAATACAAACATGTGATTCAGTAAATCTGCCAAAACTAGAATAATGAACATGGACAGTATCTCAGTTTTTAACCTTTATCTTGAGATCCAGACCTCAAAATGATATGGTTCAACTCTCAAATTAAACCTTAGGAATGAATCTATAACTTTCATTTAGAACACAGAAACATATGAGCTTATTTGAATGGTGAAAAATTGGTTAACATACGGTTCCAAATTTCTGCCAACATGATAATTTCTAACTCATGCATATTTAATTTCATAAAATCATAACTCGAGCCCCAGAGTAAATATCAACCTGAAATTTATCTCATTTGAAAGGTAAAAGACAGATCTAAAACTTTTATGAAGAGTGTAAGTTCATACGAGTACATTTTAACATGAAAAACAGACCAAACATTAAATCCAACTTTGCTGCTGGGTACGGAATAACTGGAAGTAAAACAAATCTTGTAAAAATCATAACATTTTCGATATAGATCGGAATCAAGAAATTCCAAAGCCCATATTTAGTAAACTGAGAACACTACAATTCTCATGAAGGTAACAAATTCAAATACTCAGTCTAAGATGGTAAAAAATGCAGCACAACAGAACAGTGAAAACTTGACTTCACATAAAATGACAAACATATTCATTTTGGAAGTTCGAATTTCAAGCTCGGTTCATAAGAAGCCTCGACAACACGGAATATCATATTTACAGCTGCAAACAATGAACATAAAGAGGATTGCAGAACCTCTAACGATATTTGATAATTATTAAACGACAAATTATTAGAATCGAACATATAGGATCACCGAACATAAAATTCACCGAACATAAAATCACGAAATAACACGTAAATAAAATAACGAGAGATCGAGACTCGTAACCGATCTCGGGAAATATCTTCGGAAACGAAAAGACGAGCGGCAATCGGCTCGACCGAGGTGATGACGGAAGAGGGCTCGAGCTCGCATGACAGGGACGCAACGGTGGTCGGGAGTTGTTGTCGGTGGCCGTGAGTCGCTGTCGTGTCGAGGCTGACGGCGAGGGGCTCGTGGCAGCTGGATGCTGCGAGCGGGTGGAGGAGCACGGGCGGTGATGGTGGTTGCGAGACTTCGGCAAGGACAAGAAATAAAGAAAAAGAGAGAGAGGGTGACGAATGAGAGGCGAGAGAGATAGAAATGAGGAGATGAGGGGGATTGAGCGTGAAGAGCAAATAAAGAGAGGGGGTTACAAAATCTCATGGATTAATTCTCAATAAATTGGTCAAGGCCTGAAATGAGGGGGGTCGGTTAGGATCAACTTCAAATTTCAAAAATGAAACAAAAGATTCTCTCATGCATGCACAAGAGTTTACCGGCGGTTTTGGGGTCGGTTTTCTCACGCGGGCCGGTTCGGTTGGAGAGGAAAATGGGCGGGTTCGGGTGGCCCAGTTCGATAAATACACACGCATAATCGCTCGGTTCAAAGTCTCGATTATTTAGAATTTTCGGTTCAACCGAAAATAAAATAAATAATACTATTCGGCTCGACATAAAAATTAATAAAATTTAGCAATTACGAGCACATATTCGAAATAAAATTAACGAGGCCGAATAATTAATTCGAAAATAAAATAAATGTCAAAATAATAATATCCAATTATTCCGGAATAAATGGGGCGCTACAATGTACTCACCTTAAAAGGTATTCCGACCTCGAAATTCGAAAATAAAACAAACCAAACTACTAGAAATACCACGAATACAAAGGCCTCTAAAACGAGAAGGTAAGGAATCTCCCTCCAATCTCGGCCTCCTTCCCTCAAGTCGTCTCGGACTCGCCATGCCGGCCCCACAGCACCTTCCCAAAGCTTACTACCCGGTTCCTCAGTCGATGGACGCCCTGGTCCAAACTGGCCGTCGGTACCTCCTCATTGGTAAGGTCTCGCTCGACCCGTAGTTCGCCGAAGTCCACCCCGTGGTCCAGGTCATGAATATATCTACACAACATCGAGACATGAAACACATCATGCACCCCAGACAAATCTGGTGGTAAAGCTAGCTGATAAGCCCAGTCACCGACTTGAGCAAGAATCTTAAAGGATTAACCGCACACAACAGGGGATTCTCGTTTACCCTAAACCAAGGTATACCACACCTCTGGTCATGCGAAAAGGAGAAACTCGAATGGTATCATCCAGACATCCGTTCGATACACAAAAAACATCCACCCAAGGTGAGAAATCACACAACGCAACACACAACATGCACACACGACCTCAACAGGTCTCATAGTGCCTCGACCGTGAGATCATCGGTCAAATAATCGTGGTCGACACGTGGAGTTGAGTTTCAACATGGTGCCAGGATCACGCCGAAAACATACCCACAATCTCGACACACCCGTGACTTCTTGCCGAAGCAATTGCCACGGTAACTGTGCAACTATGTACGCAGTATAGCCCCGCTATACTCATACATACAACACACGATTCTACGACACCAACGTAGCACCTAATGGCTCCATTTGCTGGCAACACAAGTCCCCTATCTCGCCATCTCAAGAAATCCTCGCAGATGTATAGGAAACCTATCAACTACGCTTCCTTATCAAACCATCGATCAAGGATGCAAACGCGGTTCGGTGGAACTTGGAACTCTCGGTGGTCAAACCGTCTAAAAGAAAAATGAAATGGGCGGTTGAAATTTTTAATGCACTGTCCTCTGAGAGGCGACACGCTGGCAGGCGCTGCAAATGTGGTGTGCCAGGACGCTCACGTGCACCTGTTTAGAGACCAGCCACAAGGTCAATGTTCGGCCGATCACGCTGGCATGGGAGTTCCGTGTGTCTGGTGATGGCAGTTGTAGCTTGCGTGTGAGTCAACGATCGGCCGTGCGCAAGCCTATCGTCTATCAGCACGGGCTTTTGGTTCAAGGTTTTGACAAGGAAATTTAATCCATGGATTTTCTCAATACGAAAAATTTTCTGACTTGGAATTTCACATAGGTTAAGGCAATAGAAAGAGAAGAATTTTCCACAAAATGTGTACAAATGGGGTTCATTCCAAACAAGCTTTTTGGTTTTTCACGAATTCAAAAAGTTCAAGGTCTAAAAAAAATAACATGGCATAAAACCGAGTTCCAAGTCCACTACCTTATTCCAACAACACAATCTAACACACAAAAAGACCGAACGCCAGAGATAGGCAAGAATCCTCAAAGGAAATCGAATGCGCTTCTCCGATCGATAATGGTACTAGGTCAGCGGCTCCCTCTAAGACACCAACTAGCTAGCTCACTTCGGTTCTTCCGATAAACAGCATCGGCCGTCATGTCAGCTCTTCCTCCGGTAGCTAATCGTGCCAGCAGTCCTGAACGAGCTCCACTCATCTGCATTGCCCAGTGTTCACACCTCAAGGTCTAGGCGAGAGTTTTTTTTTATCGAAAAGACCTCGATCACGTCTTCGGGTATTTCCGTTACGTCTCGGCGTTCTTAGAAATAGACTATGACGTCGCTGCAGAATTACAACCAGACATTTCGTCGCGGTTGCCATTGCGGTAGTTAGCACAAAATGAATCACTATTCGATTTCGGACATTCTCATCGGGTTCCTGAGTCCGTTTTGATACGTCCACTCCTCGATTTTTGGCTGACGGTACATCGGCCTTAAATCGGTCTTCAATGATTTTGCAGTTGCCCTCCGTTGATTGAACTGGTATTCACCTCGTGATAATAGTTGATCATCCTGCATCGTCCATCGGTTAGGTTTACGGTTGTCGATGAGCAGCATTCCTTGTCATGAAACACATCGACTCCTCCGGTGTTCAGGTTGGTTGTAACTCGCCTTGTTCGTCTGGTGGCCTTCTTTATTGTACCTCCAGACTACGCTGAGCTAGAGGCCATAACAGGGCTGACGTGGGCCGTATGGGAAGAAGTCAGAAAGGCGCAAGAGGATGACCCCCAATGCCGAGATTTGCGCCAAGCGTTGAGGCAGGCGATGCCACCGCTATCGACTATGAGCAGCACAACAGCCTATTACTCCACCGAGGCCGGGTGTATGTGCCTACCAGTGGGGAACTCTACGAGAGGATTATGCAGCACTTCCACAACTCTAAAATTGAAGGGCACTCAGGCTTCTACGGTACATGGATGAGGATGGCCAATACCTTCTTTTGGCCAGAAAAGCAAGGCGCGGTCCGAGAGCATGTCGCGCGATGCGACGAGTGCCAGCGCACTAAGGCCGACGCACGGCGATCGGGCGGACTACTACAACCCTTGTCGGTGCCCGAGAGAATCTTGGAGGACATCACTATGGACTTTATCGAAGGACTGCCGATCTCTAATGGATTCAACGGAGTCATGGTCGTGGTAGGTCGACTTACGAAGTATGCACACTTCATACCCATTACGCATGCTTACACGGCGAAATCCATCGCCAAGCTATTTATCGAGTATGTTATGAAGTTGCACGGAGTGCCACGCTCGATTGTCTCCAACCGCGATCGGATCTTTATGAGTAGCTTTTGGTCTGAGTTCTTCAAGCTGCAGGGGACCAAGCTATCGATGAGTTCAGCCTACCACCCACAGACAGATGGGCAAACCAAGGTGACCAACCGCACGCTGAGCAATACTTACGGTGCTACGTGCATCAATTTCCGAAGACGTGGGAGAATTTTCTACCATGGGCTGAATATTAGTACGACACCACTTACCACGGCTTGACCAAGACTACACCATTCGAGCTTGTGTACGGACGCAAACCACCTACGCTCATAAGTTACTCGGAAGGAGGTGTGATCAACGATGAAGTCGGTCGAGAACTTGAGGAACGAGACCTAATGTTGCGAGAATTGAAGAAAACTCTAGAAGGCTCGATCAACTGCATGAAAAACTTTCATGACAGCAAGAGGCGTGAGGAAAATTTTGAGTCGGGCGACTATGTCTACTTAAAGCTACATCCGTTTCGACAACGCACGACTGCGCAAAGGGCCACGACTAAGCTTGGGGTGCGCTATTACGGGCCATATCAGGTTTTGAAGCGCATAGGTCAAGTAGCTTATCGCCTAAGTTGCCGGAGAGTTCCCATATCCATGCGATTATACATTTCTCGCAACTTAAGAAGAGTTTGGGCGAAGCACACAAGTGGTGCGAGGAACTGCCAGCAACAGCGACTAATGGACGAGCCATTGTAAGGCTAAGTCGCGCGATCGAGTATCACCAAGTGAGGAAGGCTGGACGCTATCGATGGGAGGTATTAGTCGAATGGGAAGTACTGAGGACGGGTTTTTGGGGTTAGCTCACCCTCGCGGGATCGCGACCCGTTGTCCCGTCCATTGTAGCACGCGTGTCGCCCAGGGTCAGAAGGGGCATGATGACTTGACGTCGCCATCATAGGAAGCCACTTAGGAGGATCTAGATGAAATGCGCGATCAATTCCCGAATTTCATCCTTGAGGATAAGAAAACACTTGTAGGGGACGGGAATGATGCGGATGTGGCGAGGCAACTCAAGAACGCCTCAAGCCGGGGCTATCATGCACGCAAGAGGTTGGCGCGACTGGCGGGTGAAACACAAGCCATCGCGGCTGTCGCGTGCGGAGTGTGCAAAGTGGGCAAGGTGGATCCGACGGGAGAAGGCGCACAACTTGCGAGCGGGCGCGATACACCGGCGACAGGAGACGACGCACGTGCAACAAGCGCATCGGGTAGGGGCGCGAAAGGTGTAGCGAGTGACGGGGACGCGGCGAGTGCCAAGAATGCGCACGATGAGGACGCGAAGAGCGTCGGCGCGCGCGAAGCGCCGAGCGGACGAGCACGTGCGATGGAAGGCGACGCGACCTTAGTCCTCGAGGACTAAGGCAAGGCACGCGGGGGTCCGAGGCGGCGTGTATGAAGGCTACTAGGGTTCTTTACTTGGAGTGCAAGACTAGATCACTTAGGATTCTCTAGATATTTAGTTTTCCTCTTTTCATAAGATTTCTAGATTGTTTAGGACACTTAATTTTTTTTGCTTTATTAGAGTTATAGCTAGATTAGGACTAGATCTATTTGATGCCTATATAAAGGCCCTTCCTCTTGTTATTTTTATTAATTGAAGATCATATTAAAAATCCGAACTTTTGTTCAAACACTTTGGCTTAGATTTCTTCTTGATTTCTTTTGCAATTTTATTCGTTTCGAGGGGCGCGGGTGTGTGAACCTCGTGCTGCGCAGAGCAACCTCGGGTCGTGCCCAGCAGCATGCTCGAGCGCCCAATACCGTGACCAGGGTTAGCCTGAGTCGTGTAAGCCGTGCCCAGTAGGCCTCGGGTCGTGCCCAGCAACACGCCCGAGTGCCTCGTGCCATCAGGGTCGTTCGGCAGTTCCCGTGTGGTACCAGCCGCGCCAGAGTCCGCGCGAGTAGAGTTTGGCCGTATCATTCCCGAGTGCAGTCGTGCTAGCTGCACTTGGTCGTGACCAGTTGCACGCCCTAGTGCCCAGTTGACCTCGGTCGTGCCCAGCAGCACCCGAGTGGCACCTGCCGTGCCAGGGCTCGTGCCAGCACCGTCTGACCGCGTGATGAAGATCGCGTGTCCCGATTGCCGATAAGGCACACACTCGTGCCTTGAATCGCCGATAAGTGTCTCGAAGGTTCACACAACCGCACCCCTTCAAAACGATATAAAATTGCAAAAGAAATCAAGAAGAAATGTAAGGCAACGTGTTTGCACAAAAGTTTGGTTTTTGTATTAATTTCTGAATGATAAAAATAACAAGAGGAAGGGCCTTTATATAGGCATCAAGTAGATCTATTCCTAATCTAGCTATAACTCTAATAAAGCAATAAAATATTAAGTATCCTAAACAATCTAGAAATCTTATGTAAAGAAGGAAACAAAATATGTAGAGAATCCAAAGTGATCTTGTCTTGGACTCTAAGTCGAAACCCTAACCTCCCTAGTCGCCGCCTCAGACCCCGCGCGCCTTGCCTTAGTCCTCGAGGACTAAGGTCGCACCGCCTTCGCCCGCGCGTGCTTGTCTGCCCGGCGCTTCGCGCGTGCCCGTGCGCCTATCGTCCCAATCACGCGCGTCCTCAGCACATGTGCGTCCTCGCCACTCACCGCGCCCTTCGCGCCACGACCCAAGGTCTCCATTGCGCGCGCGTCGTCTCTCGTCGCGGCAGCCTTTCGCCCGCGCGCTAGTCGCACGCTCACTTCCACCGAATCCCCTTCACCCGCCTCGCACGCGATGGCTTGTGTCTTACCCGCCTGCCGTGCTAACCTCTTGCACGCATGATAGGCTCGACTCGAGGCATTCTTAAGTTGCCTAGCCACATCCGCATCATTCCCGTCCCCTTCAAGTGCTTCCTTGTTCTCAAGGACGAAATCAGGGAATTGTTCGCGCATTTCGTCTAAATCCTCCCAAGTGGCTTCCTCCGATGGAAACTCTTCCCATTTGACTAACACCTCCCAACGATAGCGCTCAGCTTTCCTTACTTGCCGATACTCGATCACGCGGCTTGGCCTCACAATGGCCCGCCCATCCGTGGCTGTCGGGGGTAGCTCTTCGCACCACTTGTGCGCCTCACCTAAACTACTTTTGAGTTGCGAGACATGTATGACCGGATGAATGTGCGAACTCTCCGACAGTTCTAGGCGATAAGCTACTTGCCCTATGCGCTTCAAAATTTGCTATGGACTGTAATAGCGTACCCCAAGCTTAGTCGCGGCCCTTTGCGCTGTCGTGCATTGTCTGAAGGGCCGTAGCTTCAAGTAGACATAGTCACCTGGCTCAAAACTTTCCTCTCGGCTCTTGCCGTCATGAAAGGTCTTCATGCGATTGATCGAGCCTTCTAGAGTTTCTTTAACTCGCACAATATCAAATCTCGCTCCTCAAGCTCTCGACCAACTTCATCGTTGATCGCACCTCCTTCCGAATAACTCACGAGCATAGGTGGTTTCCGCCCGTACACAAACTCGAACGGCGTAGTCTTAGTCGAGCCGTGGTAAGTGGTATTGTACCAATATTCAGCCCATGGTAGAAAATTTTTCCACTTCTTCGGAAATTGATGCACATAGCACCATAGGTATTGTTCTAGTGTGCGGTTAGTCACCTCGGTTTGACCATCCGTCTGCAGGTGATACGCTGAACTCATTGATAGCTTGGTCCCTTGCAGTTTGAAGAATTCAGACCAAAAGATACTCATAAAAATCCGATCGCGATCAAAGACAATCGAGCGTGGCACCCCGTGCAACTTCATAACGTACTCGATGAATAGCTTGGCGATAGATTTCATCGTGTAGGATGCGTGATGGGTATGAAGTGTGCATACTTTATTAGTCGATCCACCATGACCATAACTCCATTGAACCCATTAGAGATTGGCAGCCCCTCGATGAAATCCATAGTAATGTCCTCCCAGATATTTTCGGGTACCGGCAAAGGCTGCAGTACACCACCCGATCGTCGTGCGTCGGCCTTAGTGCGCTGGCACTCGTCGCAGCGTGCGACATATTCTCGGACCGCGCCTTGCTGCCCCGGCCAAAAGAAGGTATTGGCCATCCTCATCCACGTTCGGTAGAATCTCGAGTGTCCGCCAATTTTAGAGTCGTGGAAATGTTGCATGATCCGCTCGCGGAGTTGCCCGCTGTCGGGCACAAACACTCGGCCCTGGTGTTGCACTAGACTGTTGAGCTGCTCGTAATCGGCTACGGTCGCATCACCGACCTCAATACCCCAGCGCAAGTATCGACATTGGGCATCGCCCTCTTGCGCCTTCTTAACTTCTTCCCATATCGCCCACGTTGGCCCGGTTATAGCTTCGAGCTCGACGACGTCCGTCTGTCTTGATAATGCGTCGGCCACGGCATTTTGTTGGCCCGGTCGATACACTATCTCGAAGTCGAAGCCCATAAGTTTTGAGACAAACTTCTGCTGCTCGGCCATCACAATTCGTTGTTCGAGCAAGTGCATGAGCGGCTGTTGGTCGGTTACAATCCGAAAGCGCCGCCCCAAGAGATAGGGCCTCCAACACCGCACAGCTTCTACAACTCCAAGCATCTTCTTTACGTACACGGACAACCCTAGTCGGGTCGTGCCTAGTGCCTTGCTGAGAAAGGCCAAGGGTCGTCCCTCTTGGACTAGCACCGCACCAATGCCAATGTCGCTCGTGTCCGTGTGTACCTCGAACAAGACATCGAACCTCGGCATAGATAGAATGGGCGTCGAAGTCATTGCGCCCTTAAGTTTCTCAAATGCACTCTCACTAGCTTTGGTCCACTTGAATCCTCCTTTTTTGGTCATCTTAGTTAATGGCTTGGCAATGGTTCCATAATCCTTCACGAACTTCTGATAGTAGCCCGTGAGCCCTAGGAATCCACGTAACTGCGTTAGACTTGTCGGTTTAGGTCAGTCGACCATAGCCTCAATTTTTCTTGGGTCGACTTTCACACCATCATGAGAAATAAAATGACCGAGATACTCGACCATCTCTTGTCCAAACGAGCACTTGGATGGCTTGATGTGGAAAGAGTTGGCCTCCAAAATTTCGAGCACCATACGTAAGTTACCAATGTGCTCGGCCCAAGTCTTTGAGTAGACCAAGATATCGTCGAAGAATACTAAGACGAACTTACGCAGATGGTCCTTGAAGATGGAATTCATGGCAAACTGAAAAGTGGATGGGGCGTTGCATAGCCCAAACCACATAACCATATCCTCGTAGTGCCCTTGGTGCGTACGAAAGGCCGTCTTTGGAATATCAGCTATCCGATCTGATGGTACTCGGCCCTAAGGTCGAGTTTAGAGAAATAGCGTGACCCACTTAACTCATCGAGCATGTCGTCGACACATGGTATGGGAAAACGATCCTTGATTGTCGTAGCATTCAATGCTCGATAGTCGGTGCAGAACCTCCACGTGCCATCTTTCTTCTAGGTTAGTAGCACTGGCGATGAGAACGGGCTTCAGCTATGCTGAATGAGGTCTGATCCAAGCATCTCGCCAACTTGCCTTTCTATCTCTGTCTTCTGAAAGTGTGCGTATCGGTATGGATGGACGTGAACGGTATGTTGCTCGTTGGTTAACGGTATGCGGTGATCGAACTCCCGGTGTGGTGGTAGACCCTTGGGCTCGCCCAGCACACAGTCGAACTCCTCGAGTAACGCGCGCACCTCGCCCTGCAGTAGGTTGGACTCGGTTATGGGCGCGCTCGTGTCCTCGACTACAACCGCAAAGATTTGGCCGCCCTCACGCCAAACCCGCTCTATGCTCTTGAGACCAACCTCCTTGGCCCCACCGGCCTCACTGGTCTTCAATGTGACTTGCTGTTCCCCCGCTTTGAACTTCATGACCCCAGTTTTGTAGTTAGTGGTCCCTTCTCCCAATCCTTCGAGCCATTGAACTCCTAACACAACGTCGGGTCCTACCAAGGGTAGTGCGTAGAGATCAGCCTTAATGGTGACTCCTTGGAACTTGATTGGCACCATGCGATAAGACTCGGTGCACTTTAGCCGTTCGCCATTGGCTCTTCGAACTTCGAATGGCTCTATCGTCGTTGTGGGCTGTAATATCCCATTCAGTAATTAATAAAAGTAATTATTTTAGTTCTAAGTTTGAACTAATTACTTTTATTAATAATGCTCGTTCCTAGTTTTGAGCCAGTTATTAAGTTATTCAGTTAAAAGTTCGACTTTAAGTTGAAAGTATTATCGTTTAAATTTTATTTAGTAATCGAGCCAGTTCAGTAATTAATTTATTTCGGTCTGTTTATTTTTATAAATGGATTTATAAGATGGGATTAATTATAATAAGATGACGAATCGAGTATATTTTGATTACTCGTTCAAGATAAGTCGTGAACGGAACCAAGAGTTAAGATTATTACCGAGCAAATGATTCTCGAGCTTAGCTTAGTTTTGAGTATTGATTAAGTTATAAGGATTAATTAGACAATAATTTTTATTGAATTGAAATAAGTTATTTAAGATGAAGTTCAAGTTCAAGTAACATTCCATTTTATTTAGCTAAATGGATGTAAATTTGGCCATTTCTAGTTTGAATGAGAAAGAAAAAGAATAATGAGTCGAGACAAGTTAGGTCTTGAGTTCGGTTAAGTATCCATGAACATTTAAGTTATAAATGTTCAAAGAAGTGAGAAAATTTATTTAGACATTTTAGTCTATTTAAATTATTAGAGAGAAATATGAAATTTTTAGAATTTTCGTTTTTTTTCGGTTTTCGATTGTAGTCGGAATATATGTCCGATTTCAGTTCCGAGAAATAAATTAAATTATTTTCTCTCTATATTTTTAGTAGACTACAAGATAAGAAAAATTTTAAGCATAAAAAGGAAAAATGCCAAAAGAAAAGAAGGAAATTCGAAAATTGTAAGAATTTTCGATTTTACGGTAACTGTTCGTTTTAAGTCAGAATTTGGTTCCGTAAATTGGAGAATTTTCACTAAATCTCGAATTTAATCATTGAGATCAGATTAGGATCAGAAGAGGGGCCTTTCTAAGCATTGACTATGGGTTGGAGAAGTGAAGAATTTGAAGTAAAGAATCAAGTTTTTATTCTAGCAAGAAGGAGGTAATTTACTTATCTTAAAGTTACATGCTTAAGTTCATGTTTTGATAATAATTTTACATATTTATAAGTATGTATATCATGATATAGAAGTTAAGTTTATAATTGATTCTACGAATATAAAGAGTTAAAGTTGTTCAAGTTCAATTATATGATATATGTACTTGATTTGATGAGATGTTGATAAAGATATGAATAAGCTGGAAGAGTATGATTTAAATGAATGATTATTATGTAAAAGAGGAGTACATGAAAACAAGAATTAAGAGATTTAAATATAGCTTGAGTTATGAATTTTTAAAGATGAACATGTAAGATGAAGTTTATGTTCACTATTGAATTTAAATTCCCATAACTTGATGAATATGCATGATAAAATTATGAAATTTTGAAGACATATCTAATTATAAGTTGAGATTATGACTGTTAAGTTTCATAATTTAAAGATGAGAAATGAATAAGTTATGAAAATAAGAAGGCATATATCTAAAGATAAGTATATATGCAAGAATATTCATGAAATGTTTAAGTTGTTAAAATGAGATGATCATGAATAATTCTCATATAAGTGATGAGTAATTTGATGATGTTTTGGTGTAATATGTTGAGTATACAATTTTATAAAGATTGTATTATGTATGATATATTAACATCATGATTAAATATTATGAGTAAAAGATGATATAGCTTGAGATTATTTTCACTTTCAAGTTAATTAAGTGAAAATTTAGTATAAGCCAATTTGGAGATATGATGAATGATGAATTAAGTATTTGATTGAGTTTTCAAATTAAGTTAAGATAAGTTTATAAATCATGTTGATGATGTTGGTAAAAGTAAGCATATTTTAGGTTTAAATCAAGTATAATGTGAAATATAGTTATTTTCACATTTGAGTTATGACATGCTAAGTATAATACCATATTAATGTTTATGAAAACATGATTTATACAAGGTTAAGTAATTGACCTTAAGTATAAATAAAAAGAGAAGTTAAGTATAAACTTGAGAAAAAGCAAGTTTAATGAATTTCTATAAGATTTGGATAAGTTAAAAATCCTAAAAATCTTATTGAGTATATGAGCATAGTACTTAGTATATTTGTCTATATTTGATGTAACTTGCAGATACAGTACCAGTACAACACTTATCGTTTTTCAAATGATTTCAAAGACAAAAAGGTGGGGACCCTGAATGGGTATCACGTTGAGTACGATATTGATGTCATATGGGATGAGGAGACCATCAGTTGTCTCAGAGTATATCTTACAGTTTAAGTTTTACCCTTAGGATGAGGAGGCATTAATTTGTTCCCAGAGATTATATCCAAAGTTCTGATGGAGGCCATTAGGTGCCTTAGAAATATCCATCAGAGTGTGCACACGTATCCGATTAACTATCGGCAAGATAAGAGAAAAGTTTAAGTTACCGATCAGATATCGGTTTATGATTATCCATATTCGTTACTCACCCCCATGAGTTTTAGTTTCAGGTAACAGGTCGAAGAGGAGGTGTGAGTGGAGCAGTGTTGGTGTGGATAGTGGACTCAGATGAAGAAAAGCTTTGATACGGACATTTATAACATTCTGTATAATTAACCACGTTTTCAAGTATTTCCGCTATGCACATTAAGTATTGAACTTGCAATTTAATGAATTTCATATTTTAAGTTTTTACCATTATGAGAAATATGATTATGGTATTTTAAATGCAAGTTTAAAGGAAATCTGTTTTAATTATGTATGAAGAAGTATTAGACAAAAGTTTAAAGATAAACGGATTTTCAAGATGATGAGTTTGAGTAGCATTCCGAGTTAGTCGCAAAAGATTTCGAAAGAATTAAGTATATTCGAAGTAAAAGTTGCGAAAAATTTACTCTGATAAGCGGGGTGTTACAGGCAGTATCAGAGCTAGAGTTTTGAATGCTCTGTATACTAAAAGGTTAAGTTCTGAAAGGGAAAGTTTTCATAGAAATCAAAGTTCTTACAGGAAGTTTCAAGAAAACCCGACCACACCACGCTCACACCTCGTCAACTACCAGGTAAGTGCTGTTAAAAGTTTTCTACAAGTTTTTCAATATATTCAAATTTACTAAGTCTATGCTCAATCAGAATTCATATATACGAACTCTAGAAATTTGTTTATATGTTCAAGTATTAAAGTTTAAAATCTAGTTTATCAAGTTGACTAGATTAAGAAAGAACTCAAACATTCTAAGTTAAGTCATAAGAATAAGATGTTAAGATCTGGTTATAAAGATTGACGATGTATTTGAGCCAAGTATAAGAAGTAACGGTATTTCAGGATATAATAGCCAAAAGTACGGGGAAAATTATGGTAGTTTGAAATAAGAACCAAAAAGTCGGATCAGATCCTGTAGGCTTGAAAATTGAACCGTAAGAAATAAAGTTTTAAGAAAATAGTCAAATTTTTATAAATCAGAAGTTTTGATATCTTATCAGTTAGATATCCTGAGTTAAAAAGTGGCAAAGTTCGAGATAAAGTTATAAGTTATTTATATTAGTACTTGTAGAATAAGAACACGTCTACAAAGTACTTTTCAGAAATCAATGAGTATAAGTTTAAGGTATCGACATATAATAGTCACGTAGCCGGGAAAATTATAGAAACCTGAAATAAGGGTTATTAAGTCCGAATTACCTAGAGACTTGAAATCTAACCTTAAAGGATATCAGTTAATAAGTAACACATTCCAGATACCAAGATAAGTATTTAAGTTTCTAGGAAGAATTTTTGAAGTTAAGCAAGAGTAATTTGGACATGTGAAAGTTAAAGATAGTCTTTTTAATAAAGTAAAGACTAATATGTTTTTATCTTGGAGAAAGTATTTATCCCCAAAGATGAATGATGAGTTTAAAGCCATAAATAAGAAATGGCGAGAAAAAGTAAGAAAGAGTTAAGATTAACCGAAACTCTAGCACAAGCTAGGTGTTTTCGGAAAATTAATAATTTCCTTAAAGTTTAGTATAGCTATTTATTAATGGTTATACTGTTTAAGTTGAATGGTTGGTGGTTTTAAGAATGCCGCGAGGCAAAGTTTCAAGACCACAACTGAGTAAAGTTTAAGAAGCATAGAATCTTGACTAAATCAAGAAGTTATCTCAGTCCAGAAATAAGTAGTATTGATGTGTGAATCAAGTATATACTAGAAGAGAATATTTTGCACAATCAATCTACTTGATAGATAGAAATTTTAATATCATGGAAAGTCAAAAGCAAAGAGCTAGACAAAGATTCAAGTACACTGTTGAGAACTCCATTATTTCTAAGAAGCTAGTACAGAAATATCAGAAAAAGGAGATACAGACAAATTCTCAACTAGTACAAAGTTATATTTCATAAAGGGAGGGTGCGTCTCAAGAGCACAAGACTCCATAACTCTGCCACCCATCATGGATGCAGTTTCACAAAGATAGATCTAAAGGATCAAATGCTCGCTTGCGTTTGAATCCTGGAGTTTCCACAGAATCTTGAACTGTTGAGATGCTGTTTTGAAGCTTCTGGATAAGTTCAGAGGATGTGTTTGCAGACTTGAATATTTCTCTTTGGAAAGGAGATATAAAAGTTTGATACACTCCTTCATCTAGAAATCCAAGCAAATGGTGGAAAAAGTTATTGAAATTCAACAAACCAATAGGTTTGGTATGAAATTTCATTTCTGCCCAAGTAGCAAGGATAAAGGTAGTCATTAAAGTTCCATATCCACCGGAAGAATGATGAAAGCATCACAACTAGATATCATAGACATCAAGCAGTCATAAATTGAAAGAGTTATCATCAAAGTAGCAGAATCTTTGACCACCTTTGATAAAGTGAGATAAAAAGGAAGGATACTTCTCATCTGGATGTCGAAGCATTTAGCAGCAATTAAGAGGTTGTTAAAGAAATAGATACTAGTTCCTCCATAAAATATGTTGATGTTATGTTTCCCCAATTCTTTCACCAGTTGGCTTACAACATAAATGTTGTGAGGAACATTTACAAATTTAGAACCACCAAGAATGCACACAGTTCTGAGGGGCTGAAGAAGTTTAGAACCTTGAGAAGACTCGGCAGTAGCCATTTATTATGAGAGATAATTGACTAAGAAGATAGATTTGCCTTTTAAAGAAGAGAAGTTCCGACAAGAAAGTAGTTGAGTCTTAAATGACTCTTATCTGTCAGAAGCGATAAGATTTATATACAGTACTTTGGTACTATCAAGAACAATGTTGACAAACATGATAATTGGAAATAATATTTTCCAGACTATAGAGTTTTTCTTCATGTTTGAACAGAAGCCATAAAGACATCAGTTCTCGATGCACATGTCCACTAGAATGTGTACCAAGAATCTGCTGAATAGTATGATCCAGAGATTCCTTACTCAAGCCATTCTTGATGAAAGTTATTTTATCTTCTCGATTATTTGACACAAAGCCCAAAGAAGTACAACGAGAGTCACAGTTCCAGCGAGCACATTTATAGCAGCCGCCTATTCTTTTTGCTCTACGTTTCTTGGCAAAAGTGCTTTTACCCATACCTGACAGATACTTGTATGCATTGGGATACTCGCTAGATACACGAAATTTTGCTTCAATCAGCCATCTTATATCATTTGGGATATTATTGAGCATGAGTATTCTCAATCTTTCTACTCGAGCTCGATAAATTCTCTTTATGATATTAAGAGGGAGAAAAGAATAGAATTTTCGGATTTTTAGCAGTGCTAAATCCATTGATGATTCGGACCATTGCTGAAGAAGATGGAAGGATTACCAAGTTGGTTTATAGAAGAAAGATGAGTATGAGATAAGTTATCAGGTATGATTAAATTATTCGAATGTCAGAAGATGCACAGCCAGTATGCATTTAATGCAATTGAAATCAGATGTGAGATGTCGGCAATAAGTGAGATGTTGCGACATTATTATGACAGTTGAATCATTAAAGGTAAATAAAGTTTACCTTAATGATTGGAATTATGGTATGACCACAGAATGGTCAAATTATTTCACATTAGAACATAAATTTCAATGAAATTCTCGACTATAGTTAAGTCGGAGAAGTTGAAGTTAGAAAATATCAATAGTGATATTAACTAAAAAGGTTTCTCGAAAGAGAAGCAAGTTTAGTATAGTAAGATGTTAGTATAGAATGGAGATGTGACTTGTTAATGATGACAAGTGACATCGACATTAAGGTACAATGCATATAGATGTTCCGCACCCGAAGGGCCCCGGGTAGTGGGTAAATTGTATGCAATGTATCGCATAGTCAGTCAGATAAGTATTTTATATCAATTCTTCTCTAAAGTTGTCCAGTGTGCATAAAGTTTTACGTAACAATGTTACGTGAGTACGTGTGCGATTCAGAGTATGTGCTTTTGCACAATGAGTTTCAGAAAGATTTAACCTACGATGACCAGCCGATAGAAGTTTTGGACCAGAAGGTTCATTGGCTGAGGAATTGAGATATTTCCTCGTAAGTATAAAATGGAATCGCCACATTGCGTTAGATGCCACTGGGGAGTGAGAAGTTGATGTTAGCACTCATTTTCCATGTTTCGAGTTCTGAGATATATATACATAATTTGTATATATCTCAGATTCAGTATTTCCGAGGGCGAAAATAGTTTTAAGGGGGGTAGATTGTAATATCCCATTCAGTAATTAATAAAAGTAATTAGTTTAGTTCTAAGTTTGAACTAATTACTTTTATTAATAATGCTCGATCCTAGTTTTGAGCCAGTTATTAAGTTATTCAGTTAAAAGTTCGACTTTAAGTTGAAAGTATTATCGTTTAAATTTTATTTAGTAATCAAGCCAGTTCAGTAATTAATTAATTCCAGTCTGTTTATTTTTATAAATGGATTTATAAGATGGGATTAATTATAATAAGATGACGAATCGAGTATATTTTGATTACTCGTTCAAGATAAGTCGTGAACGGAACCAATAGTTAAGATTATTACCGAGCAAATGATTCTCGAGCTTAGCTTAGTTTTGAGTATTGATTAAGTTATAAGGATTAATTAGACATTAATGTTTATTGAATTGAAATAAGTTATTTAAGATGAAGTTCAAGTTCAAGTAACATTCCATTTTATTTAGCTAAATGGATGTAAATTTGGCCATTTCTAGTTTGAATGAGAAAGAAAAAGAATAATGAGTCGAGACAAGTTAGGTCTTGAGTTCGGTTAAGTATCCATGAACATTTAAGTTATAAATGTTCAAAGAAGTAAGAAAAGTTATTTAGACATTTTAGTCTATTTAAATTATTAGAGAGAAATATGAAATTTTAGAATTTTTGTTTTTTTTCGGTTTTCGATTGTAGTCAGAATATATGTCCGATTTCAGTTCCGAGAAATAAATTAAATTATTTTCTCTCTATATTTTTAGTAGACTACAAGATAAGAAAAAATTTTCAGCATAAAAAGGAAAAATGCCAAAAGAAAAGAAGGAAATTCGAAAATTGTAAGAATTTTCGATTTTATGGTAACTGTTCGTTTTAAGTCAGAATTTGGTTCCGTAAATTGGTTAATTTTCACTAAATCTTGAATTTAATCATTGAGATCAGATTAGGATCAGAAGAGGGGCCTTTCTAAGCATTGACTATGGGTTGGAAAAGTGAAGAATTTGAAGTAAAGAATCAAGTTTTTATTCTAGCAAGAAGGAGGTAATTTACATATCTTAAAGTTACATGCATAATTTCATGTTTTGATAATAAGTTTACATGTTTATAAGTATGTATATCATGATATAGAAGTTAAGTTTATAATTGATTCTATGAATATAAAGAGTTAAAGTTGTTCAAGATCAATTATATGATATATGTACTTGATTTGATGAGATGTTGATAAAGATATGAATAAGCTGGAAGAGTATGATTTAAATGAATGATTATTATGTAAAAGAAGAGTACATGAAAACAAGAATTAAGAGATTTGGCAAAATATAGCTTGAGTTATGAATTTTTAAAGATGAACATGTAAGATGAAGTTTATGTTCACTATTGAATTTAAATTCTCATAACTTGATGAATATGCATGATAAAATTATGAAATTTTGAGGACATGTCTAATTATAAGTTGAGATTATGACTGTTAAGTTTCATAATTTAAAGATGAGAAATGAATAAGTTATGAAAATAAGAAGACATATATCTAAAGATAAGTATACATGCAAGAATATTCATGAAATGTTTAAGTTGTTAAAATGAGATGATCATGAATAATTTTTATATAAGTGATGAGTAATTTGATGATGTTTTGGTGTAATATGTTGAGTATACAATTTTATAAAGATTGTATTATGTATGATATATTAACATCATGATTAAATATTATGACTAAAAGATGATATAGCTTGAGATTATTATCACTTTCAAGTTAATTAAGTGAAAATTTAGTATAAGCCAATTTGGAGATATGATGAATGATGAATTAAGTATTTGATTGAGTAAAAGATCAAATTAAGTTAAGATAAGTTTATAAATCATGTTGATGATGTTGGTAAAAGTAAGCATATTTTAAGTTTAAATCAAGTATAATGTGAAATATAGTTATTTTCACATTTGAGTTATGGCATGCTAAGTATAATACCATATTAATGTTTATGAAGACATGATTTATACAAGGTTAAGTAATTGACCTTAAGTATAAATAAAAAGAGAAGTTAAGTATAAATTTGAGAAAAAGCAAGTTTAATGAATTTCTATAAGATTTGGATAAGTTAAAAATCCTAAATCTTATTGAGTATATGAGCATAGTACTTAGTATATTCGTCTATATTTGATGTAACTTGCAGATACAGTACCAGTACAACACTTATCGTTTTTCAAATGATTTCAAAGACAAAAAGGTGGGGACCCTGAATGGGTATCACGTTGAGTACGATATTGATGTCATATGGGATGAGGAGACCATCAGTTGTCTCAGAGTATATCCTACAGTTTAAGTTTTACGCTTAGGATGAGGAGGCATTAATTTGTTCTCAGAGATTATATCCTAAGTTCTGATGGAGGCCATTAGGTGCCTTAGAAATATCCATCAGAGTGTGCACACGTATCCGATTAACTATCGGCAAGATGAGAGAAAAGTTTAAGTTACCGATCAGATATCGGTTTATGATTATCCATATTCGTTACTCACCCCCATGAGTTTTAGTTTCAGGTAACAGGTCGAAGAGGTCGGTGTGAGTGGAGCAGTGTGGTGTGGATAGTGGACTCAGATGAAGAAAAGCTTTGATACGGACATTTATAACATTCTGTTTAATTAATCACGTTTTCAAGTATTTCCGCTATGCACATTAAGTATTGAACTTGCAATTTAATGAATTTCATATTTCAAGTTTTTACCATTATGAGAAATATGATTATGGTATTTTAAATGCAAGTTTAAAGGAAATCTGTTTTAATTATGTATAAAGAAGTATTAGACAAAAGTTTAAAGATAAACAGATTTTCAAGATGATGAGTTTGAGTAGCATTCCGAGTTAGTCGCAAAAGATTTCGAAAGAATTAAGTATATTCGAAGTAAAAGTTGCGAAAAATTTACTCTGATAAGCGAGGTGTTACATGGGCAATTTTAGCTTTTGAGATAGCGTGGTGTTGATGAAATTGTGCGACCACCCATTGTCCACGAGTACGACCACTCGGCGGTCCTTGACCAAAGCCGGTAGTCGCATTGTTCTTGGCCATCGAGTAGCGGCCATTGCATGCATTGAGATCTCGGCTTCGTCTTCGAGCTACTCAACTTCTACATCGCCTTCCTCGATCTCGGGCTCCTCCTCATCCGAATCAATGATGTCAATCACAAACGCCTGTTTGCATCGGTGACCTGGGGTGAACTTCTCCTCGCACTTAAAGCATAGCCCCTTCTCGCGTCGGCGCCTCATTTCCTCGAGCTACAGTCGTTTGACCTCCGAGATTGGTGGTCGCGTGCTGCTCGGTGGCCGGACGCTTGGTACGATGTTGGTGATGCAACGCGGCTCGAAAAAATGCGCGTCCGCCTGTCCCCTTCGAGTAGCGGCGAGGTGATCGTCGCGGCGCCTAGCGACCTCCATGGCCGCATGCATTGAGTCAGGCCGCTCCAATCGAACCTTCGAGGCTAGGTCATACGTGAGGCCGCCGATGAATGCCCCGACCAACGCGGTCTCAGGCCAGCCCCTTACGCGGCATGCTAGCCTTTCGAACTCCTTCAGGTAATCGCGCAGGCTGCCGGTTTGACGTATGCGTGAAAGCGCCTCGTCATAGTTGTGGTAGTCGGAAGTCCCGAAACGCATGAGTAACTCGCGCTAGAAGTCGCCCCACCTGATGACTCGCTGCCGGTTGCAGTAGACGCTCGTGAGCCATTGCCACCATACATTGGCCTCGCCATCTAGGTAATAGGCCGCATATCGCACACGGTCATTTGCCTCGGTCTCAATGAGCTCAAAATATTGCACGGCCCAGTTGAGCCATGCCTCGGGATCGGTGCCGGTGAAGGTGGACAGCGTGAGACTCGGTTTGTCGAGTCTCGGGCGATCATGCATGTTGGACGCTTGTGACCGCTGCTCGAAGTCCTCCTCGTGCTCGGCCTCATCGTACCGATGTTCCTCCTCCTTAGGTCGATCGCGCCTCGGCTATCGCAGATGTGGCCGCGTATGGTGTTGGAAACTGCGAGCCATCTCGTCGAACTGTCGGTTCACGGTCTCCATTAAATCGTGAACCGATACCTTAGTTGTGTCGAGTCCCTCACCTAGGTTGTCCATGGCTTTGCTCATGCTTCGGACTTGAACGTCAAGGTTGTCGATCTTGTCCTTTATCTCCTTGTTGGCCATGGCTTACTTTTCTTGCTTTCTCTCTTTGCTTCGTGGACTCGTTTTGAAGTTTTTGATTTTTTGGATTTTTCTTTTCTTTTTTTTTTTGAATTTCGAACGAAAAATAAAAGGTGGAAAAGAAAGAGAATAGGAAAGGAAAAGACACACGATCTAGTTACTCTTAATGAAAGCACCAATGATGAAGATCGCGTGTCCCGATTGCCGATAAGCCACACACTTGTGCCTTGAATGGCCGATAAGTGTCTCGGAGGTTCACACAACCGCACCCCTTCAAAACGATATAAAATTGCAAAAGAAATCAAGAAGAAATCTAAGGCAAAATGTTTGAACAAAAGTTCGGTTTTTGTATTAATTTCTGAATGATAAAAATAACAAGAGGAAGGGCCTTTATATAGGCATCAAGTAGATCTACTTCTAATCTAGCTATAACTCTAATAAAGCAATAAAATATTAAGTATCCTAAACAATCTAGAAATCTTATGTAAAGAAGGAAACTAAATATGTAGAGAATCCTAAGTGATCTTGTCTTGCACTCCAAGTCGAAACCCTAACTGCCCTAGTCGCTGCCTCGAACCCTGCGCGCCTTGCCTTAGTCCTCGAGGACTAAGGTCGCACCGCCTTCACCCGCGCGTGCTTGTTCGCCCGGCGCTTCGCGCGTGCCCGCGCGCCTATCGTCCCTATCGCGCGCGTCCTCAGCACATGCCGCGTCCTCTCCACTCGCCGCGCCCTTCGCGCCATGACCCAAGGTCTCCGTTGCGCGGGTCGTCTCCCGTCGCAGCAGCCTTTAGCCCGCGCGACAGTCGCACGCTCACTTCCGTCGAATCCCCTTCACCCGCCTCGCATGCCCCGCACGCGATGGCTTGTGTCTCATCCGCCTGCCGTGCTAACCTCTTGCGCGCATGATAGACCCGGCTCCAGGCATTCTTAAGTTGCCTAGCCACATCCGCATCACGCGCCCAGCAGCGCTTAGCACCGCGCCTCGGTCGCACCTAATTGTGCCCAACGCCGCTCCCAGACACCAGCAGGCCCTGCACAGGACCGAGCTCGGCCAGTCCGAGTAGCCCGTGACCGCCCGATCCAGAGTGAATCGACAGTCCAACCTGGTCTAGTTTCAGTCCGACCCGGTTCAGTCAGTCAGCGTACCGGCCGGTTCGGCCGGCGATTCGAGTCAGTTTTGGTTCAAGTATTTCTGTCCAAAATTTAAGTATTTTTTCAAGCCAAACCAGTCCAGTTTAAGTATATCAGTTTAATTCCAGACTTAACATGATTTTAGCAAACCCTTAGAGCGTCCCTTTATATCTGGATCAGTTATCTAATAGGATCGAACATCCTAGCATCTTTTTGAGAATATTATGAGCATAGTACTTAGTATATTTGTTTGCATATATTTTTATGTAGCTTGACGAGTCAGCTACCCAAATCAGCACAAAACTTACATTTTCAAAGCAGAAAAGGTGGGGACTCAGCCTGTGTATTGCATTGACTATAGTAGCTGATATCATGTCCAAGTTATGTATATGAGTTTATTCGATTAGGGTCAAGGCCGACGTTGCGCTCCCCTAGGTTCTAGTAGTGGCTAGTTGTTTTAATATTCCACCAGAGTGTGCACACGGTTATCGGCCAGATTGTCCGGGAGATTTCAGTTTACTTATATATACCTGTGATCATGATATCGTTATTCTTATTGTTGTTTACTTTAGTATGGGTTGTTATGGAGTACAAGAGTATCAGTACTCACCCCCATTATGTTTTTCAGATGACAAGGTCGGCAGGGAGGTGTGAGCTTTAGCTGTGGTGGTGTTGGTCATGTACTTTGTCACACCCCGCCTTACTAGCTTTGAAAAATCAGAGTAAAATTTTTTATTTTTATTTTCGAAAGGGGTTTTCGAAAATACTGACTTATTGCGGGATGTGGCAGATAAAAACTTAAACTGAACTTGAGCTTGCTAACAGACATAACAAAACATGCAACCAAACTGTCCGCTCGCGGATTATGGAATTATACATGCATAGTCTGTACTATCTCGCACTATCTAGAAAAACTCGCTGGCGGAAGCATCCGAAATACAAATACATAAACATGCATACATAAACTGAATAAATATACATGATCATAAATTGTAGGACATAAAAATGCTGGGAAAATATGTCCGTCTATCATGACCACGCTGCGCCACATCTGTGCTCATCCGGCACGCTCGGCTCCGCCTCCTGAAAAACACAATGGCGGCGTGAGCAAACCACTATGCTCCGCAAAGACCAGTACTGAACAAAACATCATCTATAATAACGTATCATGAAACATAAATATATAAGAGCTGAAAACTGTAAACTGTTCTCTGATTTCTGTTCTTATCTGTGGTCAAAAGACCCTCGGCCTTGGCCACTCGTGTGCACACTCCGATGGGGTATAAAGGCCTCGGCCCCCCAAACGGTCATCAGGCGGGTAGAAAGGCCATGGCCACCCAACCCGAAACGAAACTGTCACAAACATACCTCTGCCATGGTACAAATATTATCTGTGATGTGACATCCAGTACATGACCCCCATCTGGAAACTTGAAATCTGATATGCAAGTGCGGATGCTGGAGTAGGGGTCGGAGGCTCGACTCTCCTTAGGCTACATAAATATTTAAGCAAAATAATGCTAAGTATCATGCACGGAATAATTAATTATATGCTAAATGTTCGGACTTATTACGTGATTAAACTGGACTGGACTGACTCGGAAAAATACTGAAATTCCGAAAATAGACTCGGACCGGAAGTCACGAATCAAAACTAACTCGAACCGCCGGTCGAACCGGCCGGTTCGCTGGCTGGCCGGATGCCATTATTCCTACTTCTGCAGCTATTGGTTTGCACTTTTACCCAATCTGGGAAGAACTGCTGTGTATGAATCACTCACATATTCTTCTGAATTATATGTATCTTCGGGATTAATTTGAGAAAGAGTGAGAACCTAGCCCACGGAGCGGAAGACGCGATGGATAGACTCCCGTAACCATGACATATTTGCCTCCTTGACCGCCAGGACTGGCCTGGGAGTTAGGATCGATTACATTGACCTCACTTTTTCGTTTTGGGAACGTCCGGTGCCACAGTGACTGAATGGGTAAGTCGCCAATCCCCCGACGGTGTAACTGTCCTTAGTGATTTGCTTTATTACTATGATGCTTTCTTTATTCCCACCACTCCCCGCCGGCTCGACTGGGCCGGGCGGTCGGGCTGGGTTCGGCTAGACCGGGCTCGGTCCCGTGCCGGGCCAGCTGGTGCCCGGGCACGGCGCTGGGCACGGCTGGTGCGACCGGGCTCGGTCCCTGGTGCCGCTGGACTTGGCTAGGCGCGGGGCGCTGTCGCGGGCACTGGGGCTAAGGGTACCACGCGCAAGCTGGCGCGGGCACGGACTGGCACTGGGTCAGGCACTGCCGCGCTATGTGCGCGGCCAGTGACCAAGGCCGGCCCTTGCCGGACCTCCGGCGACTTTTTCCGGCAACATGCATGACCATACAACATAATATAATAAAATAAGCACAAATAACACATAAAACACTAGTGGACCCCGGGTCCACTTGCATGTTCACTCGGTAAGACTTATACGGCCCGTATGAGCACTTAACGTCCGAACCAACATACATATCTTACAAAACTACTCAAGGCCGAATATTATACATCTAAAATGAGGTTTATATGGCCTAGCACTTATGTCATATCTTGCATGCATAAAGATAGGCCTCGGGTGCTCAAAATACCCCATTTGCATGAACGATTTGGCTTAGCTAATGAACTCCTTTTATTCTCAAACTTTTAAAGCATCAATGGTACAATATTTAAGGTTGATTAAACAAGAAATCTCGACTTAGGCATGCTCCCTACTCAAATTTCATTTTTAAGGTCTTAAACTTAAAAAATTCGGAAATCACATATAATGACATGCATGGCTCTGTTTTAACTCATGAAAAATCTTAAAATAACATAAAATAGCTATGGTTAAAAGATAGGTCGAGCTAACCTTGCTCAAAATTCGAAAATGGCTACTAGGGCTTGAATTGGGGTTTGGTGCGGCTTTTGGACTTAGGGTCGACTTGCAAGATGATTTGGTCGAGCTTAGGAACTCCACAAGACTTATAAAATTCTAAGGAACACTTAGAAAATGATAAGCCCTGGAAGAATTCGGTTGGAACTCGAGATGGTTGCTCCTCCTCCTCTCTTGGTCGTGGCTCGCGTGCGGTGGTGCAAGGTAAGGGCTCTTGGTTCTTTTCTCTTGTTTTCTCTCAAAGTGCTCGAGCTCTCAAGTCTCAAAATGTCTAAGAGTCTCTAAAATCTGAATGAGTGAGGCTTTTATAGGGTGTAGGGGCGGATTTAACAAGGTTGGGTCAAAGGGGACATGATAAGTGGTCTTATTCCACTCCATTTGCATGGGAACTTGAGAGGGGTGATGGGGCATGGTCTTGGGCTGAAATTGCACGGTTTTTGGGATGCTTTTCAGAGCATTAAGTCATGGTGGAGAGGTCTGGTCAGGTGGTGGGGGACAAGGGAACCAAGACTACACATTTTTGAATAAAATAATACTATGCCCATACCCCTCACTTAGCTTAATCATAGGTTGACTTCTCTTAATCTTCATTAGGGCCACCTTAGCTCAAATTAATCCTTAGTAAGTCCCCTAAACACGCAACTCTTGGGTCATGAAAGAATTGGGCTGGAATTTTATGAAATGGGCTCAAAATGTTGGACTGTCACGCTGCCAGCTCTGTGCCTGAGCGCTGGCCCTGGGCGCGGCCTGCTGGGCTGGCACGAGGGGCCTGGCGCGAGAGGGCCTGGGCGCGGGGTCTGCTGGGCTGCGCGCGGGAAATGACTTGGGGTGAAAGAAGTGCTGGTCCTTAGGTGGATTTTGGACTTAGAAAAATTCCCAAACATTGGTTAAAGCTTGGACCAAGTTTTGGACAAGGCTCGGGTGAGCCTAGGCTCGGGTGAGCCTAGGCTCGGGTGAGCCTAGGCTCGGAGTGGGCGCGCAAGACCATGCTCACGGACCTCGGGCGCGGGGCTCGGTATATGGCTAAGGCTCGATTCTAAAATGATCAAGGCTTATACTTTGGTATTCTCACACACTTAGAAAATTATTCTAAGTATAAAAATACCAATACTTGGCTAGGCTCGGGATTTTTTAGAAATTAACTCGAAACCGAACTAGGGTTCGAAGTCAATAATTTCTTGAATCGACTTGCTACAATTTAACAACCCAAATTAGTGGATTGATCTTGACTTATACTTGAGATAGAATTATTCTACAGAATAATTTATCATATTTGAGCATTTAGCATAAATAATAACTCGGGAATTTCTGGAAATTACGGATTTCACTTATAGTCGAGCAGTGAAACAATTTTGAATATTATTACTGATTTGGGGCATTACAGACTTGGCCCAGTCGCCATTTGTGGACATTTGTTTACCTTTTTGTCTGTATAACTATGCCACGCATTTTCAGACTTCTGCTACGTTTTTCAGTTTAGAACTTGCATGTCAGTATTTTCAGGCTTAAAGATTTTACTCGGTTTGTCAGTACGAACGGGGTCCAGTTTTACATGCTTGCTCGATTAAGTATTTTAAATCTATTTTTCGTTATGTCTAAACCAGTCGTTAGACCCAGTTTAAAGAAAACAGATTTTTAAAGTAGAAAAGTTTTAGCAGCATCCCGAGTTATGCGCAAATGATTTCGAAAAATTTATAAGCATTTTCAAAGTTAAAGTTGCAAAAAATTTACTCTGATAAGCGCGGTGTTGCAGTTTATATAGTGTGCTGTTATAAATTATTTGCAGTCACTGTGTCCCAGTGCGTTGGGTTGATGAAGTCCCCGAAATGAGCTCAGGAAGGAACAATATGTTAAACCCTGCAGGTGGATGATTATCCGACATAATGATTATTTATCTGAGTGGTACTAATTTCGGAAATGAATAAGAGGTTGTTTAATTATTTTGTCAGTAATTTAATTAATCGACGTACGTTATATCTTAAACATGGGGAGGTAATAGGTCAATTAGATTAATATTTATTAATCAAGTGGAGGTTTGATTTATTGATTAAGTTGGAGCTAAATGGGGAGAGCAATAATATTACTCTAGTGGGATGTATTATTATTTAATTATATTTAGGATTTTAGGAATTAATTTTATTCCATAATTAATATTCCATTTGGAGGAGAATATTCCTTCTAGAATATTACCTAGGGTTAGAAAACTAAAGAGTCTTCTAGAAAGTGATGTTTGGTAGAAGGAGTTTTATCCTAGATTGGAATACATATGGAGTAGAATTAGGATTCCTTTGCCGATGATATAAGCCCATATTTAGCACATCCTTAAGGTCCCTATGTAACGCCCCGTTTTATTTTAAAGAATTTACCGAATTTATTTATAAAAATCAGAGTTTATTTTTCGAAAAATCCCAATTTAAAACTTTAATATTCGACGGGCGCTACTTAACCAACAAAAACAAATAAACATTTACACAGATAAAAACTAACAGTTCAAATTAAATTCAAATTCATACATAATCCTCAAACCCAGTCATGCGTAATTAAAAACTTCAATCGAAATCCATTAGTTCAACCAACATATTCAAATAGATAAAGCGGAAGCATAATTATTCAAAGATAACCAGGTGATCTATCGAGAAAATAAAAAGAAAAGCGGAAGCAAGTAGCACACAATCCAACGACCACCACTCGATCGTCTCTTGCTGCCGCCGCCAACAATGCTCAACCTAAAAAGATAGGAAGAGAAACAAGAGGACAGAAAAGTAAATGGGGGTGAGTACAACCATCATACTCACCATTACCACACAGTATATTTCGCATAAAGATCCATAACCATAAATAATGTATGCATAGAATCCATATCTAACTCCCTATTAGGCCCAATCGCAAACCTCCTATGTACATACAACAAACCTTCCGACCTGACATCGGCAAGGATGTAACTGGAAGCACTCCCACCCCGGATGCGACGGGCGTAGGATCTTACCAGGAGACAGTGAAGTTGAATTACCCCTCTGCTCTACACGGATTCGGGCGTTCAGACAATCCCCTCCGCTCTACACGGATTCGGGCGCCCACCTCCCGGATACAACGGGCAGGTGACTTCCATTGATTATGCATTCATCAAAGGCACTACCATCAGGATACTTAGACTAGGGTTCTCACGCATACAAAAACTATCGCGACAAACATTTATACGAGATAACAAGTGCGATAAATGTAGATTCAACATTAATGAACCCACCTGGTAGCGATCGAGTCAAACACACAATAATAGTAGTCGGCGAGGTCGACTCGTCAAACACCTACATTTATTAAAATAGTCTCATCAAAAACTATTCGACAAGTTACTTAGTTCAACTAAGTCCACGTAAGCATTCAATCATGCATTAAACCAAGTACGACATATTTCAGAAAATAACACATAAGTTTTGAAAAGTTAACCCGGGCAGCGTTTTTAAAATCGATATAACTTTCAGCACACAACTCGTATGAATGCAAATAGAATTGCATTGGAATTCTAAAAGATGAATCTAAAATTCATATGAAGGCTCTGAAAGCAAACAATGTCATTTAATAGGTGATAAATCAACAAACATTAAAATTTGAGTCACAGTCCAAAACTGGGAAAAACTTGAGTTACAGGCATGCTATTAATGAAATTCAAAAACCACATAATAGGCAACTCAAATTTCTACAAGTTTACTGAAGATCACATTGGCAAATAATCACATATTCAACGAGTTAAAACACAAAACATGTGATCAGTAAATCTGCCAAAACTAGTATAATGAACATGGACAATATCTCAGTTTTTAACCTTTATCTTGAGATCCAGACCTCTAAATGATATGGTTCAAATCTCAAATTAAACCTTAGGAATGAATCTACAACTTCCATTTAGAACACAATAATATATGAGCTCATTTGAATGGTAAAAAATTGGTTAACATACGGTTCCAAATTTCTGCCAACATGATAATTTCTAACTCATGCATATTTAACTTCATAAAATCATAACTCGAGCCCCAGAGTAAGTATCAATAAGAAATTTATCTCATTTGAAAGGTAAAAGACAGGTCTAAAACTTTTATGAAGAGTGTAAGTTCATACGAGCACATTTTAACATGAAAAACAGACCAAACATTAAATCCAACTTTGCTGCTGGGTACGGAAAAACTGGAAGTACAACAAATCTTGTAAAAATCATAACATTTTCGATATAGATCGGAATCGAGAAATTCCAAAGCCCATATTTAATAAACCGAAAACACTACAGTTCTCATGAAGGTCACGAATTCAAATACTCAGTCTAAGATGGTTAAAAACGCCGCACAACAGAACACTGAAAACTTGACTTCACATAAAATGACAAACATATTCATTTTGGATGTTCGAATTTCAAGCTCGGTTCATAAGAAGCCTCGACAACACGGAATATCATATTTACAGCTGCAAACAATGAACATAAAGAGGATTTCAAAACCTCTAACGATATTTGATAATTATTAAATGACAAATTATTAGAATCGAACATATAGGATCACCGAACATAAAATTCACCGAACATAAAATCATGAAATAACACGTAAATAAAATAACGAGAGATCGAGACTCGTTACCGATCTCGGGAAATATCTTCGGAAACGGAACAAAAAGACGAGCGGCAATTGGCTCGACGGAGGTGATGACGGAAGAGGGCTCGAGCTCGCAGGACAGGGACGCAACGGTGGTCGGGAGTTGCTGTCGGTGGCCGTGAGTCGCTGTCGCATTGAGGCTACCAGCGAGGGGCTCGTGGCGGCTGGATGCTGCAAGCGGGTGGAGGAGCGCGAGCGGTGATGGGGGTTGGGAGACTTCCGGCAAGGACAAGAAATTGAAAAAAAAAAAAGAAAAAGAGAGAGAGGGTGACGAATGAGAGGCGAGAGAGATGGAAATGAGGAGATGAGGGGGATTGAGCGTGAAGAGCAAATAAAGAGAGGGGGTTACAAAATCTCATGGATTAATTCTCAATAAATTGGTCAAGGCATGAAATGAGGGGGGTCGGTTAGGATCAACTTCAAATTTCAAAAATGAAACAAAAGATTCTCTCATGCATGCACAAGAGTTTACCGGCGGTTTTGGGGTCGGTTTTTCTCACGCGGGCCGGTTCGGTTGGAGAGGAAAATGGGCGGGTTCGGATGGCCCAGTTCGATAAATACACACGCATAATCGCTCGGTTCAAAGTCTCGATTATTTAGAATTTTCGGTTCAACCAGAAATAAAATAAATAATACTATTCGGCTCGACATAAAAATTAATAAAATTTAGCAATTACGAGCACGTATTCGAAATAAAATTAACGAGCCCGAATAATTAATTCGAAAATAAAATAAATGTCAAAATAATAATATCCAATTATTCCAGAACAAATGGGGCGCTACATCCAAATGGAGCCTATAATACACCATGTTCTTGGAACATACATGTTGGCCGATTTTTCCTTCTTCTTAATAGAGAAAGATTGTCTTGTTCGAGAGTTTGGGAGATTCAATTAATCGCACCATCAAGATTAATTGAAGTAGGTGTTTAGGTAATCAATTAGAAGATCTAAAGGTGATATATATATCAAACCTTGAAGATCTAAATATTCCGGCCACTACTCGCTTCCGACCACCGCCGTCCGCCGCCGTCAGAAGTCGCCAGAAATCGTCGCCGCCGCCTGTCATCGCCAGAACCCTAACTGAGCCCAGCCACACGCTGCCGCGAGCACAGCCCCGCTACCGCACGCAGACGAGCAACACTCGAAGGTCCCAGCGACGATCGCGACGCCCAGCTCCTCCGCACATCACCAGCACGTTGTCCCTGCACGCCTCTGCTCGTGACCTGCGCGACCCGACGTTCCCGTTCCCAACATCCTGTCCCGCACGCGCCCGCATCAGCTCGTCTGCACTGCCTATTCGTGCGTCACGTTCGTTACGCGCATCACCCGGTCCTGATCAGCACCTGTCCGCGACCGACATCTACGACCGAGCCGCTACACCCGACCAGAACCGAGACATGAACCGAGCCTTGCCCAACCGGCCCGAACCTGACAAGTTCGATCTGGTGAACCATTCGCGATTCAACACTTGATAAGAATCGAGAAAGGCCAAACCCATATGCCTATTAGGTTGTGGTAATTAGACGATCTCCATCATCGAAAATCAGAAACGTCTCTGAGTCGGAAAAAAATTTAAAAGGTAATGTCCTAATCCTAACTATAGATTCCGCTGCATTAGAATTTATTTTGATAAGTTCAATACTGTGCATGTCGTTGACGCTCCTAATAGAACCTAACAGTAACCTTCTATGATCTTATACCTTATCTCCAAACTTGTTCGTGATGAATTAATATTCACCATCTTTTTTATACCTTCAACTAATTCATCAAAGGTCTCTGTTTCTTTGTGATGAAAGCCACAAACCTCGTATCCCTCATACTTTATCTCAGTGGTCCAATTTCCATTGTAATAAACTAGAAGCAGTTCATTGCTCATCTCTCTGGAAAAAAAATAAAAATTTAATAGTAGCGCTTAATCAATAAATAATATATACAATTACAATTATATTTATAGACTTACATAATCTGAGTATCCTTTTTGTTGTCTGGCGATGTTTTCTCTTTTGTGTTTTCAAATCTATATCATCGATTTTTTAATTTCTTCAAGTTCAGTTATCTTTCTCATTTGTAAACTGTCTTTTCAAGTTTTTAATAACCGTGTCTTTTGCAACTTCTCTTTAAATTTTGTTTTTATTTTATTAATTATTTTATGTAACCGTCTTTTTTAGTTCATTCCGGAATGTGTTTAGGCGTTTCAGAATTCCTAGATATGAGGTTATTTTATGGAAATGAATCTTATAGAGCGGTTATATATGTATTTTAGCCATAATTGGGTACACATAAAATGAACACATAATACACTAAGGAAAATAAAATAAACACTTAACACAAAAATTTAAATCGAACACATATGGTACAAAAGGACTAAGGCAACACTTCAAATTAACATATTACGCACATACTTAAAATTCAGGCACTTAGAAAAATAGAATGAACAAATAACACACTTAGGAGAAAGAAAAAAAAAATGAAAGCACAAACGAAGAATTAAGAAGACGAGGACATCCTCTTAAATCTCGATTTTTGATTAGGTGAATTAATTAGAAAAATTAAATAGACGAAGATATCGACTTAATTCTCATTTTGATTAAAGAATTGAACTAAAACTTAGTCGAGTTAAATAAAGAAATGTAAAATAAAAATACGATAACTCATATAAAATGAATGGGGCGCTACAAACGTCATTCACCATGATTGCAAATCTGGCTTTTTGAACAGATTCCCACAGATGACGCCAATAAAAGTGAAATAGACTTCACCTAGTTCTGGTTCGGACTATTATAACGATGAAATAGCTCATTCGACCTCCTCAGCTTCTATCTCGACCTCGAACGGCTTCGTACCTACAAGAACTCGACATTGGAAGGGTGGTTTTCCGATGAAAAGCCTCTGATGCTTATGTCAGTAATAATCTGAGACGATGGATAGTATATTAAGTATGAGAGTGCAGATAATATAACCCTAAAATTGACCCATTACTTTCCCTTATATAGGGAAGCAATGTCTTGTTACCTAAGCTTGACCAGAGCGTTAACCCGGCTGCTCTTGCTGCCCGTCCGTACGATCTACTGTACCTACGGTGTCTCAGGTTGTTAGGTGTCAGAAATGCAGACGACACAATCTTCTCCCGACGCGTGG
This sequence comes from Striga asiatica, assembly GCA_008636005.1. Taxonomy (NCBI): domain Eukaryota; kingdom Viridiplantae; phylum Streptophyta; class Magnoliopsida; order Lamiales; family Orobanchaceae; genus Striga; species Striga asiatica. The sequence goes on from BKCP01005106.1 coordinate 115,730, forward strand.
TCCAATCCTCTCACGGCGGGGTTTTTCATATAGATGCTCTTTTGCCCCATAATGAGGTTGAAACCTCATTACCAGGTCGAAACCCTCTGTCTGGTAGAACTTGTTCCGCTTTGGCTGTAATAGCCCAGTTCTGTATTAATATCAGTTTTTAGTTCCAAGTTTGAACTATTTCTTTTTATTAATACTGCTCGTCTTGAGTTCTGATCCCAGTTATCTGCTATTCAATCTCAGTGATTAATTCCGGTCCATTTATTTTTTTAGAAATGAATTTTATTCAGTCGGAATTAATTATTCCAGTTGACGAATAATCGAAACCGAGTATGTTTCGATAAATCGTCCAAGTCAAGTCGTGTCCAGAACCGAGTCGTTCGGTCACGAGTATCGCGCCAAGTCAAGTCTCGTGCCCTAGCCGTGCCGAGTCTTGTTCGAGCCCTAGTCGTGCTCATATCCTTACTTAGAATATCTTCTAAGTATGAGATCATGTTCACCGAGACTTGGTATTTTGACACTTAGAATATTTTTCTAAGTGTGTAAGATTATCAAAGTAAGTCTTGGACATTTTAAAAATCACGCCATAGCACTCACCCGAGCCGTGCGTGCCAAGTCCCACACCTGCGCCCTTAGCCGCGCCCATGGGTGCGCCTACCGAGCCCAAGGCTTTGTCCAAGGCCTAGCATGCTAATTCCTAAATTTTTCTACGTATTGAGAAGCTTAACCAAGTCTCACTTAAGCCCTTATGCTCGGCCCAAGCCAAGGAGACGCGCAGCCCGAGCCCAGCACGCAGCCGCGCGCCCAGGCCCAAGTGCCGCCCCCAGCAGGCACGCGCCAGCCTTGCACAACCCAATTCTTGAGCCCAATTCCATAAATTTCGGCCCACTTTCCTCATGACCCAAAAGTGGTGAGTAATCAGGACATAATGAGGGTTTAATTGAGCTTAAGTTACCTTAACAAAAGATTAACCAAAGGCAATGAGCATGGGGATTATTTTATTGCTAGTGCATAACGGTCATGGTATTATTTTAATCACATGTGAAGTCCTTATCTCCCATGCAAGCTCCAAGTCTGACCAGATCATATTATAAGCCTAGATGCGTTGAATTATTCCCCCAAAAACCGTGCTAAGTTGGGTCATGAAGACCAAGACCATGCCCACTCAAGTTCTCACCTCCCCCCATGCGCATGTGTGGAGTTTTGTCCCCCATTTTGCCTCTTGTTTACTCCGCCCACCAAGACCCTTATATGGGACATCCTCAGCTGAGTGTTAAGAATTTTGACACTTAGAAATCTTGAGAATTTTTTAGGGAAGTTGGAGAAAACCGAGAGTAAGCCCAAGGCTAGCCACGCGCGCGCGAGAGCGAGGTGGAGGGGGGAGCCGCGAGTTTCACTTGCTCAAAGCCGTGTACTCTTGTAACTTATCATCTTCCAAGAGTTCCTTGGATTTTTATAAGTTCATAGAGTCCCTCATTCCCATCCATTTATCCCCCGAAGCCGAGCCAAAGTCACCAAGGCCGCAAGTTAGCACGGCAAGGGTCATTAGCACCATTCGCGACTTTGAGCAAGGTAATCTCGTGAACCCCATTTTTCCCAGTCTCATCAAGATATTTTAAGAATTTTCATGTAAGAATATGATGCCATGCACGTGAGATATATGAAGTTATGATTTTTCAAACTTATAAGCCTTAAATTCGGAAATTCTTGTGCATGCATGCTTAGGCCGAATTTTCATAGCTTATTATCCCTCAAAAATCATGAGAATGACATTGGTAAAAGATTGGCATGTTTTGAGTTCATATGTTCGGTCAAGTTGCTAAGTGAAATCGAGCCATTTTTACCTCCGAACCTAAGTCTATATGCATGCATGTTATGACCAATGTCCTAGCCTCAATAGCAATGATTTTTGATATAGATTACTCGGCCCTAAGTGAATTTATATGTTTAGCAAGTTCATTTCGGTGACCTAGTGTGGCCACGAGCCGTGTAGGCCCTATAAGCCCACCTCATTATCCACCCGAGGTCTCTCAGTGACTTTTGACATTTTTAAGTGTATTATGTCATATTATGTTGGGTTGGTTCAGTAGTCACCGGAAAAAGTGGCCGGAAGTCCGACAAGGACCGGCTAGGGTCACCAGCCGCGCCAGTCGCGCGTGCCGTTCCCGTGTCGCGTCTCGACCTCGGGTCGTGCCAGCAGCGCACCTGAGTGTTCAGTGTCGCGCCTTACTGAACCCGAGCCGTGTTCAGAGGCCTCGGGACGTGCCTAGCAGCACGCCCGAGCATTCAGTTGGCCCTGGGATGTGCCCAGCAGCACACCCGCGTGCCCAGGATCGCCCGGCAGTGCCCTAACAGCCTTAGCCGCGCCTGAGCCACGCGAGTAATGTCTAGCCGCGTCAATCCTCGCGCCAGCCGCACTTGGGTCGTGCCAGCCGCACGCCCAGTGCCCAATCAGCCCGGGTACGCGTCAGCCCCGCGTCCCTCGTGTTCGGTTGTGCCCAGCAGTGCGCCAACACTCCCAGTGACCCTCGGTTGTGCCCAGTAGCACCCGAGTGGCACCAGTCGTGCCCGTGCTCGCGCCAGCAGCGCACCAAAGCACCCAGCCACCCTTAGCCGTGCCTAGTAGCACCTAGTGGCACCAGTCGTGCCATGGCCCGTGCCAGCCGCACCGCCCGCGCCCAGCAGCGCCTAGCACCTTGGCCGGTCGCACCCAGCTCGTGCCTAGTACCGTGCCAGGGCCCCAGCCGACCCAGCACGGGACCGAGCCTGACCAGTCCATGCAGCCCGTGACCACCCAGTCCAGAGTGAACTGGCGGTCCGACCCGGTCCGGTTCAGCCTGACCCAGTTCAGTTAGTGAGCGAACCGGCCGGTTTAGTCGGCTGTTCGAGTCAGTTTTGGTTCGTGATTTTTGGTCCGAGTCTTATTCCGAAACTTAAGTAATTTTCCGAGCCAAACCAGATCAGTTAAGCGTATCAGTCAAACTTCTGGACTTAGAATTATTTTAGTGAACCCATAGAGCGTTTCTTTTTATCCGGATGAGTAATCTGATAGAGTGGAGCATCCTAGCATATTATTGAGCATATGACGAGCATAGTGCTTAGTATATTTGTTTGCTTATATTTTTATGTAGCTTGAGGAGTCAGCTACCAGCACAGCCGCACTTACCTATTTTCAAAGCAGATCAGGTGGGGACCCAGTCTGGGTTATACATTGAGTATAATAGTCGACATGTTCAGGTATGTGTATGAGTTTTATCCGCTTGGGGTTAAGGCCGAGTTGTCCTTCCCTAAGTTCTGGTGGTGGCCCAGTTCGCCTTAAATATACCATCAGAGTGTGCACACGATACCGACCAGAGTGTCCGGAAGATTACAGTTACCGGCCAGAGTGTCCGGGAGTTACCGGAGTGTCCGGGAGATTTCAGTTTACTTACGCATACCAATACTGTGATATCATTATTATTATTGTTGTTTACTTTAGAATGGGTTTTTATGGAGTACAAGTGGACCGTAGTCACCCCCACTTTATATTTTCAGATGGCAGGGTCGGCGGGCAGGCGTGAGTCCAGCTGTGGTGGTTGTGGTCGTGGAGATGGCACATCGAGCTGTTCCAGGGACATTTGTTATCACGTTTTGTATAACTATTAAAACCACTCATTTTCAGACTTCCGCTCTGCTTGCTTTTATTTCTAACTTGCATGACAGTACTTTCAGACATAAATAATTTATCCAGTTTGTCAGTACGAACGGGACCAGTTAAAATGCAAGATTCGATAAAAGATTTAAATCTGATTTTCTTAAAGTCTAAACCAGCTGATAGACCTAGTTAAGGAAAACGGATTTCCAAAGAAAATAAGTTTTTAGCAGCATCCCGAGATAAGTTTGCAAACGATTTCGAAAAATTTATAAGCGTTTTCGAAGGTAGAATTTGCGAAAAATTGGCCCTAAGTAGCGGGGTGTTGCAGCTGGTATCAGAGCACTTTTGTGCTTTTGAATGTTTTAAAAGACAGGAAATTTTTCAAACCCGACCACACCACATTCACGCCGCGCCGACTACCAGGTAAGTGCATGCTGTAAAATTTTTCAAAGTTTATATAAGCAAACTGTACTATGTCTATGCTCAATAGAATTCAGATAATCCGAACTTTAGATGCTCAAATCAGTATAAGACTCCTAGCAGTATCAGATATGTCCTCTATCAGAATTCAGAACTCTAGATTCGAATGCTAGTCGAACTTTAGATTATCGAGTTATTTTCAGCAACTCGTCAAGAAATTTGTGCCTATTCCAGTATTCAACGTTTCCTTTCAGCCTTATTCAATTTCATCTTCTGTTATGACCAAGTTACGCAGCTTATTCTCAGATGGCCCGTCGTCCGAACCAAGCTCAGAGAGAGATGACCCAAGTTGAGGTAGTCGCCCAGTTTTGCGGCTACAACCCAGATAAGTTTTTGGGGCAGGGAGATCCTCACCTAGTTCATGAGTGGATCCAGGGTCTCGAGGCCATAATCGAGATCATCGAATGCTCCGATAGGCATAGCATTCTGTGTGCCCAGGTCCAGATGACAAGAGACGCCAGGCTGTGGTTGAACTCCTACTGGGGCTTGCGCCCTGATGACAAGGAGAACCTCACATGGCCACAGTTAAAGGAGATGCTACGGGAGAAGTATTACCCGGATACCTACAAGGCTGAGATGGAGCGCTAGTTCTTGGCGCTTAAGCAGGGCCACCGCTCCATAGATGAGTACGAGCGGGAGTTTGTTCGTCTCGGGTCCTTTGTCTCTTATCTGGTGGACACCGAGACGAAGAAGGCGAGACGCTTCCGTGATGGATTACTGCCAGCTATCCGTCACCACGTAGCGGGACATGGCGTCCAATCTTACGCTGATGTCGTCACTAAGGCCCAGGAGACAGACGCCAGTCTCAAGATGGATCTAGTACAGCCATCAGTTCAGCCCCTAGTGTTGCCCCCAGCTCAATATCTGGCATTACCCCCAGCTCAGCCAACGCATGTTCAGTAGGCGAAGCCTAAGAACAAGAGGAAGTGGAAGGGTCACCAGAATGACCGGAGGAACATGCAGAGACAGCCACAGGTTCCAGCATGTGGCACATGCGGACGCCCACACCGCGGAGAGTGTCTTGCTGGACAAAACGTCTGCTTTCACTGTCGGAGGCCCGGACATACCATCTGGAACTGTCCGGATAGACAGCAGCAGCAGCAGCAGCCCCGACAGCAGCAGCAGCAGCAGAGGCCGCCTCAGCAGCAGAGGCGAGGACAACAGGCCCAGGTTTATGCAGTCAAGCAGGCTGAGGCAGAGCAAAACCCAAGTACTATGTCTGGGATGATTATTTTGAATGATATGCCTATATTTGCCCTGTTCGACACTGGTGCGACGCACTCGTTTGTGTCGACTCGATGTATAGAGGCCATTGGAGTTCAGCCCATCAACACTGTTGATCCTCTCGAGGTGAGTCTAGCCTCGGGAAGGAAGATAGTGACGAGCTCCAAGGCAGAGGACCTTAACCTTAGTATTGGCGGCCGAATCCTGAAGGCCGAAGCTTATGTTATCGAGATGAGGGATTTCGACTTCATTCTCGGTATGGATTGGTTGACGCGTTATCGAGCGGACATTCGTTGCCACGATCGAGAGGTTATTCTTCATCTTCCGAAGGACAGTCGGATCACATTTTTCAGCTCGAAGACGCGAACCCTACCTCGTGTCGTTTCGATGGCGAAGGCGAGGAAGATTCTGCACAAAGGAGATTGTCAGGGTTACCTGGTGAGCCTTGTCGATGAAGGATCGAGAGCACAGACACCCCACGACGTTCCAGTTGTTCGTGAGTTTGTGGATGTGTTCCCGGATCAGCTACCAGGAGGACCACCCAGCAGATAGGTGGAGTTCACCATTGATCTTGTTCCAGGAGCAGGACCGGTGTCTAAGGCACTATACTGTATGGCTCCGAAGGAGTTGCAGGAGCTGAAGACACAGATCGAGGAGTTGTTGAAACTCGGTTTTATCCGACCAAGCATCTCACCTTGGGGAACACTCATCCTATTCGTCAAGAAGAAGACGGATTCATGAGAATGTGCATCGATTACCGGGATCTCAACCGGTTAACGGTGAAGAATAAGTACCTGCTCCCTAGGATAGACGACTTGTTTGACCAACTGAGAGGAGCTTGCATATTTTCCAAGATCGATTTACGCTCAAGCTATCATCAGCTAAAGATTAAGGAGTCCGATGTAGCCAAGATTGCTTTCCGAACGAGATATGGGCACTACGAGTTCGTGGTCATGCCGTTTGGTTTAAGTAATGCGCCATCGGTGTTCATGGACTTGATGAATCGTGTGTTCCATCAGTACCTAGACCAATTTTGTTATCGTCTTCATTGATGACATTTTGGTCTACTCCAGGAGTTTAGAGGATCATGAGCAGTATCTGAGGGTTGTTCTCGGGACCCCTAGGCGAGAAAAGCTGTACGCCAAATTCTCCAAGTGTGAATTTTGGCTTAAGAGAGTGGCATTATTAGGCCACATCATCACCGAGAGAGGCAAAGAAGTCGATCCATCGAAGATTGCCGCTGTTCGGAACTGGTCAGTGCCCAGAATTCCCACCGAGGTCTGCAGTTTTCTCGGTCTAGCAGGGTACTATCGCAGATTTATCGAGGGATTTTCTAAGATTGTCCTCCCCTTGTCCAAGCTGACGAGAAAATCTGTGAAGTTTGAGTGGACGAGTCGTTGCAAGGAGAGCTTTCAAGAGCTCAAGAAGAGGCTTACGACGGCTCCAGTGCTGACTATTTCGGATCCTACTCGGGGTTTCACCAACTATAGTGATGCCTCGAAGCAGGGTCTTGGGTGTGTGCTGATGCAAGATGGCCTAGTCGTCGCGTATGCTTCACGTCAGTTGAAGCCACATGAGCAGAATTACCCTACGCACGACCTAGAGTTGGCAGCGATTGTGCATGCACTCAAGATTTGGCGCCATTATCTGTATGGTGGTCGGTGTGAGATCTTTACCAATCACAAGAGTTTGCAGTATATCTTCACACAGAAGGAGCTCAACATGCACCAAAGGCGATGGTTGGAGCTTGTGAAGGATTATGACTGCACCATACAGTATCATCCGGGGAAGGCGAACGTGGTAGCAGACGCCCTAAGCCGAAAAGTGAGGGGTGAGTCTGTTTGTTCTATCACAGACCAGCGCCAGCTTATCAGAGAGTTTTCCCGGATGCAGATTGAGGTCATCGACTCACTTCCTAAGGAGATTTCAGGGAGTGTTAGCTCGATGCGAGTTCAGCCCATGCTGAGAGATAGAATCCGGCGGGAGCATTCCTGCGATTAGTTCATTCGCACTTGAGAAGCGAAGGTTCATGCCGGAGGCATAGAGGGCTTTTACCGAGACACAGATGGAGCCTTGGAGTTCATAGGCCGCATTGTCGTGCCAAAAGTCGAGACTTTACGCAAGGAAATCTTGACTGAGGCCCACAGTGCGCCATATTTAGCCCACCCTGGGAGTACCAAGATGTACCACGACCTGAGAAGGTCGTTCTGGTGGCGAGGAATGAAGAGAGATGTAGTAGACTTCGTGAAGAAGTGTTTGGTCTATCAGCAAGTTAAGGCCAAGCACAAGAGTCCCATAGGTCTGCTACAGCCACTTGAGATTTCCAGCTGCAAGTGGGAAGAGGTTACCATGGACTTCGTCAGGGGACTACCTAAGTCGTTCGAGCATCACGACGCGATTTGGGTAGTGGTAGACAGGCTGACGAAAGTCGCACATTTCATGCCTGTGACGATGACCATGTCGATGGATCAGCTAGCCGAGATATACACCCGTGGTGTTATTCGACTCCACGGAGTGCCCGTTACGATCATATCTGATCGAGATCCCAGATTCACCAGCAGATTCTGGGAAAGTTTGCATGAGGCAATGGGCACCCAGTTGAAGTTCGGTTCGGCTTACCATCCAGAGACGGACGATCAGTCCGAGAAGGCGATGCAGACGCTCGAGGATATGCTTCAAGCCTTGATTCTGGGCAGAGGTGCTAAGTGGGAGAAGTGGTTGCCACTAGTTGAGTTCGCCTATGACAACAGTTATCAGGCGTCTATTCAGATGGCTCCCTACGAAGCACTTTATGCGTGTTGGTCGCCCCTTTATTGGGATGACGTTGGAGAGCGACGAGTACTCGGTCCGAAGTTGATCGAGGAGACTGTTGAGCAGGTAGCCTGTAACGCCCCGTTTTATTTTTAAAAATTTATCGAATTAATTAATAAAAATCAGAGTTTTTTTTTTTTTTAAAGTCCAAGTTAAAACTTTTATCGAGAAACGGGCACTACTTACTAACAACAACAAACAACACACATCCAACAATTCAAGGAACCTACACATGCTCGAGCTAACGATATAACAAATCCCATAAAACATAAGTCTCAAAAACCATTTCAAAAGGTCTAGCATTATTCAAGGTTCAACCAACTTAACATAGTTCGAAAAGTGAAAGTAGTAAACAAATAGTCCAAGTGCAATAGCAAATAAATAAATATCCAGTTTATACGGAAGCATAGGTTTTCAACACATAATGACCACCATCTCGCTCGTCCTACGCCACCGCCTCCAGGTCGTTTCAACTTAAAACAAAGGAAGAGAGAAAACAACAAGAAAATAATGGGGGTGAGCAACAACCAAACTCACCATTATCGCACGATTATTCCGTATAATAATTTTACAATCAAGTAATCGCAGTGCACAATATCAATACCGGTATGCATAGAATTCATAGCCTAAACCCCCTACCCGGCCCTATCGCAAACCTCCTATGTACATACAACAACCTTCCGGATACGACGGCGTGGCTGTAACTGGAAACCTTCCCACCCCCGGATACGACGGTACATGGGATCCTTTCCAGGAGACAGTGAAGTTGAATTACCCCTCCGCTCTACACGGATTCGAGTAAATCAGACAATCCCCTCCGCTCTACACGGATTCTGGCGTCCACCTCCCGAATACAACGGGCAGACGACTTCCACTGCTTTCGCATTCATCAAAGGCACTATCAATCGGGACACTTAGACTAGAGTTCTCATGCATACAATAATTTTCAAAAGAAACATTACACGAAATAATAAGTGCGATAAATATGGAATACATCATAAATTACCCACCTGATAGCAGCTACAGTTCAAATCAAAAATCTCGAGACGAGACGAGGTTCAACACCTCTCGACACCTACATTAATTCCAGATACTAAAGTCAACACTTAAATCTAGACCTATGTAGCAATTTCACAAGTTGACTTAGCCGAACTCGATTCGACCAAGTGGTTCGTGAAGTTCTGTGGATATGGGAACACTAGGACTTAGACTCGATCAAACCACACATTCAATTTCACATAATCACCAATGAATGCCAATCAAACAGGTCACAAATAAACACGTAGCACATTTAGTCAACAACACTTAACAACTTCCAGTTTAGCAAAACAATTTCTCAAATTCCGACTTGAGCTTGAAGGCATATCAAACTTATGAGTCAGGCTCTGAAAATTTTACACAAAATTCACCTCCTAGTTTTAAGAAAAATGGCCAAGTTTCAACTTCCAACTCATTGTACATGATTTTATAAAATTCAGACAAGTTTTTTAACAAAAACGAGTTTAAATTAAAAGCACATGATAATAGATGATTCGGGCCACGAAATTTTTATGTAAAATTTTAAGGCATAGGAACAGCAACATATAAAAATACCAGGCTTTAACACTAAGCAATTTATTTTATAAAACTAAAATAATATTCAGCCAAGTATTACACTTATAACAGAACCGACCTCAAATGAACTCAAAATTTCTAAACTTTTTACAGCATGCTGAACATTACATAATAAGCACCTCCACAAATATTCAGAATTTTTTAGCTTCAGCACAATTTATAACAATTAAAACAAAATCATGAAGAAACACCAAATAAATCATTAACTCTATCAAACCTAGTTCAAAATTTCTAAAACTTTTACACAACACACAAATATACTAGAGACATATCATACTCGAAAATCAGCCAAAATGGAGCACCACAAAATTATTTATGCATTTTACAAGAAACTGAACATAAATCAAATCAATTTTTAAAAATAGCTAAAGACCTTTAAAAATCACGAACATTTTACAGCAGCTACATATTCATCAAAAACAGCGGCTCCTAAAATTTCATAGCAATCGGACTAGTATTCAATTTATAGTGAATTTTACATTCAAAACAGCAATTATGAATTTCGACGATTGATATCTTCCAATCTATAAACCCAAACGACACAAGGTCAAAACCATTGTGTTCATAATGATCCTAAGTCCCTAAATCCACAGCAACCAATCACTTATATTCATTTCTCGTTTGATTCGCACGAATCGACGAGTTTCACATGAAATCACGACGTTAATATATAATGAACAATCACAAACACAAAAATTCATAATCTCGAATGACCACGAAAGGCACAAACAATCACAACATTATTCACGCAAAAATAAACGAGAAATCGAGACTCGATACCGTTCTCGAGAAAACGAGCGAGAAAGGATCGTACGGGCTCGACGGCAATAACGCGACGGCAAGCGGCAACGCTCAGCGGCTGCTCGGGCTCAACGGCTGCGCTCGGCTCGCCGGTGAACTCTCGGAAGGCAGCAGCGACTGCCGGTGTCATAGACGGGGCCTGCGTGGAGGGGCAGCGACTCGCTGGGGAAGTGCTCGGCGTCGGGGCTTCGCGGCGGAGCAAGTGCAGGTGAGGAGAAGCTGCAGACGGGGGCTCGCGAGCGGGTTTCTCCGGAAAATTCGCAGCCGCTGGTATGTTGAGCTCGCGGAGGAGGACCGTCGATCGAGGGCAGCGATTGGTTGCGGGAGGAGGGCTCGCCGGCGGAAAGAAACTTGCAGGCGGAGGTCATCGATGATCGCTGGTTCGCCGGAGTTGCAGAGGCTCGCCGGCTTGCTGTTGGTCGTGGACTGAGAAGGGCTCGCGGAAGAGCAGCGTCACGAGGCGGGCCGCGGCTGGATTTTGCCAGGGAAGGGTGACGGGATTCCGAGCGAGAGGAAAGGATGATTAGGGGCAGCGATCAATTGAGAGAAAAGAGAGAGAGATTGAAGCTGCGAGGGATTTCTGATGAACCCAAAGAGATCGATGCGAGAGTGAAAGAGAGAGATGGAGGCTGCGGATTGTGTTTTGTCGAAACAGAGAAATAGATACTAATTATATATATATACACATTAGAATTAGGTTGACTTTTCTTGTCCCACAAGACTAATAAAAGTCCCACACGCACGAAATTGAGATAGACCGGATCTTGGGCGGGTCGGCTCGAGCTGGGGCGGTTTAACGGATTTGGATCGCGGGCCGATTCAGTTGGGCCGGTCTTGGAACAATGAATCGGTTCACGGGCCCGGGTTCAGTTCACGCGGGCATTTTCGGGCTCGATTAAAACGCACGATTAATAAATTCGGCTCTCGAGCCCGATTTAATAACACGAAAATAAATTCAGCTCTCGGGCTCGGGTTCTCCGATTACTAATTTCGACAGCTCAAATCGATTGCACGGCAAATAAACAAAACTCCGGACAATATAAATTAAATACGTACATTATTTTAAAATACTAATATTATAAATCAAAATATACAATTAGCAATTAATTGACAATTAGACATATAATATCTAGGCATTCAATTTGGCAAGCAATAATTAATAATATCACAATAATAATAAACATCCATAATAATAATAATAATAATAATAATAATAATAATAATAATAATAATAATAATAATAATAATAATGATAATAATACTTCAAATAAACCACAAATAAATGGGGCATTACAGTCTACCCTCCTTAAACGATTTCCGTCCCCGGAAATCAAAGAAAAATCGTCCCAACAGGACAACTGACACAAGAGAGAAGCTCAAACCACTCAACTCGGATACTCCGTCCGAACCTTCTCACTCTACCAAGTCACACCGCACTAGCCATGGTTACCCTGCCGGACTTTGGCGAGTACCTCTTCCGGACTCTCCCTGCTGGATTCTTCAATCCAGTAGGTCACCGGTACCTCATCAAAGGTTAGGTTCTGCCCACATGCAGCTCGTCAAAGATCGCCTCGTGCCTAGAGTCGCGCACCTGTTCCCTCTCCACGAGGCACTGAACAGGTCGTGCACTCTTGCAAGCTCCGGTGATGGGGTCAACCGTCAGGCCAAGACGCCGACTCGGTCGAGAATCACGAAAGGACCAACAAATGTGGCTGATACTTCCTCTCTTCCCAGAACTCGAGGCGTACAACGCCTCTTTCCGTACTCAGAACCTCGTACGGTACCATCAAGATCATCGCTTATTAGCCATCGCTATAAGCGCCCTTCCTTATGGTAAGAAATTTCACACGACACACCCATCGAGTACACTAGACTCAAAATTAGTCTCTCAGGGTCTCGACAGCATGTCCTAAACGCATAACTATCTGGATTTCTACGCGGTGCCAAGTTCAGTCTCGTGCCCGGTTCACGTTGACAACTTGCCCACGATCCCAAAGTGATCCGTGCGTCCGTATCAAACGGGCCGCCACGGGATCTCATTCAAAAGGCTAACAAAGCAACAACAACACCACAAACTCAACACTGATACCTACAGAAGCCACGGTTCTGCTCGATATCGGTGACAAAACGCGTTCCCTTCCGACACGAGTAACAACTCGTATGCGGTATAGGAAGTATCGACTAGATATTCGAAAACAACTTCTATCACAGAAACTGGCTCTCAAATAGGGATGCTCGACGATCCCATTATAACGATCTAAAAGGACATAGCCAGTCCGAGGTTTAATGCATTGTCATCCGAGAGGTGTCACACACACTGGCGCTGCATAAGCGGGGCGCTGGGACGTGTGCGTACATCTGTTCGGAGAACAACTGCAAGGTCAAGGTTTCGGACGCACACTGGCTTGGGGAGCTCCTGCGTTCGGTGATGGTGGCTGCAGCTCTCGTGCGAGTAAACGATCGGCCCTGTTGTGCCTCACGTCTCTCAGCACAGGCTCGCGTGCTCGACCACCACTTCGCGTGACTACACCCAGTCAGCGTCGGCGTTCGGTTCGAGATACAGAAAAGAATTACTCTAATTCAAGGCTCACACTATCTGAGGAAGCCTGGAAGGAAAGGTTTTCACAAAACCGATCAACATTAGGATATAACAAAGACATCACATTTAAAAGAACGCGAATATCGGCATCCTCAACTAGAAATCATCCCAACTCAACTGTCATTGCCGAATAATGAAGATGATCAGCTCGCATGACTCTTCCGACTAACAGTCTTTGCCGTCACGTTAGCTCTATCTCCAGTAGCAAATCGTGCCGACAGTCCTATACGAGCTCAATTTCTACGCTGCTAAGATTTCACGTTTCTGGATCTCATCACGAAGCCTCCTTAGTTGATTTGTCTCGATCGCGTCTCGAATATAGGTCATCAACGTTAAAAATAAAACACGACTAATCGATCAGGGTATGAATGAAGTACCCAGACTGAAATGGCATCACCAAAATCGAAAGAAACAATATAAGACAAGCGGTAAAACGAAAGTACTTGTCTTAATCAATACATGAGGTTGCACTTGAAGTGGAAACTCCAACGAATCAAAAACAAGAGTTTTGAAATGATTGCAAAAAGTCAATGAAATACAAAGGATCACTCTCGAAACTCCGAAGGGAGAAAGAACGAGAGTTTTCAAAGAATTACGACGAACACAATTCAAAAACGATGACGACTCTGCACCTCACGATGTGCTTTCATCTAGCTCGACTACCCTCCTTAAAAGATTTCTCCTATAACAAACATCCCTAGAAAGGTGTCGAGGCTCCTCCTGATCAGGTATGCGACGATTCTCACGTAAGCCACTTCGGTTCAATGCTAAAATAGAACACGAAAGAAAAATTGATCGTCGTCTATCTCGAAGCTAAGGTATTCTCAAGTTGACCTTCGCATCGACATAGCGAAGTTACTGCACACGGTTCGATATCAGATAAGGATCAATAGAAACTGAAATTCGATACTCAACACAATCCCAAAATTCTCCGCAAGGAAAAGGAAATCAAGCGGATTTTGTCACGGAACGAAAATCAAATAATAAGAATGGGTTACGAAATACAATTCAAACTTGACTACTAAGCGAAAGGTAGTAATCAAAGACAAAGGAATAGCACTCGGGTAGCAAAGGAGTGAACGGTAGGTTAAAGGGTTGAAAACGGATCAAACTCGCACGTTAATATTTGTTGCAAATTTCTAGAAAACTGAATTGCACGAAGTCTGTATTTTAATGCATCTCTTTGAACAAAAAAATGCTATATGAATGAAACTTGTGACATTTAAATCATAAGAGGAAAAACTACAATTCATATGAAGACACCGGAAGCAAATAAGGCCATTTAGCAGGTGATAAATCAACAAACATTAAAAATTTATTTACAGACCAAAACTGGGGTAATGCACCTAGCCAGACTTCAGTAATTGCTCTCTAACTGAAGCTACAGGCATGATTTTAATGAAGTTTAAAAACCAAATGATATATAACTCAAACGTCTACAACTTTGCTGAAGGTCACTTTGGCAAATAAACACATTTTCAATGAGTTTAAACATAAAACATGTGGTTCAGAAAATCTGTCAAAAATTAACATGTGTTATGGACAGCACCTCAGTGTTTACAACCTAGACTGAGCTACAGACCTTCAAATGACATGGTTCAAGTCTCAAATTAAACCTTAAGAATGCCTCTATAACTTTCCTTTAGAACACACGAGCATAAAAGGTCATTTATATAGTGTAAAATCAGTTAACATTCAATATCAGATTTCTGTCAAAACACAAAACTCTATCTCATGCATGTCTATCTTCCTAAGAACATAACTCGAGATACAGAGAACATATTACCATGAAATTTATCTCATTAGAAATATAAGAAACAGACCTATAACTTCCATGAAGATCATAAATTCATACGAGCACATTACGACATGATAAACAGGTCATACATTAATTACACACATGCTGTCGGGTAACCGGAAAACTGGACGCGCAATATTCTCGTAAAAATCATAACTTATTCGATATAACTCGGAATCAAGAAATTCCAAAGCCCAGATATAGAAAACCGAACATACTACATTTCATAAGAAGATAGAAACTTCATATAACCAGCCTCTGATGGCTTAAACTGAGGCACAACAGAAACAGCGAACATGCGAATTAACAAGAAATAAAAATGAACATATATAACGAATGTTCTAAGCTCGACCACGATTAATATGACTTCCAGACAGAAATAAACGAGCATAACATGTTTATCACAGCAACTACACGATACTCGATTTATAGAAGATGAGAGTTATCAATATCCTCGAAGAAATTGCGAGACAAACCAACGAGAAAGAACGAATAATAACGAACAAGGGAAATCAACCATCAAACTGATTTCCACGAATCTACAAGCACAAGTGGTCAGATCATCGATATGAAACTGACACTTAGACTTCACTCCTGGTTCCCATTGACCGGGTTCTACACGCGTCTAAATAGTTCTAGCCACAATAGTCACAGACTTCCGAATAATCCACACACCCGGGACTTCTTCGTTTGTCTGTTCCGTTTACTTAAGCCTTCTCTTTCGAGATAGCTTACGAATGATTCTCACTCGATGGTACTAAACAGAAACTCGTAACGAGTGCACTGCTATAGACCAAACTTAACTCGATAACACCAACCCGAAAACTCACAACAAACATTTCTAAAGTCGGCACTTAACTCTACACCACTAGAGTTCAAGTCCGAATAAACGGAGGGTAAATTCCTAAGCCCCAATAAAAGAACAAACCGTAATCACGTCATTCACAATACTCAGAACAAATAAATTCATACCTTGAGCTGGCTCGGCGTGACGAAGCGAGTGGTCGAATGGTCAGTAAACACTTAATCACATATGAATCAGTCTACAGAAAAGCAAGACTGGCTCTGATACCAAACTGTAACGCCCCGTTTTATTTTTAAAAATTTATCGAATTAATTAATAAAAAACAGAGTTTTTTTTTTTTTAAAGTCCAAGTTAAAACTTTTATCGAGAAACGGGCGCTACTTACTAACAACAACAAACAACACACATCCACCAATTCAAGGAACCTACACATGCTCGAGCTAACGATATAACAAATCCCATAAAACATAAGTCTCAAAAACCATTTCAAAAGGTCTAGCATTATTCAAGGTTCAACCAACTTAACATAGTTCGAAAATTGAAAGTAGTAAACAAATTTTCCAAGTGCAATAGCAAATAAATCAATATCCAGTTTATACGGAAGCATAGGTTTTCAACACATAATGACCACCATCTCGCTCGTCCTACGCCACCGCCTCAAGCTCGTCTCAACCTAAAACAAAGGAAGAGAGAAAACAACAAGAAAATAATGGGGGTGAGCAACCAACAAGCTCACCATTATCGCACGATTATTCGGTATAATAATTTTACAAACAAGTAATCGCAGTGCACAATATCAATACCGGTAGGCATAGAATTCATAGCCTAAACCCCCTACCCGGCCCTATCGCAAACCTCCTATGTACATACAAAAACCTTCCGGATACGACGGCATGGCTGTAACTGGAAACCTTCCCACCCCCGGATACGACGGTACATGGGATCCTTTCCAGGAGACAGTGAAGTTGAATTACCCCTCCGCTCTACACGGATTCGAGTAAATCAGACAATCCCCTCCGCTCTACACGGATTCGGGCGTCCACCTCCCGAATACAACGGGCAGGCGACTTCCATTGCTTTCGCATTCATAAAAGGCACTATCGTTCGGGACACTTAGACTAGAGTTCTCATGCATACAATAATTTTCAAAAGAAACATTACACGAAATAATAAGTGCGATAAATATGGAATACATCAAAAATGTACCCACCTGATAGCAGCTACAGTTCAAATCACAAATCTCGAGATGAGGCGAGGTTCAACACCTCTCGACACCTACATTAAGTCCAGATACTAAAGTCAACACTTAAATCTAGACCTATGTAGCAATTTCAGAAGTTGACTTAGCCGAACTCGGTTCGACCAAGTGGTTCGTGAAGTTCTGTGGATATGGGAACACTAGGACTTAGGCTCGATCAAACCACACATTCAATTTCACATAATCACCAACGAATGCCAATCAAACAGGTCACAAATAAACACGTAGCACATTTAGTCAACAATACTTAACAACTTCCAGTTTAGCAAAACAATTTCTCAAATTCCCACTTGAGCTTGAAGGCATATCAAACATATGAGTCAGGCTCTGAAAATTTTACGCAAAATTCACCTCCTAGTTTTAAGAAAAATGGCCAAGTTTCAACTTCCAACTCATTGTACATGATTTTATAAAATTCAGACAAGTTTTTCAAAAAAAACAAGTTTAAATTAAAAGCACATGATAATGGATGATTCGGGCCACGAAATTTTTATCTAAAATTTTAAGGCATAGGAACAGCAACATATAAAAATACCAGGCTTTAACACTAAGCAAGTGATTTTATAAAATTAAAACAATATTCAGCCAAGTATTACACTTATAACAGAACCGACCTCAAATGAACTCAAAATTTCTAAAATTTTTATAGCATGCTGAACATTACATAATAAGCACCTCCACAAATATTCAGAATATTTCAGCTTCAGTACAATTTATAACAATTAAAACAAAATCGGGCAGAAACACCAAATAAATCATTAACTCTATCAAACCTAGTTCAAAAATTCTAAAACTTTTACACAACACACAAATATACTAGGGACATATCATACTCGAAAATCATCCAAAATGGAGCACCACAAAACAATTTATGCATTTTACAAGAAACTAAGCAGAAATCAAATTAATTTTTAAAAATAGCTAAAGAACCTTCAAAAATCACGAAACTTTTACAGCAGCAAAATATTCATCAAAAACAGCGGCTCCTAAAATTTCAAGGCAATCGGACTAGTATTCAATTTATAGTGAATTTTACATTCAAAACAGCAATTATGAACTTCGACGATTAATATCTCCCAATCTATAAACCCAAACGACACAAGGTCAAAACCATTGTGTTCATAATGATTCTAAGTCCCTAAATCCACAGCAACCAATCACTTATATTCAGTTCTCGTTCGATTCGCACGAATCGCCGAGTTTCACATGAAATCACGAGGTTAATATATAATAAACAATCACAAACACAAAAATTCATAATCTCGAATGACCACGAAAGGCACGAACAATCACGACATTATTCACGCAAAAATAAACGAGAAATCGAGACTCGATACCGTTCTCGGGAAAACGAGCGAGAAAGGATCGTACGGGGCTCGACGGCAAAAACGCGACGGCAAGCGGCAACGCTCAGCGGCTGCTCGGGCTCAATGGCTGCGCTCGGCTCACCGGTGAACTCTCGGAAGGCAGCAGCGACTGCTGGAGTCATAGACGGGGCCTGCGTGGAGGGGCAACGAATCGCTGGGGGAAGTGCTCGGCGTCGGGGCTTCGCGGCGGAGCAAGTGCAGGTGAGGAGAAGCTGCAGACGGGGGCTCGCGAGCGGGTTTCGCCGGAAAATTCGCAGCTGCTGGTATGTTGAGCTCGCGGAGGAGGACCGTCGATCGAGGGCAGCGATTGGTTGCGGGAGGAGGGCTCGCCGGCGGAAAGAAACTTGCAGGCGGAGGTCGTCGATGATCGCTGGTTCGTCGGAGTTGCAGAGGCTCGCCGGCTTGCTGTTGGTCGTGGACTGAGAAGGGCTCGCGGAGGAGCAGCGTCACGAGGCGGGTCGCGGCTGGATTTTTCCAGGGAAGGGCGACGGGATTCCGAGCGAGAGGAAAGGATGATTAGGGGCAGCGATCAATTGAGAGAAAAGAGAGAGAGATTGAAGCTGCGAGGGATTTCTGATGAACCCAAAGAGATCGATGCGAGAGTGAAAGAGAGAGATGGAGGCTGCGGATTGTGTTTTGTCGAAACAGAGAAATAGATACAAATTATATATATATACACATTAGAATTAGGTTGACTTTTCTTGTCCCACAAGACTAATAAAAGTCCCACACGCACGAAATTGAGACAGACCGAATCTTGGGCGGGTCGGCTCGAGCTGGGGCGGTTTAACGGATTTGGATCGCGGGCCGATTCAGTTGGGCCGGTCTTGGAACAATGAATCGGTTCACGGGCCCGGGTTCAGTTCACGCGGGCATTTTCGGGCTCGATTAAAACGCACGATTAATAAATTCGGCTCTCG
>BKCP01005106.1:145446-182773 GCA_008636005.1 Striga asiatica
AGTCCAGTCCAGTTTAATCGCGTAGATAAGTCCGAGCATTTTAGCATATAATTAAATATTCTGAGCATTATACTTAGCATTATTTTACTTAAATATTTATGTAGCCTAAGGAGAGTCGAGCCTCCGACCGCTACTCCAGCTTCCGCACTTGCATATCAGATTCCAAGTTTTTCAGGTGGGGGTCATGTACTGAATGTCACATCATAGATAATATCTGTACCATGGCAGAGGTATGTTTGAGACAGTTTAGTTCCGGGTTGGGTGGTCGAGGCCTTTATACCCACCTGATGACCGTTGGGAGGGGCGAGGCCCTTTCTACCCCATCGGCGTGTGCACACGAGCGGCTACGGCCGAGGGTCTTTTGACCACAGATCAGAACAGACATCAGAGATCAGTTTACAGTTTCAGCTCTTATATATTTATGTTTCATGATACGTTATTATAGATGATGTTTTGTTCAGTACTGGTCTTTGCGGAGCATAGTGGTTTGCTCACGCCCCCATTGTGTTTTTCAGGAGACGGAGTCGAGCGTGTCGGATGAGCACAGATGTGGCGCAGCGTGGTCATGAGAGTCGGACATATTTTACCAGCATTTCTATGTCCTAGATTTATGATCATGTGTATTTTATTCAGTTTATGTACGCATGTTATGTATTCGTATTTCGGATGCTTCCGCCAGCGAGTTTTCTAGACAGTGCGAGACAGTACAGACTACGCATGTATAATTCCATAATCCGCGAGCGGATCGTTTGGTTGCATGTTTTTATTATGTCTGCAGGCAAGCCCGAGTTCAGTTTAAGTTTTTATCTGCCACATCCCGCAATAAGTCAGTATTTTCGAAAAACCAGCTCGCACATTCTTTCGAAAATAAAAACAAAAATTTTACTCTGATTTTTAAAAGCTAGTAGTGAGGTGGGGTGTGACAGGGCCGGTCTTGGAACAATGAATCGGTTCACGGGCCCGGGTTCAGTTCACGCGGGCATTTTCGGGCTCGATTAAAACGCACGATTAATAAATTCGGCTCTCGGGCCCGATTTAATCACACAAAAATAAATTCAGCTATCGGGCTCGGGTTCTCCGATTACTAATTTCGACAGCTCAAATCGATTGCACGGCAAATAAACAAAACTCCGGACAATATAAATTAAATACGTACATTATTTTAAAATACTAATATTATAAATCAAAATATACAATTAGCAATTAATTGACAATTAGACATATAATATCTAGGCATTCAATTTGGCAAGCAATAATTAATAATATCAATATAATAATAACATCCATAATTATAATAATAATAATAATAATAATAATAATAAAAATAATAATAATAATAATAATAATAATAATAATGATAATAATACTTCAAATAAACCACAAATAAATGGGGCATTACAGTCTACCCTCCTTAAACGATTTCCGTCCCCGGAAATCAAAGAAAAATCGTCCCAACAGGACAACTGACACAAGAGAGAAGCTCAAACCACTCAACTCGGATACTCCGTCCGAACCTTCTCACTCTACCAAGTCACACCGCACTAGCCATGGTTACCCTGCCGGACTTTGGCGAGTACCTCTTCCGGACTCTCCCTGCTGGATTCGTCAATCCAGTAGGTCACCGGTACCTCATCAAAGGTAAGGTTCTGCCCACATGCAACTCGTCAAAGATCGCCTTGTGCCTAGAGTCGCGCACCTGTCCCCTCTCCACGAGGCACTGAACAGGTCGTGCACTCTTGCAAGCTCCGGTGATGGGGTCAACTGTCAGGCCAAGACGCCGACTCGGCGAGAATCACGAAAGGACCAACAAATGTGGCTGATACTTCCTCTCTTCCCAGAACTCGAGGCGTACAACGCCTCTTTCCGTACTCAGAACCTCGTACGGTACCATCAAGATCGTCGCTTATTAGCCATCGCTATAAGCGCCCTTCCTTATGGTAAGAAATTCCACACGACACACCCATCGAGTACACTAGACTCAAAATTAGTCTCTCAGGGTCTCGACAGCATGTCCTAAACGCATAACTATCTCGATTTCTGCGCGGTGCCAAGTTCAGTCTCGTGCCCGGGTCACGTTGACAACTTGCCCACGATCCCAAAGTGATCCGTGCGTCCGTATCAAACGGGCCGCCACGGGATCTCATACAAAAGGCTAACAAAGCAACAACAACACCACAAACTCAACACTGATACCTACAGAAGCCACGGTTCTGCTTGATATCGGTGACAAAGCCGCGTTCCCTGCCGACACGAGTAACAACTCGTATGCGGTATAGGAAGTATCGACTAGATATTCGAAAACAACTTCTATCACAGAAACTAGCTCTCAAATAGGGATGCTCGACGATCCCATTATAACGATCTAAAAGGACATAGCCAGTCCGAGGTTTAATGCATTGTCACCCGAGAGGTGTCACACACACTGGCGCTGCATAAGCGGGGCGCTGGGACGTGTGCGTACATCTGTTCGGAGAACAACTGCAAGGACAAGGTTTCGGCCGCACACTGGCTTGGGGAGCTCCTGCGTTCGGTGATGGTGGCTGCAGCTCTCGTGCGAGTCAACGATCGGCCCTGCTGTGCCTCACGTCTCTCAGCACAGGCTCGCGTGCTCGACCACCACTTCGCGTGACTACACCCAGTCAGCGTCGGCGTTCGGTTCGAGATACAGAAAAGAATTACTCTAATTCAAGGCTCACACTATCTGAGGAAGCCTGGAAGGAAAAGTTTTTACAAAACCGATCAACATTAGGATATAACAAAGACATCACATTTAAAAGAACGCGAATATCGGCATCCTCAACTAGAAATCATCCCAACTCAACTGTCATTGCCGAATAATGAAGATGATCAGCTCGCATGACTCTTCCGACTAACAGTCTCGGCCATCACGTTAGCTCTATCTCCAGTAGCTAATCGTGCCGGCAGTCCTATACGAGCTCAATTTCTACGCTGCTAAGATTTTCACGTTTCTGGATCTCATCACGAAGCCTCCTTGGTTGATTTGTCTCGATCGCGTCTCGAATATAGGTCATCAACGTTAAAAATAAAACACGACTAATCGATCAGGGTATGAATGAAGTACCCAGACTGAAATGGCATCACCAAAATCGAAAGAGACAATATAAGACAAGCGGTAAAACGAAAGTACTTGTCTTAATCAATACATGAGGTTGCACTTGAAGTGGAAACTCCAACGAATCGAAAACAAGAGTTTTGAAATGATTGCAAAAAGTCAATGACATACAAAGGATCACTCTCGAAACTCCGAAGGGAAAAAGAACGAGAGTTTTCAAAGAATTACGACGAACACAATTCAAAAACGATGACGACTCTGCACCTAACGATGTGCTTTAATCTAGCTCGACTACCCTCCTTAAAAGATTTCTCCTATAACAAACATCCCTAGAAAGGTGTCGAGGCTCCTCCTGATCAGGTATGCGACAATTCTCACGTAAGCCACTTCGGTTCAAAGCTAAAATAGAACACGAAAGAAAAATTGATCGTCGTCTATCTCGAAGCTAAGGTATTCTCAAATTGACCTTCGCATCGACATAGCGAAGTTACTGCACACGGTTCGATATCAGATAAGGATCAATAGAAACTGAAATTCGATACTCAACACAATCCCAAAATTCTCCGCAAGGAAAAGGAAATCAAGCGGATTTTGTCACGGAACGAAAATCAAATAATAAGAATGGGTCACGAAATACAATTCAAACTTGACTACTAAGCGAAAGGTAGTAATCAAAGACAAAGGAATAGCACTCAGGTAGCAAAGGAGTGAACGGTAGGTTAAAGGGTTGAAAACGGATCAAACTCGCACGTTAATATTTGTTGCAAATTTCTAGAAAACTGAATTGCACGAAGTCTGTATTTTAATGCATCTCTTTGAACAAAAAAATGCTGTATGAATGAAACTTGTGACATTTAAATCATAAGAGGCAAAACTACAATTCATATGAAGACACCGGAAGCAAATAAGGCCCTTTAGCAAGTGATAAATCAACAAACATTAAAAATTTATTTACAGACCAAAACTGGGGTAATGCACCTAGCCAGACTTCAGTAATTGCTCTCTAACTGAAGCTACAGGCATGATTTTAATGAAGTTTAAAAACCAAATGATATATAACTCAAACGTCTACAACTTTGCTGAAGGTCACTTTGGCAAATAAACACATTTTCAATGAGTTTAAACATAAAACATGTGGTTCAGAAAATCTGTCAAAAATTAACATGTGTTATGGACAGCACCTCAGTGTTTACAACCTAGACTGAGCTACAGACCTTCAAATGACATGGTTCAAGTCTCAAATTAAACCTTAAGAATGCCTCTATAACTTTCCTTTAGAACACACGAGCATAAAAGGTCATTTATATAGTGTAAAATCAGTTAACATTCAATATCAGATTTCTGTCAAAACACAAAACTCTATCTCATGCATGTCTATCTTCCTAAGAACATAACTCGAGATACAGAGAACATATTACCATGAAATTTATCTCATTAGAAATATAAGAAACAGACCTATAACTTCCATGAAGATCATAAATTCATACGAGCACATTACGACATGATAAACAGGTCATACATTAATTACACACATGCTGTCGGGTAACCGGAAAACTGGACGCGCAATATTCTCGTAAAAATCATAACTTATTCGATATAACTTGGAATCGAGAAATTCCAAAGCCCAGATATAGAAAACCGAACATACTACATTTCATAAGAAGATAGAAACTTCATATAACCAGCCTCTGATGGCTTAAACTGAGGCACAACAGAAACAGCGAACATGCGAATTAACAAGAAATAAAAATGAACATATATAACGAGTGTTCTAAGCTCGACCACGATTAATATGACTTCCAGACAGAAATAAACGAGCATAACATGTTTATCACAGCAACTACACGATACTCAATTTATAGAAGATGAGAGTTATCAATATCCTCGAAGAAATTGCGAGACAAACCAACGAGAAAGAACGAATAATAACGAACAAGGGAAATCAACCATCAAACTGATTTCCACGAATCTACAAGCACAAGTGGTCAGATCATCGATATGAAACTGACACTTAGACTCCACTCCTGGTTCCCATTGACCGGGTTCTACACGCGTCTAAATAATTCTAGCCACAATAGTCACAGACTTCCGAATAATCCACACACCCGGGACTTCTTCGTTTGTCTGTTCCGTTTACTTAAGCCTTCTCTTTCGAGATATCTTACGAATGATTCTCACTCGATGGTACTAAACAGAAACTCGTAACGAGTGCACTGCTATAGACCAAACTTAACTCGATAACACCAACCCGAAAACTCACAACAAACATTTCTAAAGTCGGCACTTAACTCTACACCACTAGAGTTCAAGTCCGAATAAACGGAGGGTAAATTCCTAAGCCCCAATAAAAGAACAAACCGTAATCACGTCATTCACAATACTCAAAACAAATAAATTCATACCTTGAGCTGGCTCGGCGTGACGAAGCGAGTGGTAGAATGGTCAGTAAACACTTAATCACATATGAATCAGTCTACAGAAAAGCAAGACTGGCTCTGATACCAAACTGTAACACCCCGTTTTATTTTTAAAAATTTATCGAATTAATTAATAAAAAACAGAGTTTTTTTTTTTTAAGTCCAAGTTAAAACTTTTATCGAGAAACGGGCGCTACTTACTAACAACAACAAACAACACACATCCAACAATTCAAGGAACCTACACATGCTCGAGCTAACGATATAACAAATCCCATAAAACATAAGTCTCAAAAACCATTTCAAAAGGTCTAGCATTATTCAAGGTTCAACCAACTTAACATAGTTCGAAAACTGAAAGTAGTAAACAAATTTTCCAAGTGCAATAGCAAATAAATAAATATCCAGTTTATACGGAAGCATAGGTTTTCAACACATAATGACCACCATCTCGCTCGTCCTACACCACCGCGTCAAGCTCGTCTCAACCTAAAACAAAGGAAGAGAGAAAACAACAAGAAAATAATGGGGGTGAGCAACCAACAAGCTCACCATTATCGCACGATTATTCCGTATAATAATTTTACAAACAAGTAATCGCAGTGCACAATATCAATACCGGTATGCATAGAATTCATAGCCTAAACCCCCTACCCGGCCCTATCGCAAACCTCCTATGTACATACAACAACCTTCCGGATACGACGGCATGGCTGTATCTGGAAACCTTCCACCCCCGGATACGACGGTACATGGGATCCTTTCCAGGAGACAGTGAAGTTGAATTACCCCTCCGCTCTACACGGATTCGAGTAAATCAGACAATCCCCTCCGCTCTACACGGATTCGGGCGTCCACCTCCCGAATACAACGGGCAGGCGACTTCCACTGCTTTCGCATTCATCAAAGGCACTATCGTTCGGGACACTTAGACTAGAGTTCTCATGCATACAATAATTTTCAAAAGAAACATTACACGAAATAATAAGTGCGATAAATATGGAATACATCATAAATGTACCCACCTGATAGCAGCTACAGTTCAAATCACAAATCTCGAGATGAGGCGAGGTTCAACACCTCTCGACACCTACATTAAGTCCAGATACTAAAGTCAACACTTAAATCTAGACCTATGTAGCAATTTCAGAAGTTGACTTAGCCGAACTCGGTTCGACCAAGTGGTTCGTGAAGTTCTGTGGATATGGGAACACTAGGACTTAGACTCGATCAAACCACACATTCAATTTCACATAATCACCAACGAATGCCAATCAAACAGGTCACAAATAAACACGTAGCACATTTAGTCAACAACACTTAACAACTTCCAGTTTAGCAAAACAATTTCTCAAATTCCCACTTGAGCTTGAAGGCATATCAAACTTATGAGTCAGGCTCTGAAAATTTTACGCAAAATTCACCTCCTAGTTTTAAGAAAAATGGCCAAGTTTCAACTTCCAACTCATTGTACATGATTTTATAAAATTCAGACAAGTTTTTCAAAAAAAACAAGTTTAAATTGAAAGCACATGATAATGGATGATTCGGGCCACGAAATTTTTATCTAAAATTTTAAGGCATAGGAACAGCAACATATAAAAATACCAGGCTTTAACACTAAGCAAGTGATTTTATAAAATTAAAACAATATTCAGCCAAGTATTACAATTATAACAGAACCGACCTCAAATGAAATCAAAATTTCTAAAATTTTTACAGCATGCTGAACATTACATAATAAGCACCTCCACAAATATTCAGAATATTTCAGCTTCAGTACAATTTATAAAAATTAAAACAAAATCGGGCAGAAACACCAAATAAATCATTAACTCTATCAAACCTAGTTCAAAAATTCTAAAACTTTTACACAACACACAAATATACTAGAGACATATCATACTCGAAAATCATCCAAAATGGAGCACCACAAAATTATTTATGCATTTTACAAGAAACTAAACAGAAATCAAATTAATTTTTAAAAATAGCTAAAGAACCTTTAAAAATCACGAAACTTTTACAGCAGCAACATATTCATCAAAAACAGCGGCTCCTAAAATTTCAAGGCAATCGGACTAGTATTCAATTTATAGTGAGTTTTACATTCAAAACAGCAATTATGAACTTCGACGATTAATATCTCCCAATCTATAAACCCAAACGACACAAGGTCAAAACCATTGTGTTCATAATGATTCTAAGTCCCTAAATCCACAGCAACCAATCACTTATATTCAGTTCTCGTTCGATTCGCACGAATCACCGAGTTTCACATGAAATCACGACGTTAATATATAATAAACAATCACAAACACAAAAATTCATAATCTCGAATGACCACGAAAGGCACGAACAATCACAACATTATTCACGCAAAAATAAACGAGAAATAGAGACTCGATACCGTTCTCGGGAAAACGAGCGAGAAAGGATCGTACGGGGCTCGACGGCAAAAACGCGACGGCAAGCGGCAACGCTCAGCGGCTGCTCGGGCTCAATGGCTGCGCTCGGCTCACCGGTGAACTCTCGGAAGGCAGCAGCGACTGCCGGAGTCATAGACGGGGCCTGCGTGGAGGGGCAGCGACTCGCTGGGGGAAGTGCTCAGCGTCGGGGCTTCACGGCGGAGCAAGTGCAGGTGAGGAGAAGCTGCAGACGGGGGCTCGCGAGCGGGTTTCGCCGAAAAATTCGTAGCTGCTGGTATGTTGAGCTCGCGGAGGAGGACCGTCGATCGAGGGCAGCGATTGGATGCGGGAGGAGGGCTCGCCGGCGGAAAGAAACTTACAGGCGGAGGTCGTCGATGATCGCTGGTTCGTCGGAGTTGCAGAGGCTCGCCGGCTTGCTGTTGGTCGTGGACTGAGAAGGGCTCGCGGAGGAGCAGCGTCACGAGGCGGGTCGCGGCTGGATTTTTCCAGGGAAGGGCGACGGGATTCCGAGCGAGAGGAAAGGATGATTAGGGGCAGCGATCAATTGAGAGAAAAGAGAGAGAGATTGAAGCTGCGAGGGATTTCTGATGAACCCAAAGAGATCGATGCGAGAGTGAAAGAGAGAGATGGAGGCTGCGGATTGTGTTTTGTCGAAACAGAGAAATAGATACAAATTATATATATATACACATTAGAATTAGGTTGACTTTTCTTGTCCCACAAGACTAATAAAAGTCCCACACGCACGAAATTGAGACAGACCGAATCTTGGGCGGGTCGGCTCGAGCTGGGGCGGTTTAACGGATTTGGATCGCGGGCCGATTCAGTTGGGCCGGTCTTCGAACAATGAATCGGTTCACGAGCCCGGGTTCAGTTCACGCGGGCATTTTCGGGCTCGATTAAAACGCACGATTAATAAATTCGGCTCTCGGGCCCGATTTAATCACACAAAAATAAATTCAGCTATCGGGCTCGGGTTCTCCGATTACTAATTTCGACAGCTCAAATCGATTGCACGGCAAATAAACAAAACTCCGGACAATATAAATTAAATACGTACATTATTTTAAAATACTAATATTATAAATCAAAATATACAATTAGCAATTAATTGACAATTAGACATATAATATCTAGGCATTCAATTTGGCAAGCAATAATTAATAATATCACAATAATAATAAACATCCATAATAATAATAATAATAATAATAATAATAATAATAATAATAATAATAATAATAATACTTCAAATAAACCACAAATAAATGGGGCATTACAGTCTACCCTCCTTAAACGATTTCCGTCCCCGGAAATCAAAGAAAAATCGTCCCAACAGGACAACTGACACAAGAGAGAAGCTCAAACCACTCAACTCGGATACTCCGTCCGAACTTTCTCACTCTACCAAGTCACACCGCACTAGCCATGGTTACCCTGCCGGACTTTGGCGAGTACCTCTTCCGGACTCTCCCTGCTGGATTCGTCAATCCAGTAGGTCACCGGTACCTCATCAAAGGTAAGGTTCTGCCCACATGCAACTCGTCAAAGATCGCCTTGTGCCTAGAGTCGCGCACCTGTCCCCTCTCCACGAGGCACTGAACAGGTCGTGCACTCTTGCAAGCTCCGGTGATGGGGTCAACTGTCAGGCCAAGACGCCGACTCGGTCGAGAATCACGAAAGGACCAACAAATGTGGCTGATACTTCCTCTCTTCCCAGAACTCGAGGCGTACAACGCCTCTTTCCGTACTCAGAACCTCGTACGGTACCATCAAGATCGTCGCTTATTAGTCATCGCTATAAGCGCCCTTCCTTATGGTAAGAAATTCCACACGACACACCCATCGAGTACACTAGACTCAAAATTAGTCTCTCAGGGTCTCGACAGCATGTCCTAAACGCATAAATATCTGGATTTCTGCGCGGTGCCAAGTTCAGTCTCGTGCCCGGGTCACGTTGACAACTTGCCCACGATCCCAAAGTGATCCGTGCGTCCGTATCAAACGGGCCACCACGGGATCTCATACAAAAGGCTAACAAAGCAACAACAACACCACAAACTCAACACTGATACCTACAGAAGCCACGGTTCTGCTTGATATCGGTGACAAAGCCGCGTTCCCTGCCGACACGAGTAACAACTCGTATGCGGTATAGGAAGTATCGACTAGATATTCGAAAACAACTTCTATCACAGAAACTAGCTCTCAAATAGGGATGCTCGACGATCCCATTATAACGATCTAAAAGGACATAGCCAGTCTGAGGTTTAATGCATTGTCACCCGAGAGGTGTCACACACACTGGCGCTGCATAAGCGGGGCGCTGGGACGTGTGCGTACATCTGTTCGGAGAACAACTGCAAGGACAAGGTTTCGGCCGCACACTGGCTTGGGGAGCTCCTGCGTTCGGTGATGGTGGCTGCAGCTCTCGTGCGAGTCAACGATCGGCCCTGCAGTGCCTCACGTCTCTCAGCACAGGCTAGCATGCTCGACCACCACTTCGCGTGACTACACCCAGTCAGCGTCGGCGTTCGGTTCGAGATACAGAAAAGAATTACTCTAATTCAAGGCTCACACTATCTGAGGTAGCCTGGAAGGAAAGGTTTTCACAAAACCGATCAACATTAGGATATAACAAAGACATCACATTTAAAAGAACGCGAATATCGGCATCTTCAACGAGAAATCATCCCAACTCAACTGTCATTGCCGAATAATGAAGATGATCAGCTCGCATGACACTTCCGACTAACAGTGTCGGCCGTCACGTTAGCTCTATCTCCAGTAGCTAATCGTGCCGGCAGTCCTATACGAGCTCCATTTCTACGCTGCTAAGATTTTCACGTTTCTGGATCTCATCACGAAGCCTCCTTGGTTGATTCGTCTCGATCGCGTCTCGAATATAGGTCATCAACGTTAAAAATGAAACACGACTAATCGATCAGGGTATGAATGAAGTACCCAGACTGAAATGGCATCACCAAAATCGAAAGAAACAATATAAGACAAGCGGTAAAATGAAAGTACTTGTCTTAATCAATACATGAGCTTGCAAATCTTGAAGTGGAAACTCCAACGAATCAAAAATAAGAGTTTTGAAATGATTGCAAAAAGTCAATGAAATACAAAGGATCACTCTCGAAACTGCGAAGGGAAAAGAATGAGAGTTTTCAAAGAATTACGACGAACACAATTCAAAAATGATGACGACTCTGCACCTCACGATGTGCTTTCATCTAGCTCGACTACCCTCCTTAAAAGATTTCTCCCATAACAAACATCCCTAGAAAGGTGTCGAGGCTCCTCCTGATCAGGTATGCGACGATTCTCACGTAAGCCACTTCGGTTCAAAGTTAAAATATTACACGAAAGAAAATTGATCGTCGTCTATCTCGAAGCTAAGGTATTCTCAAGTTGACCTTCGCATCGACATAGCGAAGTTACTGCACACGGTTCGATATCAGATAAGGATCAATAGAAACTGAAATTCGATACCCAACACAATCCCAAAATTCTCCGCAAGGAAAAGGAAATCAAGCGGATTTTGTCACGGAACGAAAATCAAATATTAAGAATGGGTCACGAAATACATTTCAAACTTGACTACTAAGCGAAAGGTAGTAATCAAAGACAAAGGAATAGCACTCGGGTAGCAAAGGAGTGAACGGTAGGTTAAAGGGTTGAAAACGGATCAAACTCGCACGTTAATATTTGTTGCAAATTTCTAGAAAACTGAATTGCACGAAGTCTGTATTTTAATGCATCTCTTTGAACAAAAAAATGCTATATGAATGAAACTTGTGACATTTAAATCATAAGAGGCAAAACTACAATTCATATAAAGACACCGGAAGCAAATAAGGCTATTTAGCAGGTGATAAATCAACAAACATTAAAAATTTATTTACAGACCAAAACTGGGGTAATGCACCTAGCCAGACTTCAGTAATTGCTCTCTAACTGAAGCTACAGGCATGATTTTAATGAAGTTTAAAAACCAAATGATATATAACGCAAACGTCTACAACTTTGCTGAAGGTCACTTTGGCAAATAAACACATTTTCATAGAGTTTAAACACAAAACATGTGGTTCAGAAAATCTGTCAAAAATTAACATGTGTTATGGACAGCACCTCAGTGTTTACAACCTAGACTGAGCTACAGACCTTCAAATGACATGGTTTAAGTCTCAAATTAAACCTTAGGCATGCCTCTATAACTTTCCTTTAGAACACACGAGCATAAAAGGTCATTTATATAGTGTAAAATCAGTTAACATTCAATATCAGATTTCTGTCAAAACACAAAACTCTATCTCATGCATGTCTATCTTCCTAAGAACATAACTCGAGATACAAAGAACATATTACCATGAAATTTATCTCATTAGAAATATAAGAAACAGACCTATAACTTCCATGAAGATAATAAATTCATACGAGCACATTACGACATGATAAACAGGTCATACATTAATTACACACATGCTGTCGGGTAACCGGAAAACTGGACGCGCAATATTCTCGTAAAAATCATAACTTATTCGATATAACTCGAAATCGAGAAATTCCAAAGCCCAGATATAGACAACCGAACGTACTACATTTCATAAGAAGGTAGAAACTTCATATAACCAGCCTCTGATGGCTTAAACTGAGGCACAACAGAAACAGCGAACATGCGAATTAACAAGAAATAAAAATGAACATATATAACGAATGTTCTAAGCTCGACCACGATTAATATGACTTCCAGACAGAAATAAACGAGCATAACATGTTTATCACAGCAACTACACGATACTCAATTTATAGAAGATGAGAGTTATCAATATCCTCGAAGAAATTGCGAGACAAACCAACGAGAAAGAACGAATAATAACGAACAAGGGAAATCAACCATCAAACTGATTTCCACGAATCTACAAGCACAAGTGGTCAGATCATCGATATGAAACTGACACTTAGACTCCAATCCTGGTTCCCATTGACTGGGTTCTACACGCGTCTAAATAGTTCTAGCCACAATAGTCACAGACTTTCGAATAATCCACACACCCGGGACTTCTTCGTTTGTCTGTTCTGTTTACTTAAGTCTTCTCTTTCGAGATAGCTTACGAATGATTCTCACTCGATGGTACTAAACAGAAACTCGTAACGAGTGCACTGCTATAGACCAAACTTAACTCGATAACACCAACCCGAAAACTCACAACAAACATTTCTAAAGTCGGCACTTAACTCTACACCACTAGAGTTCAAGTCCGAATAAACGGAGGGTAAATTCCTAAGCCCCAATAAAAGAACAAAACATAATCACGATATCGACAATAAACAAAACAATAAAGCTCATACCTTGAGCTGGCGCGGCGAGACGAAAACGAGTGGTCGAATGGTCATTAAACACTTAATCACATATGAACCAGTCTACAGAAAAGCAAGACTGGCTCTGATACCAAACTGTAACGCCCCGTTTTATTTTTAAAAATTTATCGAATTAATTAATAAAAATCAGAGTTTTTTTTTTTAAAGTCCAAGTTAAAACTTTTATCGAGAAACGGGCGCTACTTACTAACAACAACAAACAACACACATCCAACAATTCAAGGAACCTACACATGCTCGAGCTAACGATATAACAAATCCCATAAAACATAAGTCTCAAAAACCATTTCAAAAGGTCTAGCATTATTCAAGGTTCAACCAACTTAACATAGTTCGAAAAGTGAAAGTAGTAAACAAATAATCCAAGTGCAATAGCAAATAAATAAATATCCAGTTTATACGGAAGCATAGGTTTTCAACACATAATGACCACCATCTCGCTCGTCCTACGCCACCGCCTCCAGCTCGTCTCAACCTAAAACAAAGGAAGAGAGAAAACAACAAGAAAATAATGGGGGTGAGCAACCAACAAGCTCACCATTATCGCACGATTATTCCGTATAATAATTTTACAAACAAGTAATCGCAGTGTACAATATCAATACCGGTATGCATAGAATTCATAGCCTAAACCCCCTACCCGGCCCTATCGCAAACCTCCTATGTACATACAACAACCTTCCGGATACGACGGCATGGCTGTAACTGGAAACCTTCCCACCCCCGGATACGACGGTACATGGGATCCTTTCCAGGAGACAGTGAAGTTGAATTACCCCTCCGCTCTACACGGATTCGAGTAAATCAGACAATCCCCTCCGCTCTACACGGATTCGGGCGTCCACCTCCCGAATACAACGGGCAGGCGACTTCCACTGCTTTCGCATTCATCAAAGGCACTATCGTTCGGGACACTTAGACTAGAGTTCTCATGCATACAATAATTTTCAAAAGAAACATTACACGAAATAATAAGTGCGATAAATATGGAATACATCATAAATGTACCCACCTGATAGCAGCTACAGTTCAAATCACAAATCTCGAGACGAGGCGAGGTTCAACACCTCTCGACACCTACATTAAGTCCAGATACTAAAGTCAACACTTAAATCTAGACCTATGTAGCAATTTCAGAAGTTGACTTAGCCGAACTCGGTTCGACCAAGTGGTTCGTGAAGTTCTGTGGATATGGGAACACTAGGACTTAGACTCGATCAAACCACACATTCAATTTCACATAATCACCAATGAATGCCAATCAAACAGGTCACAAATAAACACGTAGCACATTTAGTCAACAACACTTAACAACTTCCAGTTTAGCAAAACAATTTCTCAAATTCCCACTTGAGCTTGAAGGCACATCAAACTTATGAGTCAGGCTCTGAAAAGTTTACGCAAAATTCACCTCCTAGTTTTAAGAAAAATGGCCAAGTTTCAACTTCCAACTCATTGTACATGATTTTATAAAATTCAGACAAGTTTTTCAACAAAAACGATTTTAAATTAAAAGCACATTATAATGGATGATTCGGGCCACAAAATTTTTATCTAAAATTTTAAGGCATAGGAACAGCAACATATAAAAATACCAGGGTTTAACACTAAGCAAGTGATTTTATAAAATTAAAACAATATTCAGCCAAGTATTACACTTATAACAGAACCGACCTCAAATGAACTCAAAATTTCTAAAATTTTTACAGCCTGCTGAACATTTCATAATAAGCAACTCCACAAATATTCAGAATTTTTCAGCTTCAGCACAATTTATAACAATTAAAACAAAATCGGGCAGAAACACAAAATAAATCATTAACTCTATCAAACCTAGTTCAAAAATTCTAAAACTTTTACACAACACACAAATATACTAGAGACATATCATACTCGATAATTAGCCAAAATGGAGCACCACAAAATTATTTATGCATTTTACAAGAAACTGAACAGAAATCAAATTAATTTTTAAAAATAGCTAAAGACCTTTAAAAATCACGAAACTTTTACAGCTGCTACATATTCATCAAAAACAGCGGCTCCTAAAGTTTCAAGGCAATCGGACTAGTATTCAATTTATAGTGAATTTTACATTCAAAACAGCAATTATGAACTTCGACGATTGATATCTCCCAATCTATAAACCCAAACGACACAAGGTCAAAACCATTGTGTTCATAATGATCCTAAGTCCCTAAATCCACAGCAACCAATCACTTATATTCAGTTCTTGTTCGATTCGCACGAATCGACAAGTTTCACATGAAATCACGACGTTAATATATAATAAACAATCACAAACACAAAAATTCATAATCTCGAATGACCACGAAAGGCACGAACAATCACAACATTATTCACGCAAAAATAAACGAGAAATCGAGACTCGATACCGTTCTCGGGAAAACGAGAGAGAAAGGATCGTACGGGGCTCGACGGCAAAAACGCGACGGCAAGCGGCAATGCTCAGCGGCTGCTCGGGCTCAACGGCTGCGCTCGGCTCGCCGGTGAACTCTCGGAAGGCAGCAGCGACTGCCGGAGTCATAGACGGGGCCTGCGTGGAGAGGCAGCGACTCACTGGGGGAAGTGCTCGGCGTCGGGGCTTCGCGGCGGAGCAAGTGCAGGTGAGGAGAAGCTGCAGACGGGGGCTCGCGAGCGGGTTTCGCCGGAAAATTCACAGCCGCTGGTATGTTGAGCTTCTGGAGGAGGACCGTCGATCGAGGGCAGCGATTGGTTGCGAGAGGAGGGCTCGCCGGCGGAAAGAAACTTGCAGGCGGAGGTCGTCGATGATCGCTGGTTCGCCGGAGTTGCAGAGGCTCGCCGGCTTGCTGTTGGTCGTGGACTGAGAAGGGCTCGCAGAGAAGCAGCGTCACGAGGCGGGTCGCGGCTGGATTTTCCCAGGGAAGGGCGACGGGATTCCGAGCGAGAGGAAAGGATGATTAGGGGCAGCGATCAATTGAGAGAAAAGAGAGAGAGATTGAAGCTGCGAGGGATTTCTGATGAATCCAAAGAGATCGATGCGAGAGTGAAAGAGAGAGATGGAGGCTGCGGATTGTGTTTTGTCGAAACAGAGAAATAGATACAAATAATATATATATATACACATTAGAATTAGGTTGACTTTTCTTGTCCCACAAGACTAATAAAAGTCCCACACGCACGAAATTGAGACAGACCGAATCTTGGGCGGGTCGGCTCGAGCTAGGGCGGTTTAACGGATTTGGATCGCGGGCCGATTCAGTTGGGCCGGTCTTGGAACAATGAATCGGTTCACGGGCCCGGGTTCAGTTCACGCGGGCATTTTCGGGCTCGATTAAAACGCACGATTAATAAATTCGGCTCTCGGGCCCGATTTAATCACACGAAAATAAATTCAGCTCTCGGGCTCGGGTTCTCCGATTACTAATTTCGACAGCTCAAATCGATTGCACGGCAAATAAACAAAACTCCGGACAATATAAATTAAATACGTACATTATTTTAAAATACTAATATTATAAATCAAAATATACAATTAGCAATTAATTGACAATTAGACATATAATATCTAGGCATTCAATTTGGCAAGCAATAATTAATAATATCACAATAATAATAAACATCCATAATAATAATAATAATAATAATAATAATAATAATAATAATAATAATAATAATAATAATAATAATAATAATGATAATGATAATAATACTTCAAATAAACCACAAATAAATGGGGCATTACAGTCTACCCTCCTTAAACGATTTCCGTCCCCGGAAGTCAAAGAAAAATCGTCCCAACAGGACAACTGACACAAGAGAGAAGCTCAAACCACTCAACTCGGATAATCCGTCCGAACCTTCTCACTCTACCAAGTCACACCGCACTAGCCATGGTTACCCTGCCGGACTTTGGCGAGTACCTCTTCCGGACTCTCCCTGCTGGATTCGTCAATCCAGTAGGTCACCGGTACCTCATCAAAGGTAAGGTTCTGCCCACATGCAGCTCGTCAAAGATCGCCTCGTGCCTAGAGTCGCGCACCTGTCCCCTCTCCACGAAGCACTGAACAGGTCGTGCACTCTTGCAAGCTCAGGTGATGGGGTCAACCATCAGGCCAAGACGCCGACTCGGTCGAGAATCACGAAAGGACCAACAAATGTGGTTGATACTTCCTCTCTTCCCAGAACTCGAGGCGTACAACGCCTCTTTCCGTACTCAGAACCTCGTACGGTACCATCAAGATCGTCGCTTATTAGCCATCGCTATAAGCGCCCTTCCTTATGGTAAGAAATTCCACACGACACACCCATCGAGTAAACTAGACTCAAAATTAGTCTCTCAGGGTCTCAACAGCATGTCCTAAACGCATAACTATCTGAATTTCTACGCGGTGCCAAGTTCAGTCTCGTGCCCGGGTCACGTTGACAACTTGCCCAAGATCCCAAAGTGATCCGTGCGTCCGTATCAAACGGGCCGCCACGGGATCTCATACAAAAGGGTAACAAAGCAACAACAACACCACAAACTCAACACTGATACCTACAGAAGCCACGGTTCTGCTCGATATCGGTGACAAAGCCGCGTTTCCTGCCGACACGAGTAACAACTCGTATGCGGTATAGGAAGTATCGACTAGATATTCGAAAACAACTTCTATCACAGAAACTGGCTCTCAAATAGGGATGCTCGACAATCCCATTACAACGATCTAAAAGGACATAGCCAGTCCGAGGTTTAATGCATTGTCACCCGAGAGGTGTCACACACACTGGCGCTGCATAAGCGGGGCGCTGGGACGTGTGCGTACATCTGTTCGGAGAACAACTGCAAGGTCAAGGTTTCGGCCGCACACTGGCTTGGGGAGCTCCTGCGTTCGGTGATGGTGGCTGCAGCTCTCGTGCGAGTCAACGATCGGCCCTGCAGTGCCTCACGTCTCTCAGCACAGGCTCGCGTGCTCGACCACCACTTCGCGTGACTACACCCAGTCAGCGTCGGCGTTCGGTTCGAGATACAGAAAAGAATTACTCTAATTCAAGGCTCACACTATCTGAGGTAGCCTGGAAGGAAGGGTTTTCACAAAACCGATCAACATTAGGATGTAACAAAGACATCACATTTAAAAGAACGCGAATATCGGCATCCTCAACTAGAAATCATCCCAACTCAACTGTCATTGCCGAATAATGAAGATGATCAGCTCGCATGACTCTTCCGACTAACCGTGTCGGCCGTCACGTTAGCTCTATCTCCAGTAGCTAATCGTGCCGGCAGTCCTATACGAGCTCAATTTCTACGCTGCTAAGATTTTCACGTTTCTGGATCTCATCACGAAGCCTCCTTGGTTGATTCGTCTCGATTTCGTCTCGAATATAGGTCATCAACGTTAAAAATAAAACACGACTAATCGATCTGGGTATGAATGAAGTACCCAGCCTGAAATGGCATCACCAAAATCGAAAGAAACAATATAAGACAAGCGGTAAAACGAAAGTACTTGTCTTAATCAATACATGAGGTTGCAAATCTTGAAGTGGAAACTCCAACGAATCAAAAACAAGAGTTTTGAAATGATTGCAAAAAGTAAATGAAATACAAAGGATCACTCTCGAAACTCCGAAGGGAAAAAGAACGAGAGTTTTCAAAGAATTACGACGAACACAATTCAAAAACGATGACGACTCTGCACCTCACGATGTGCTTTCATCTAGCTCGACTACACTCCTTAAAAGATTTCTCCTATAACAAACATCCCTAGAAAGGTGTCGAGGCTCCTCCGGATCAGGTATGCGACGATTCTCACGTAAGCCACTTCGGTTCAAAGTTAAAATAGAACACGAAAGAAAAATTGATCGTCGTCTATCTCGAAGCTAAGGTATTCTCAAGTTGACCTTCGCATCGACATAGCGAAGTTACTGCACACGGTTCGATATCAGATAAGGATCAATAGAAACTGAAATTCGATACTCAACACCATCCCAAAATTCTCCGCAAGGAAAAGGAAATCAAGCGGATTTTGTCACGGAACGAAAATCAAATAATAAGAATGGGTCACGAAATACAATTCAAACTTGACTACTAAGCGAAAGGTAGTAATCAAAGACAAAGGAATAGCACTCGGGTAGCAAAGGAGTGAATGCTAGGTTAAAGGGTTGAAAACGGATCAAACTCGCACGTTAATATTTGTTGCAAATTTCTAGAAAACTGAATTGCACGAAGTCTGTATTTTAATGCATCTCTTTGAACAAAAAAATGCTATACGAATGAAACCTGTGACATTTAAATCATAAGAGGTAAAACTACAATTCATATGAAGACACCGGAAGCAGATAAGGTCATTTAGCAGGTGATAAATCAACAAACATTAAAAATTTATTTACAGACCAAAACTGGGGTAATGCACCTAGCCAGACTTCAGTAATTGCTCTCTAACTGAAGCTACAGGCATGATTTTAATGAAGTTTAAAAACCAAATGATATATAACGCAAACGTCTACAACTTTTCTGAAGGTCACTTTGGCAAATAAACACATTTTCAATGAGTTTAAACACAAAACATGTGGTTCAGAAAATCTGTCAAAAATTAACATGTGTTATGGACAGCACCTCAGTGTTTACAACCTAGACTGAGCTACAGACCTTCAAATGACATGGTTCAAGTCTCAAATTAAACCTTAAGAATTCCTCTATAACTTTCCTTTAAAACACACGAGCATAAAAGGTCATTTATATAGTGTAAAATCAGTTAACATTCAATATCAGATTTCTGTCAAAACACAAAACTCTATCTCATGCATGTCTATCTTCCTAAGAACATAACTCGAGATACAGAGAACATATTACCATGAAATTTAATTCATTAGAAATATAAGAAACAGACCTATAACTTCCATGAAGATCATAAATTCATACGAGCACATTACGACAAGATAAACAGGTCATACATTAATTACACACATGCTGTCGGGTAACGGGAAAACTGGACGCGCAATATTCTCGTAAAAATCGTAACTTATTCGATATAACTCGGAATCGAGAAATTCCAAAGCCCAGATATAGACAACCGAATATACATTTCATAAGAAGATAGAAACTTCATATAACCAGCCTCTGATGGCTTAAACTGAGGCACAACAGAAACAGCGAACATGCGAATTAACAAGAAATAAAAATGAACATATATAACGAATGTTCTAAGCTCGGCCACGATTAATATGACTTCCAGACAGCAATAAACGAGCATAACATGTTTATCACAGCAACTACACGATACTCGATTTATAGAAGATGAGAGTTATCAATATCCTCGAAGAAATTGCAAGACAAACCAACGAGAAAGAACGAATAATAACGAACAAGGGAAAACAACCATCAAACTGATTTCCACGAATCTACAAGCACAAGTGGTCAGATCATCGATATGAAACTGACACTTAGACTCCACTCCTGGTTCCCATTGACCGGGTTCTACACGCGTCTAAATAGTTCTAGCCACAATAGTCACAGACTTCCGAATAATCCACACACCCGGGACTTCTTCGTTTGTCTGTTCCGTTTACTTAAGCCTTCTCTTTCGAGACAGCTTACGAATGATTCTCACTCGATGGTACTAAACAAAAACTCGTAACGAGTGCACTGCTATAGACCAAACTTAACTCAATAACACCAACCCGAAAACTCACAACAAACATTTCTAAAGTCGGCACTTAACTCTACACCACTAGAGTTCAAGTCCGAATAAACGGATGGTAAATTCCTAAGCCCCAATAAAAGAACAAACCGTAATCACGTCATTCACAATAATCAAAACAAATAAATTCATACCTTGAGCTGGCGCGGC
Source organism: Striga asiatica (assembly GCA_008636005.1). Taxonomy (NCBI): domain Eukaryota; kingdom Viridiplantae; phylum Streptophyta; class Magnoliopsida; order Lamiales; family Orobanchaceae; genus Striga; species Striga asiatica. Next base: position 166,574 of record BKCP01005106.1, read on the forward strand.
GTGACGAAGCGAGTGGTCGAATGGTCATTAAACACTTAATCACATATGAACCAGTCTACAGAAAAGCAAGACTGGCTCTGATACCAAACTGTAACGCCTCGTTTTATTTTTAAAAATTTATCGAATTAATTAATAAAAATCAGAGTTTTTTTTTTTAAAGTCCAACTTAAAACTTTTATCGAGAAACGGGCGCTACTTACTAACAACAAAAAACAACACACATCCAACAATTCAAGGAACCTACACATGCTCGAGCTAACGATATAACAAATCCCATAAAACATAAGTCTCAAAAACCATTTCAAAAGGTCTAGCATTATTCAAGGTTCAACCAACTTAACATAGTTCGAAAAGTGAAAGTAGTAAACAAATAGTCCAAGTGCAATAGCAAATAAATAAATATCCAGTTTATACGGAAGCATAGGTTTTCAACACATAATGACCACCATCTCGCTCGTCCTACGCCACCGCCTCCAGCTCGTCTCAACCTAAAACAAAGGAAGAGAGAAAACAACAAGAAAATAATGGGGGTGAGCAACCAACAAGCTCACCATTATCGCACGATTATTCCGTATAATAATTTTACAAACAAGTAATCGCAGTGCACAATATCAATACCGATATGCATAGAATTCATAGCCTAAACCCCCTACCCGGCCCTATCGCAAACCTCCTATGTACATACAACAACCTTCCGGATACGACGGCATGGCTGTAACTTGAAACCTTCCCACCCCCGGATACGACGGTACATGGGATCCTTTCCAGGAGACAGTGAAGTTGAATTACCCCTCCGCTCTACACGGATTCGAGTAAATCAGACAATCCCCTCCGCTCTACACGGATTCGGGCGTCCACCTCCCGAATACAACGGGCAGGCGACTTCCGCTGCTTTCGCATTCATCAAAGGCACTATCGTTCGGGACACGTAGACTCGAGTTCTCATGCATACAATAATTTTTAAAAGAAACATTACACATAATAATAAGTGCGATAAATATGGAATACATCATAAATGTACCCACCTGATAGCAGCTACAGTTCAAATCACAAATCTCGAGACGAGGCGAGGTTCAACACCTCTCGACACCTACATTAAGTCCAGATACTAAAGTCAACACTTAAATCTAGACCTATGTAGCAATTTCAGAAGTTGACTTAGCCGAACTCGGTTCGACCAAGTGGTTCGTGAAGTTCTGTGGATATGGGAACACTAGGACTTAGACTCGATCAAACCACACATTCAATTTCACATAATCACCAATGAATGCCAATCAAACAGGTCACAAATAAACACGTAGCACATTTAGTCAACAACACTTAACAACTTCCAGTTTAGCAAAACAATTTCTCAAATTCCCACTTGAGCTTGAAGGCACATCAAACTTATGAGTCAGGCTCTGAAAATTTTACGCAAAATTCACCTCCTAGTTTTAAGAAAAATGGCCAAGTTTCAACTTCCAACTCATTGTACATGATTTTATAAAATTCAGACAAGTTTTTCAACAAAAACGAGTTTAAATTAAAAGCACATGATAATGGATGATTCGGGCCACGAAATTTTTATCTAAATTTTTAAGGCATAGGAACAGCAACATATAAAAATACCAGGGTTTAACACTAAGCAAGTGATTTTATAAAATTAAAACAATATTCAGCCAAGTATTACACTTATAACAGAACCGACCTCAAATGAACTCAAAATTTCTAAAATTTTTACAGCATGCTGAACATTTCATAATAAGCAACTCCACAAATATTCAGAATTTTTCAGCTTCAGAACAATTTATAACAATTAAAACAAAATCGGGCAGAAACACAAAATAAATCATTAACTCTATCAAACCTAGTTCAAAAATTCTAAAACTTTTACACAACACACAAATATACTAGAGACATATCATACTCGAAACTCAGCCAAAATGGAGCACCACAAAATTATTTATGCATTTTACAAGAAACTGAACAGAAATCAAATTAATTTTTAAAAATAACTAAAGACCTTTAAAAATCACGAAACTTTTACAGCAGCTACATATTCATCAAAACAGCGGCTCCTAAAATTTCAAGGCAATCGGACTAGTATTCAATTTATAGTGAATTTTACATTCAAAACAGCAATTATGAACTTCGACGATTGATATCTCCCAATCTATAAACCCAACCGACACAAGGTCAAAACCATTGTGTTCTTAATGATCCTAAGTCCCTAAATCTACAGCAACCAATCACTTATATTCAGTTCTCGTTCGATTCACACGAATCGATGAGTTTCACATGAAATCACGACGTTAATATATAATGAACAATCATAAACATAAAAATTCATAATCTCGAATGACCACGAAAGGCACGAACAATCACAACATTATTCACGCAAAAATAAACGAGAAAACGAGACTCGATACCGTTCTCGGGAAAACGCGCGAGAAAGGATCGTACGGGGCTCGACGGCAAAAACGCGACGGCAAGCGGCAACGCTCAGCGGCTGCTCGGGCTCAACGGCTGCGCTCGGCTCGCTGGTGAACTCTCGGAAGGCAGCAGCGACTGCCGGAGTCATAGACGGGGCCTGCGTGGAGGGGCAGCGACTCGCTGGGGGAAGTGCTCGGCGTCGGGGCTTCGCGGCGGAGCAAGTGCAGGTGAGGAGAAGCTGCAGACGGGGGCTCGCGAGCGGGTTTCGCCGGAAAATTCGCAGCCGCTGGTATGTTGAGCTCGCGGAGGAGGACCGTGTTGGGATCTGTGAGGATCTCGTTATGTACAAATCACGAATTCAATAGGAAACGTAAACCTATGCGCAGCGGATCTAAAGGTTTGACGTAGAGAACTTACGGCTTAAAATTTACGTAGATCTGGTTGACCACGAACGGTTGACCGCAATTGATTGACCGCAAATCACGTCTTGAGTTGCACGAACAAGATCAGATCAAAACCGGATCAAACGGATGCAAACAGATCAAAACGAGATTTTGCTGCCAGGCACCTTCCGGCGGCGCGTGATGGCGCGTGTGGCGTCGGATTCCGGCAACGTTGGCGGCGACGGAAAGCTCTTGTCGAGACGGTCGTCTGGGTATACTGTACGTCTCAATCGGATTTCCGGTTAGTTCTGTAGGTCAAAATATATTTCGTCTCGGTTTACCTACAGATCTTCTACTGTATTACTCAATACACCCTTCTTCAACTTGTAACAGTGGAGCAACAAGAAGAAGATAAAGCTCGAATGAGATCTAGAGAGAGAGAGGCGTGTGAGGCGTGTTTCACGTGAGATGATTGGAATTCTCCTCTCTTCTCATGAGTTTAATGATGTATATATAGAGCTACAATAGGGACCTAAGGAGATTAGGAAAAGGGCTCCTTAATTAATTAGACTAACTGTGGGTCAAACCCACTCCTTTAATTAATTAAGTAATATTAATGGGCCACCAACATTATATTATTGCACTCCCTTTCCCTAGCCTAAATTACATTTGTGACTCCAATAATAATTACTCGATTTACCTCCCCACGTTTAAGATATAATGTCCATTAGTTAATTCGATTACTGACAATCAAGAATTAATTAATTTATTATTATTTCACCGAAGCTAGCGCTCGTTCATTACATTCTTATTATGCCAGAATTTAATCCACCTGCAGGGTTTAGCATAACAATCCTTCATGAACTCACTCCGGGGACATCATCAAACTAACGCACATGGTGACCGTAAATATCCTAACAGCACATCCTATATATAATAATATTACCCAAAACAGTAGGAATATTAATCCAGCGAACTGAACCTCACCCATGTGAATCAAAGTAATATATATTATATATATCTGCCTGTTTAATATCTTACGGGTTAAGAGAACGCAGTAATTAACCGAGGCCTAGTTCATTTACGACGATCAGTATAAAATGAACTTCTCCTCTCTGGGATCCTGTTCAATACATAAATGTACTAGTGCAACTAATCAGTCAAGACAAACTGTACAGTTGACACTACAACCGTTCGGATGGGGTGTTCATGTCCATCTAGGTTGTGAACAACTATTCTTGTTCGCAAGTGACTGATAGAGTGATCTTCGGTTCGCCCGATGACGACCCACCCTATCTAAGTGCAGAACAACAGAACGTAGAACTTGTTTAATCTAACATGATTCTCATTCATAAAGGGTAAATGTGTAATAACATGCAAAGCCAAGCTTTCAGTATATAACACTAACAATCTCCCACTTATACTTAAAGCTTTCGCTTTTACAGTATAGTCCTATCAATCCGTTATTCTAAAAGACCTATGTCGATCCTATTGCCATGCATCCTCTGATGCAATCTTGGCAACATCAACGTCTCCTCTACCAACGATATCCCGAATCAGATGGTATTTGCGCTCTATGTGTTTGCTTGCCCTGTGGGCTCGAGGTTCTTTTGAGTTCGCTACTGCTCCACTGTTATCACAGTACACGGTGATACCACGTGGCAAACTCGGTATAACCTCTAAGTCCACTAAGAAGTTCCTGAGCCAAACTGCCTCTTTCGCTGCCTCTGAGGCTGCTATGTACTCGGCTTCCATGGTGGAGTCTGCCACGCATTTCTGCTTAGCACTCCTCCATGAAATGGCTCCACTTCCCAAGGTAAACACATAACCTGAGGTTGACTTACTTTCATCCCTATCTGACTGGAAATCAGAATCACTGTAACCCAGAGGTAACAAGCTGTCTGCACGGTAAACTAACATGTACTCCTTAGTCCTTCTCAGGTACTTGAGTATATGCTTCACCGCAGACCAATGTTCCCGTCCTGGATTACTTTGATATCTAGCTACCATGCCAACGGCGTAGCTAATATCCGGCCTTGTGCATAGCATTGCATACATGAGACTTCCTACTGCCGAAGCATAAGGAACTGTCTTCATCTCCTCTATCTCCTTAGACGTCTTAGGAGACATCTCCTTAGATAAAGGTATTCCATGTCTAAAAGGTAACATACCTTTCTTGGAATCCTGCATGCTAAATCTGGCCAAGACAGTATCTATGTATGAAGACTGGGATAAGCACAACATTCTCTTCTTACGATCTCTAATGAGCCTAATACCAAGAATGTGTCCTGCTTCACCTAAGTCCTTCATATCAAACTGCTTAGACAACCACACCTTTACGTCTGATAACTCCTTCTTACTGTTTCCAATAAGCAGTATGTCATCTACGTAAAGCACAAGAAACACCACCACGCTCCCACTGATTTTCTTGTAAACACAATGCTCATCCGGACATTGAGTGAACCCGTACGACTGGATCACCTCATCAAAACGGATGTTCCAAGATCTCGAAGCTTGCTTCAGTCCATAAATAGACCGATTAAGCTTACACACTAGATGCTCACGACCTTCAGCAATGAATCCCTCTGGTTGCTGCATATAGATGTCTTCTTGCAGGTTCCCATTAAGGAAAGCTGTCTTGACATCCATCTGCCAGACCTCATAGTCCATATGAGCGGCTACAGCCAAGAGAATCCGAATGGACTTAAGCATAGCTACTGGCGAAAAGGTCTCATCATAATCAATACCCTCGATCTGGGTATAACCTTTCGCAACAAGCCTAGCTTTAAAGGTTTGCACCTTCCCATCCAATCCTCTCTTTCTCTTATAGATCCACTTACATCCAATGGGTCGTACCCCATCGGGTAGTTCTACAAGATCCCAGACCTGATTGGAGTCCATTGACCCCATTTCAGCTTTCATTGCAACATTCCATGAATCTGCATCTTTATCTTGGAGTGCCTCATCGTAAGTTCTTGGGTCCGATTCTAGGCCTCCTGGAACTGAGTCTGACGACTCTCCAAGACCTATCCATCGGTCGGGTAAATGAGAAACCCTCCCACTGCGACGAGGCACTGTCTGCACTGGTACACTCTCAGTGTGTCGTGTTGCAGTATTATGTGATGTATCTACTTGCGCACTCGGTGGGGAACCATCGCTTTCACCCCTTAACTCCTCTAAGACTAGTCTACTCGCGGGCTTATGATTCATAATATAGTCTTCTTCCAAGAATCTAGCGTTCGTCGAAACGATCACCTTCTGATCCCCGGGACTATAAAATAATCCACCTTTCGTTTCCTTGGGATAGCCTACGAAAACTCGTGCTTCCGAACGTTTCTCCAACTTGCCAGGTTCCTGCACTAACACGTGTGCAGGACTACCCCATACCCGAATATGTGAAAAGCCTGGCCTACGCCCTTTCCACAATTCGTAAGGAGTAGTATCAACTGACTTCGATGGAACCAAGTTCAGAATGTACGATGCTGTTTCCAGCGCCATTCCCCAAAACGAATCTGGTAACCTCGAATAACTCATCATAGATCTAACCATCTCCATAAGTGTCCTATTTCTTCGCTCTGCAACCCCGTTCTGCTGGGGCGTGCCGGGTGCAGTCAGTTGGGATTCAATCCCAGCTTCCGATAAGTATGTCCTGAACTCTCCAAAAAGGTATTCGCCACCTCGATCAGAACGAAGTGACTTGATACATTTACCATGAAGCTTCTCCACAACTGCCCGATACTCCTTGAATTTCTCAAAGCATTCGGACTTGCGGTGCAACAGATAAACGTACCCAAATCTCGAGTAATCATCTATGAAAGACACATAGTACTCGAAACCTCCTCTAGCCTGGATCGACATAGGACCACACAAATCAGAATGAATCAATCCTAGCACTTCTTGGCTCCTATACCCCTTTGCCGTAAACGGCCTCTTGGCCATCTTACCTTCCAGGCATGATTCGCAAGTTGGATAGTGCTCTTCCAATGGACCGAGATGTCCACTGGCCACTAACTTTTGAATCCTCCTAAGGTTGATGTGCCCAAGTCTAAGGTGCCACAGATATTCTTGATTCATCTGCAAAGACTTCTTCCTCTTTTTAGATGTAGTTATGACATTATTCAATTCATATGTTGCACTGTGGGAGAGTTCGATTTGAGAACATATAAATTGCCAACTAATGAACCACAACATATGAAACGATTTTCAAAACGAATAATAACCATGTCATCAAACGAAACTGAAAAACCATCCATAACAAGTTTAGAAACTGAAACAAGATTCTTTCTAAAACTAGGAACATAAAGGCAATTTCTCAAAACCAAACTACTACTATCGAACGATAAAGTAACGTCTCCCACTGCAACAGCCGCCACTTTCGTAGCATTGCCCATGTAGACGGTGATCTCTCCCTCCCTAAGTCGCTTGGTTTCCTGGAACCCCTGCAAAGAATTGCAGACATGATCAGTGGCTCCAGTATCTACACACCAGGTTCTGGTAGATACAACCGCTAAACATGTTTCTACGACATTAACGAGAGAGTTACCTTTCTTGAGGAGAGGGCAATCGACCTTCCAGTGTCCTGACTTATTGCACTTGTGGCATATTCCTTTCGATTTCTTTGCCACAGTCTGAGGGGTCGGTCGTGGGTAAACCGGAGCATCCTGTGCCTTCGTCTTTCCTGCAGACTTCTTTCTCTTCCTGCCCTTGTGAGGCCTGGAAGGTCCAGCCTGCTCGGCGACTAGCACCAGAGGTGCTTGAGTGAATAAGGCCTCCGCCGACTGAAGCTCTGCAAGCAGTTCTGGAAGAGCCATATGCATCTTGTGCATGTTGTAGTTCAACCGGAACTGATCAAAGCTCTTCGGCAGAGATTGGAGCATAATATCAACCTAGGTTTCCCCGTCAATATAACCTCCCATAACCTCAAGCTCATTGAGTTGCGCCATAACCCTGAGGGCGTGCTCCCTTACGGGTGTGCCCTCAGACATGCGCGTACTCATCAGAGCACTCAAAGCCTCTTGCCTAGCAGCCATAGACTGATGTCCGAACAGATCCTTGAGATTGAGAAGTATATCTGCTGCAGTGTCCTTAGACTGATGCTGATGTTGAAGAACATTCGACATAGAAGCCAGAATGTAACACTTCGCCATCTCATCAGCCTTCTTCCACCAAGCATACTTCTCTTTCTCCTGCTCAGGAGCATCAGCCGCCGGCACCGCCGGGCAAGCATCAGTGATTGCAAACTTATAACCCTCAGCAGTCAACACTATGTCTAAGTTCCTCTTCCAATCAATGTAATTAGGACCAGTAAGCTGATTTTCTTTTAGAATGACAGACAACGGATTGAACGACATGATGAATATCCTGAGAATCATGCAAATAAATTTTACAGATTAAACACTTTTGAATTTAACTGTTAATATTGATATCCTCAAAACAACATTAACTTAAATCCACCGACATCTATTACACCTTGTGAGAATACATGCTACGAGTGTCGCCCTACAAACTCGCATTTTGTAAGAGAAGGGCTTTTCTAAGGCCCATTAATTTCCATAAGTCAAAACCAAATTCATGACGAACGAAATTAATAGTCGGTCTCCATTTGGCCATGTAATAGAATTCAGGGACCCCGAGGGGGGTTAATAAATTTAATCGCATTCTAAGTGAATCCCATTTCTCGGTCCTAAGGTCGTCAAATTTGATTATACGTCATCCGAGGGGAAGCCCGTACGCTCTCATAAGATTTCCTCTAACCGTCTACTTTTAGAAATTTGTCCTGGTAATTTCCTACAATTAATTTTAGCAATGTCACCCGGGGGGAGCCCATAACCGCAATTAATTGATTTACCGACAAATTAGAAATGGAGGCCTTAAGAATTTTACAATTAACTTTAATTTAAAATCCCTTCTCAAACTTAGTATAATTTAGTGAGGATTTTTAACTATTTATACAATTCCAAATTAATCTATGTTAATGCAATAATTAATTAACATGCATATTAATTCATGCAATTCTAAATTAATCTATGTCAATGCAATAATTAATTAACATGTTCAATAATTTATGCAATTCAAAATTAATCTATGCCAGTGCAATAATGAATTACATGCATAATTTATTGACACAATTCCAAATTAATTCTATGCATTACATAATTAATTAACATGCATAATTAATCTTGCAATACTAAATTAATTCCATGCAAAAACATAATTAATTAACATGCATAAATAATAATTTAATGGCATAATAAATTTAATTAAATAAATAAATAAATCCACTATTATGGCCATTAAATATTGAGTCTCCTTAAACAAGGAAACTGTGACAGTTCTTTTCCCTGTTCAACTGGAACTCCTTTAAGCAGTAGAATCCTGGTTGATCTTGTACTGCTTGGACAAGAAGGCAAAACCTCTCCACCTCCTGCAGCCAACCGCCGACTGCCGCCTGGCTGCCGCCCGGCCGCCGCCGCCAGTGGTCGGAAAAATGCGCCGTTTCCTTTTTTTTTTTATTCTTCGAGGCTCGTTGATCTCTTGTGATCTCCCGGTTATCAACACACGATCACAACACGAAAAATATAATTTACAAAATTACATAATTCGATCCTAGATCCAACGAATGGATGTACATGTTTTCTAAACAAATAATTAAATCTATCCGGTCAACCCCCGGGCGAATAATTATTACAAACATTCATCCATAAATTCCTCGACATGCCCGAGGCTTTAAAAACAAATTTAAAACCATACATCACATTCAACAACATTCATCAAACACATAATCGGCCATAATAGTGGATTAACTATTTTCCTGCAAAACCGAGTTATGCAAATATAATCCAATATATGGCTGCGTTTGAACACATCTTGTCAAATAAAGCCGTAAAAATTCGAACTTTGTACAAAACGAATTAACCAAGTGCTCTGATACCACTTGTTGGGATCTGTGAGGATCTCGTTATGTACAAATCACGAATTCAATAGCAAACGTAAACCTATGCGCAGCGGATCTAAAGGTTTGACGTAGAGAACTTACGGCTTAAAATTTATGTAGATCTGGTTGACCACAAACGGTTGACCGCAATTGATTGACCGCAAATCACGTCTTGGGTTGCACGAACAAGATCAGATCAAAACCGGATCAAACGGATGCAAACAGATCAAAACGAGATTTTGCTGCCAGGCACCTTCCGGCGGCGCATGAGGACGCGTTTGGCGTCGGATTCCGGCGGCGGCGATGGAAAGCTCTCGTCGAGACGGTCGTCTGGGTATACTGTACGTCTCAATCGGACTTCCGGTTAGTTCTGTAGGTCAAAATATATTTCGTCTCGGTTTACCTACAGATCTTCTACTGTATTACTCAATACACCCTTCTTCAACTTGTACCAGTGGAGCAACAAGAAGAAGATAAAGCTCGAATGAGATCTAGAGAGAGAGAGGCGTGTGAGGCGTGTTTCACGTGAGATGATTGGGATTCTCCTCTCTTCTCATGAGCTTAATGATGTATATATAGAGCTACAGTAGGGACCTAAGGAGATTAGGAAAAGGGCTCCTTAATTAATTAGACTAACTGTGGGCCAAACCCACTCCTCTAATTAATTAAATAATATTAATGGGCCACCAAAATTATATTATTGCACTCCCTTTCCCTAGCCCAAATTACATTTGAGACTCCAATAATAATTACTCGATTTACCTCCCCACGTTTAAGATATAATGTCCATTAATTAATTCGATTACTAACAATCAAGAATTAATTAATTTATTATTATTTCACCGAAGCTAGCGCTCGTTCATTACATTCTTATTATGTCGGAATTTAATCCACCTACAGGGTTTAGCATAACAATCCTTCATGAACTCACTCCGGGGACATCATCAAACTAACGCACATGGTGACCGTAAATATCCTAACAGCACATCCTATATATAATAAATTACCCAAAACAGTAGGAATATTAATCCAGCGAACTGAACCTCACCCATGTGAATCAAAGTAATATATATTATACATATCTGCCTGTTTAATATCTTACGGGTTAAGAAAACGCAGTAATTAACCGAGGCCTAATTCATTTACGACGATCAGTATAAAATGAACTTCTCCTCTCTGGGATCCTGTTCAATACATAAATGTACTAGTGCAACTAATCAGTCAAGACAAACTGTACAGTTGACACTACAACCGTTCGGATGGGGTGTTCATGTCCATCTAGGTTGTGAACAACTATTCTTGTTCGCAAGTGACTGATAGAGTGATCTTCGGTTCGCCCGACGACGACCCACCCTATCTAAGTGCAGAACAACAGAACGTAGAACTTGTTTAATCTAACATGATTCTCATTCATAAAGGGTAAATGTGTAATAACATGCAAAGCCAAGCTTTCAGTATATAACACTAACAGACCGTCGATCGAGGGCAGCGATTGGTTGTGGGAGGAGGGCTCGCCGGCGGAAAGAAACTTGCAGGCGGAGGTCGTCGATGATCGCTGGTTCGCCGGAGTTGCAGAGGCTCGCCGACTTGCTGTTGGTCGTGGACTGAGAAGGGCTCGCGGAGGAGCAGCGTCACGAGGCGGGTCGCGGCTGGATTTTGCCAGGGAAGGGCGACGGGATTCAGGCGGGTCGTGGACTGATGAACCCAAAGAGATCGATGCGAGAGTGAAAGAGAGAGATGGAGGCTGCGGATTGTGTTTTGTCGAAACAGAGAAATAGATACAAATTATATATATATATACACATTAGAATTAGGTTGACTTTTCTTGTCCCACAGGACTAATAAAAGTCCCACACGCACGAAATTGAGACAGACCGGATCTTGGGCGGGTCGGCTCGAGCTGGGGTGGTTTAACGGATTTGGATCGCGGGCTGATTCAGTTGGGCCGGTCTTGGAACAATGAATCGGTTCACGGGCCCGGGTTCAGTTCACGCGGGCATTTTCGGGCTCGATTAAAACGCACGATTAATAAATTCGACTCTCGGGCCCGATTTAATCACACGAAAATAAATTCAGCTCTCGGGCTCGGGTTCTCCGATTACTAATTTCGACAGCTCAAATCGATTGCACGGCAAATAAACAAAACTCCGGACAATATAAATTAAATACGTACATTATTTTAAAATACTAATATTATAAATCAAAATATACAATTAGCAATTAATTGACAATTAGACATATAATATCTAGGCATTCAATTTGGCAAGCAATAATTAATAATATCACAATAATAATAAACATCCATAATAATAATAATAATAATAATAATAATAATAATAATAATAATAATAATAATAATAATAATAACGATAATAATACTTCAAATAAACCACAAATAAATGGGGCATTACATAGCCTGGATCAGAGAGAGGCTCAAGACAGCCCAGAGTCGGCAAAAGTCCTCAGCCGACAAGCATAGACGAGAGATGCATTTTGAGCCCGGAGATCATGTATTCCTGAAGGTTCGACCGATGAGAGGTGTCATTCTCTTCGGGAAGAGAGGGAAGTTGCATCCTCGCTACATAGGCCCGTTCGAGGTTCTTGATCGAGTGGGCGAAGTCACCTATCGAGTAGCCCTACCTACCGAGTTGGCTAGCATACATAACGTGTTCCACGTTTTGATGTTACGCCCATACGTGTGCGATCCCGAGCCTGTGCTTCAGCACAGCGAGATTCAGCTTCAGCCAGATTTGAATTACGAGGAGCAGCCAGTAGCATTTCTGGACCGAAAGGTTCTTCAGCTCAAGAACCGAGATGTTCCCCTCGTTCGTATCAGATGGAATCGCCACGGAGATTCAGATGCCACTTGGGAGCGTGAGGCAGACATCAGAGCTCGTTTCCCAGATTTTCAGTTCTGATTTGTATCTAGTTGTATGTATTTCCCCAGTTTTAGTATTTCCGAGGGCGGAAATATTTTTAAGGGGGATAGATTGTAATAGCCCAGTTCTGTATTAATAAAATTGATCAGTTTTTAGTTCCAAGTTTGAACTATTTCTTTTTATTAATACTGCTCGTCTTGAGTTCCGAGCCCAGTTATCTGATATTCAATCTCAGTGATTAATTCCGGTCCAATTATTTTTTTAGAAATGGATTTTATTCCAGTTGACGAATAATCGAAACCGAGTATGTTTCGATAAATCGTCCAAGTCAAGTCGTGTTCGAAACCGAGTCGTTCGATCACGAGTATCGCGCCTAGTTCGTGCCAAGTCAAGTCTCGTGCCCTAGCCGTGCCGAGTCTTGTTCGAGCCCTAGTCGTGCTCATATCCTTACTTAGAATATCTTCTAAGTATGAGATCATGTTCACCGAGACTTGGTATTTTGACACTTAGAATATTTTTCTAAGTGTGTAAGATTATCAAAGTAAGCCTTGGACATTTTAAAATCAAGCCCTAGCACTCACTCGAGCCGTGCGGGCCAAGTCCCGCACCCGCGCCCTTAGCCGCGCCCATGGGTGCGCCAACCGAGCCCAAGGCTTTGTCCAAGGCCTAACATGCTAATTCCTAAATTTTTCTAAGTATTGAGAAGCTTAACCAAGTCTCACTTAAGCCCTTATGCTCGGCCCAAGGCAAGGAGACGCACAGCCCGAGCCCAGCACGCAGTCGCGCGCCCAGGCCCAAGTGCCGCGCCCAGCAGGCACGCGCCAGCCTTGCACAGCCCAATTCTTGAGCCCAATTCCATAAATTCTAGCCCACTTTCCTCATGACCCAAAAGTGGTGAGTAATCAGGACATAATGAGGGTCTAATTGAGCTTAAGTTACCCTAACAAAAGATTAACCAAAGGCAATTAGCATGGGGATTATTTTAATGCTAGTGCATGATGGTCATGGTATTATTTTAATCACATGTGAAGTCCTTGTCTCCCATGCAAGCTCCAAGTCTGACCAGATCATATTATAAGCCTAGATGCTCTGAATTATTCCCCCAAAAACCGTGCTAAGTTGGGTCATGAAGACCAAGACCATGCCCACTCAAGTTCTCACCACCCCTCATGCGCATGTGTGGAGTTTTGTCCCCCATTTTGCCTCTTGTTTGCTCCGCCCACCAAGACCCTTATAAGGGACATCGTCAGCTGAGTGTTAAGCATTTTGACACTTAGAAATCTTGAGAATTTTTTAGGGAAGTTGGAGAAAACCGAGAGTAAGCCCAAGGCTAGCCACGCGCGCGCGAGAGGGAGCTGGAGGGGGGAGCCGCGAGTTTCACTTGCTCCAGCCGTGTACTCTTGTAACTTATCATCTTCCAAGAGTTCCTTGGATTTTTATAAGTTCATAGAGTCCCTCATTCCCAGCCATTTATCCCCCGGAGCCGAGCCAAAGTCACCAAGGCCGCAAGTTAGCACGACAAGGGTCATTAGCACCATTCGCGACTTTGAGCAAGGTAATCTCGTGAACCCCATTTTTCCCAGTCTCATCATGATATTTTAAGAATTTTCATGTAAGAATATGATGCCATGCACGTGAGATATATGAAGTTATGATTTTCAAACTTATAAGCCTTAAATTCGAAAATTCTTGTGCATGCATGCTTAGGCCGACTTTGAAAGCTTATTATCCCTCAAAAATCATGAGAATGACATTGGTAAAAGATTGGCATGTTTTGAGTTCATATGTTCGGTCAAGTTGCTAAGTAAAATCGAGCCATTTTCACCTCCGAACCTAAGTCTATATGCATGCATGTTATGACCAATGTCCTAGCCTCAATAGCAATGATTTTTGATATAGATTACTCGGCCCTAAGTGAATTTATATGTTTAGCAAGTTTATTTCGGTGACCTAGTGTGGCCACGAGCCGTGTAGGCCCTATAAGCCCACCTCATTATCCACCCGAGGTCTCTCAGTGACTTTTGACATTTTTAAGTGTATTATGTCATATTATGTTGGGTTGGTTCAGTAGTCACCGGAAAAAGTGGCCGGAAGTCCGGCAAGGACCGGCTAGGGTCACTAGCCGCGCTAGTCGCGCGTGCCATGCCCGTGTGATGAGGGATCGCGTGTTCCGACTCGTGACCTTGCCTCGGACGTTGCGTGAACTCGATCTTCGGCGAGGGTGCGGACGACTCGGAGGTTAATCTCCTTATCTTCTCGCGATAGGTGAGACAGCTCGGACAGATGTCCTTGCCAAACTCGTCTTGCTCGAGCTATGCGGTGGGACGCCCTTCTCGTAACAAGGGTTTTGCACTAAATCTCAAAAGAAATCTAACACAAGAAATTAAACACAAGGTTCGACTTTTTCATTAATTCAAGACATGACATTTTCGAATGACAATGGGGCATATTTATAGATGCCAAACTAAGTCTAATCCTAATCTAAGAAGAACTCCTAATGCTTTGGAAATAAATAAAGTCCTAAGGAAACTAAATATCTAATGCATAAAGACTTACCGTACTACTAGGATACTATTAGGCACATGCCTTTTATTCCAAATCCTAACCATACTATGATTCCTAATTATGCTAAGAAAATCGGCCCTTGGCCATCTAGAAGCTTCACGCGTTTCTCGCCTTGACCAAACCCTATCTACGACGGCTAGTCCTTGTCCTTCGAGGTCATGGACTCCATCACACCCCACGCGTCCCACGCGTTTTCTGCTATTCGCCCCAAGTCGCGCGGTTCATCCCTAGGCGGCGCGGTACTCCTAGTCCTCCGAGGACTCATGCTTGCCAGTCCTTGTGCGTCGCGCCTCATGCACCCACCAGCTGTCCTTCGCGCGTTGCCGCACCTGACCCCATTGTCTAATCCTTGTCCAACGAGGCTTAGTGGCTGTCCGTGCATAGCCTCGTTCCTCGCACTTCGGCGGTGCTCGACCCAACTAGCTTCGATCTGCTCATACCTCGATCTGCTCGACACCTCGACCATGCGCGTCCTCGACTCTGCGAGCACCATCCATCTGTCCGTCTTGTTGCCTGATCGACCTAGCGAGTGTCGACCACGTGACAGGCCCATTCGAGCTCGCGATTGTCGATCATCCGAGTGTCGACCACCCGATCTTCCTGTTCGGCCCATTTGGCTGTGACCCCTCATACCACATGCTCGTATTTGCTGGCTCGACCCTGTCGGCTTCCCGGGTCTCGACCATACATGCCTACGCCAAGGTGCGTGTTTGCGTCCCTGTCGTCGGACCATCTCTCGCATGGCCCACACGTTGGTCCCTACTGCTCTTCCGTGGCCGGTCGCGGTGCGCGCTAACCACCCAACATCCTCCCCTCGCGCACGTTCGCGAACCTCCTTTGCATGGCCCTGGTGGTCGTTCCGACCTTTATCGCGCCACTTTTCATGACTCGAGTGCGGCTCTTCCTCGGGCTCGGATAGGTCGATGACCACATCCTCATCACCGTGCCGCGTCGCAGAGGCCAGGCAGTTCCTCTGTCCGTGCCCGCGCCTAGCGCTCGCGAGGCACCACAGTGATGAAGAGGTGGG
>BKCP01005106.1:182875-209833 GCA_008636005.1 Striga asiatica
CCCGCGTCCCTCGTGTTCGGTCGTGCCCAGCAGCGCGCCAACACTCCCAGTGACCCTCGGCTGTGCCCAGTAGCACCCGAGTGGCACCAGTCGTGCCCGTGCTCGCGCCAGCAGCGCACCAGAGCACCCAGCCACCCTTAGTCGTGCCCAGCAACACCTAGTGGCACCAGTCGTGCCAGGGCCCGTGCCAGCCGCACCGCCCGCACCCAGCAGCGCCTAGCACTGAGGCCGGTCGCACCCAGCTCGTGCCTAGTGCCGTGCCAGGGCCCCAGCCGGCCCAGCATGGGACCGAGCCTGACCAGTCCATGCAGCCCGTGACCACCCGGTCCAGAGTGAACCGGCGGTCCGACCCGGTCCGGTTCAGCCTGACCCGGTTCAGTTAGTGAGCGAACCGACCGGTTTAGCCGGCGGTTCGAGTCAGTTTTGGTTCGTGATTTTCGGTCCAAGTCTTATTCCAAAATTTAAGTAATTTTTCGAGCCAAACCAGATCAGTTAAGCGTATCAGTCAAATTTCCAGACTTAGAATTATTTTAGTGAACCCATAGAGCGTTCCTTTCTATCCGGATGAGTAATCTGATAGAGTAGAGCATCCTAGCATATTATTGAGCATATGACGAGCATAGTACTTAGTATATTTGTTTGCTTATATTTTTATGTAGCTTGAGGAGTCAGCTACCAGCACAGCCGCACTTAACTATTTTCAAAGCAGATCAGGTGGGGACCCAGTCTGGGTTATACATTGAGTATAATAGTCGATATCATGTTCAGGTATGTGTGTGAGTTTTATCCGCTTGGGGTTAAGGTCGAGTTGTCCTTCCCTAAGTTCTGGTGGTGGCCCAGTTCGCCTTAAATATACCATCAGAGTGTGCACATGGTACCGGCCAGAGTGTCCGGAAGATTACAGTTACCGGCCAGAGTGTCCGGGAGATTTCAGTTTACTTACGCATACCAGTACTGTGATATCATTATTATTATTGATGTTTACTTTAGAATGGGTTTTTATGGAGTACAAGTGGACCGTACTCACCCCCACTTTATATTTTCAGATGGCAGGGTCGGCGGGCAGGCGTAAGTCCAGCTGTGGTGGTTGTGGTCGTGGAGATGGCACAGCGAGCCATTCCAGGGACATTTGTTATCACATTTTGTATAACTATTAAAACCACGCATTTTGAGACTTCCACTATGCTTGCTTTTATTTCGAACTTGCATGACAGTACTTTCAGACATAAATAATTTATCCAATTCGCCAGTACGAACGGGACCAGGTAAAATGCAAGATTCGATAAAAGATTTAAATATGATTTTCTTAAAGTCTAAACCAGCTGATAGACCTAGTTAAGGAAAACGGATTTCCAAAGCAAATAAGTTTTTAGCAGCACCCCGAGATAAGTTTGCAAACGATTTCGAAAAATTTATATGCGTTTCCGAAGGTAGAATTTGCGAAAAATTGGCCCTAAGTAGCGGGGTGTTGCATTGGCTCCCCTATTGCCCAAGTAAAGTGAGGTCGACTCGACCTCTTAGTCATCTACACTTAGGTTGAAATACTGGCAGCCCGCACACGGCTATGCGTGGCCGAGTTGTGTCGTCCGCGATGGTCCGGGGTCCGACTGGTCGTTGAGGTTGGTGGTCTCGTTTATCTCCCAGTCGCCATAATCGTCAGGATTCGTCCACAGTCAACATGATCAAATACATATTGCAACAATTTACCTATATTGATCCTAGACCCACGAATGGGCTGACATGCAAATCTACGAAAACAGTAATGTATCTAGTGTCCCACCGGGCGAATAAACTAATACAATCATTCACAGCCCAAAACTCCTCAACATGTCAGAGGCTTTAAAAACTTGCAATATAGCAGACATTTAAGGCCATAACAGTGGAAACAATAATCTTGCTAAACCGAGTTAAGCAAGATAATCCTCAAATATGATTGCGCTCGTACACACGTAATTCACATAAACCTCAAAGGTCCTAACTTTGCACAAAATCGAATTAAACCAAGTGATCTAATACTATTTGTTGGGACTTGATGAGGAACGTCGAATTCATTCAAATGACATACTATCTACGAATTTATCCCTAAAGGCAGTGGAACTAGAAGCGAGGGTTCAACGAGTACTGTTTAAAATTTTTATCGACTCTGAGATGTTTCTGATTTATGTTGATGGAGATCGTCTAAATCGCTAATCGGTGTTCGTCGCGTCTCTCGATGTTCGAGTCACGTCTCGCATCGCCTTGGGCTCAGCACCATGTTTGATTGCTGATCGGCATCACCGGAGGATCGCTGGAAAGTCATCAGACCAATGGTGGTCGCTGGTGCACGAGACTGTGCGACTGTGCCCACTGGTGCATGATGTTGTCGGGTCTTCCCAGGTCTCTGCGGGTCTCACGTGCGGTAGTGCCTTTCTACTTCGCAGACGATGGGCATCGCGCCGGTCACGCTGGAACGCCTGCGGGTCGTGCGAGGAATTCACAATGGTGCGTGGCTGGTCCTGTCAAGGTCGCCGGTGGTGGCCAGACTTCCAAGAACTTCGTCGATCGTCGTCAGATGATCGTCGACGGCTACGGGGATGAAAATATATATATATATTATGGGGTTGAAAATGTATATTTATCCACCTCGGTTTACCTCGGATCTTCTATTGTATGACCCAACAACTTCTCCGTCTGTCTTTGTGGGCAACAATCTCGGAGATATCTCTACTAGCATTCCTAGGATGAAGAGAAAAACCTGATGGGGCGGCTACCACACGTGAATATGCATGTATCACTCTTCCATACCTAATCCCAGGAGATGTGTATATTTATAAGCTACAACAGACCCTAAATATATGGGTTTCCCGAACTTGGGCTTAACTGTGGGCCAAGCCCACTCTGCTTAAATTTGAATAATATCTCAGTCCACTAAAGAAATATTATTGCATTCCCCATTTAGCGCCAAAATTATAGTTGAGACTCCAATAATAATTACCCGATTTATCTCCCCGTATTTAAGATATAATGTCTATCAATTATTTTAATTACTAGCAATATAATTAATTGATCTCTTAAACCGAATGTACCACTCAAATCTTTATTATTATGTCAGAGTAAATTCCACTGGTCAGGTTTAACATAATAATCTTTCATGAGCTCATCTCAGGGACATCATCAAACTATCGCACACGGTGACCATAAATATTCAAACAGCACACCATACACACAGCACTACTACCCAAAACACGAAGACTATTGACCCAGCAAAATGGATCTCGCTTTTGGTAAATCAAAATAGCAACTACTGCATGCACGTGCATGTTTATATCTTACGGGTTAATAATAAACAGTAATTAACTAAAGCCTAGTTCGTTTACAACGAGCAGTATAAAACGAACTGCTCATCACTGGAATCCTTTCAATGTACACTTCAGTCAAGACAAACTGTACAATTAACACTACAACCTTTCACAATGGACTGTTCATTTCTATCTAGGTTGTGAACCAAACATTCATGTTTTACAAGTAACCGATATGTGATCTCCTGTCTCATCTGTGATGGACCACAATAACTAAATGTAAAACATTAGAATGTAGACTATTTAATTAAACGTAATTCTCATTCAAACAGAATTAGTGTTAACAAAAACCCAAGTTTTCAATATACACACCAACAGAAAATCACTCTCAAATATACATAAAAATAATGTATGTATTATCATCAAGTTGACCAACTGTAGTAAGGTGTGAAAACAATTTGAAGAAAGGAAAACAAGCTCAAGAAAAAGAGTAGTTTCATATAGCATACTAACTGTAATGGCAACCAAAACTGGTCATGCTACATACAATATGGTAACACCGGCATTTGCCCTTTTGCTTTCGCTTTTCAGATTTTGCTAGCTACACAATCAAGAAAAATGCACATAACATTACACACAACAATGTGGTTTTCTTATGCAAGAACCCAAAATCTGAGCCGTATCCACCACAAACGATGTTTAAATGGAAAATTGGCCCAAGCCTTTCCATTGTGCAACTTAAAATTATGTCTGTCTTTCTATGAATACGGTCAAGAACTTCCGTATTATGATCAATTGCCAATGATCAGCTAACATTGTAAGTGGGTATGAATCCTTTCTTGGCATGCTGGCTCTCCATTTCAAGGGTCATCAGTGACTTCTGCCGTTGATACCGATTTCTCTTTGAAGCAAGAGCTGTTCAGAACATTCAGCAGGTCATTTTTTTTCTTTTTCTTATTTGTATGCCTTCTAACAATAAGCATAGAGACATTAAATAAACTTGTGTTTGGAAAAAAAAAAGTGTGCTTACATATTATACTTTGTTGTAGTTTGTTTCGGTTATAAATTGACGCATAATTTAGTATCTTCTAATTGTATAATATTTAACACTTCTAGGGTCAATTAAGCTCAAAATGTATGGACCCATAATATAACCAATATATAAAGTTCGTGCTTGACTCTTTTAAAAAAATATGTTAAGCTCAAATTCCCCAAAGTTCGACTAGGTTTCATCAAAACCTTTTCGCAGTCGATCAAACTAAAAGTAGCTTTTATAGTGATCTCCTAGTTCCTTTTATTCCAATAAACGCATGTGAATTTTGCAATCAATTAACAGTTATATGAAGATGAACTCACACTTTCCAATAGAAAGATTAAATGAACTTACACAGCAATTCATGAGGGAAGCTAAAGTCATAATCATTACGGTGCCTCCAGACAACGAAATAGTATACTCCGACGGCCACTACAGAAATAATAACGAGACAAGACAGGGCTATCGCCACTTTGCCGCCAGTGGATAAGCCTTCTTTGCCCCAAAGCACAGAACAATCGGGCAAAGAAGGAACGCCGCACAATCTTTTGTTACCCTCAAGGCTGCAAGAAAATATCTCGTGCATTAAGGTCGAGAAAAATGTGGCAAAGAAAATAGCACTTTACTTGAAATATATATATATATATATATATATATATATTATTCAGCTCTGTTTAAGTGGCTCGAACTTGTGCGAGTAGGACTGCCTCCTAAATTTTGGCCAAAAACAAAAGAACTTGTCTTCCTATAATCGTAAAACTCCTTACATTTGTTTTTGTCTTGAAGAGGCGTATCCTCAAGAATGACATTTTAGTTATGAAGCTCAAAGGGCTGTAATTTTAACAGACAGGAAGGATGTCATTTAATTAGAATAAATCTCAGGGACAGTTTGGAGTAATTATCTATTTTATTCATCAAATAAGTCGGTGGTTCAGTTTATTTATTTTTTTCTGCTTGTAAATACATAAGTCATAACAATGGCTATTTATTATATGGGAAATTAAGCGTGTTAGGCCAATAAACACATTGGGCCACTTTTGCAATTAGAGTCGTGAGTTGAGAACAAACAAAATTTGTAGCACATTAATCAAATGGCGAAAAAAGTCAGGTAGATGTATCATGACATACTCTATAGCACCACCGTGAACACCAATTGAGTAAAGTTCCTCGGGGACTCGCCCTTCCAGTAAGTTGTCATTCAGAAACCTGAGCAAAAGCAACATGAAACTGTGAAGAGTATTGTATTTCGAACCTCCATGTTCATGAATAATATGTTTATGCCCGTGATAATGTCCCTGACTTAGAATAAAAACTTATCTCATTAAGAATCTGTTTTTCGACTAAAGACAACACTTAAATTGATTAAAAATGGATAAGTAACAACAAATTTTTGGCATGCTTTGGGGGGCTAACTCTGCGTTGCAAACAAAATAAACCCATCACGTTCAACCAGATTTAAAAGAAGAAAGGCAAAAAAGGAAACACACACATGCACACATCCAGAGACAACCATCTTCAGAACCACTTGTGTGTCTATTCAGTCTCTTGACAATAAGAGGATGATTTGTTTAACAAATGAAGGGTACATGTGATTTGAAAGATAATTTATTGTATACTCTGGTTTCATCTTGACTTATGTCCTTTTAATGCACACAATGTTCATCTAAAACAAACATAAAAGCTAAATTCTTACATAATCTGCAAGCTCGACTTAGTTAGAGTATCTGGTATGTACCCAGTAAACTTGTTCTTTGATAAATCCCTGCATGAGTAAAATGAAAATAAATTAAATTGATGTTACAACATAATGCAGCTTCAATAATTGGACCCATTTGCTTATAATATTCATCAGGGTTTAGGACTCTATTTAAGTAGATCAGCATTTGACACCTAGGATATCTTTTGTTGAATAGAATTGTCGGCTTTCCAGAAGGATCGGCTTTCAAGTTATTTTTTTAAATAGTAATATCGATTAATACTTCTCTGCACACAATATGGCACAAGTTCACTAAGCAAGCAAAGTTTCAGGAGCTATTTTATTTTTCAAGATCAAATCTCATGGCAAAGGGTCTTTGAGAGTTCATGATGAACCTACATCTCTCTTGATGAGTTCATGCGACAGAAATTCAGATTCAGCCACAATAATTTCCTGTAAAGATTTGCTATGTATTTTGAATATGGTGCAGGAGTATTGTTAGAGATCCACTGTTATTTTGTTTATATTAATAATTGGACTTTTGAGCCATTTTCTTATAATATTCATTGGGGTTATGACTCTATTTAAGTAGACTAGCATTTGATAACTAGGATACCTTCTGTTGAATGGAATTGTTGGCTTTAAGCTTCGGTGGGAAGTTTCCTCCCCAAAGTATTGCCTTAGGCTAAAGTGGGATTGGTCCCTGATTTGGTTTTTAGTTATTTTCTTAATTAATAATATCGATTAATATTATCGTTTGCTTTCACCTTTATCTATGTCAGAATATGATACAAGTTCACCAACTTCTTGAACGCCAAACAAAATGTTTTAAATAACGGAAATGTATATGTGAACTTACAGCTTTACAAGAGATTTTTGACCTAACCCTGGGGGTATATTTCCTTCCAAAGAATTAGAACTCAAATTCCTGCACATCAAAAGATCCTAAAAGATTGTTCATCTAATCCAGAAGAATAAAATTAAATAAATTTATGTAATGGTAATTACCAAAACTCCCACAACCTGAAGTTTAAGATACTAAGGAAAACTTAAAAGAAGTTTCAAAAAAAAAAAATCAAAAACAAAAACAAAGAACAAAAAACAAAATAAGGGGATAATAAAAAATAAAATATAACACTTGGACTTTTGCTATTTTCTAAACTTAGGAGATTATTTGAATATGCCTAGTAACGTAATCAGGGAATTTGAATAACTGTACTCCTAAGAAGCAGAAACCTGTAATACAAAATCCCAAGGTGTCTCAAAGTTTGAAACTTGTTGAGTTTTCAAAAATTATCACAAAGGAGGGCGATGGATAGTGTAATTATCAAATGAATTTACAACACTGCAGAAGAAATGTTGTCACTGAAAAGAAACCACAATACACTTTTTAATAGAACTGCTACTTTTCTGCCAATGTTCAGTAACCAGTACCGTCCATCTCGTGCAGCAAATACGTTATATACATCAGTAAGTACAAGAAACACAATACATAAAATAAAGAAACAAATAATATAATAATACGAGATACTTACAAGCTTACCAAATTCGTCAAGAGGCCAATCTTTTCGCTGATGTGGCCTTTCAGTCCTTGGCTCCCAAGATCACTAAAAATAAAACGTCACTGAAGTACTAGGCATATAATATATAGGTATTGAGAGTAAGTAATTGATGATTTAAGGAAGAAAGATACTCACATTTGGGAGACAACAAGGGTAGATCCGTCTTTCGAGGCATGACAAGTAACACCCTCCCAAGCATCCCAAGTTGCAGGAGCACATGGATCCCCGTTCCAACCCATTCTATCTGGCACACGAAGTGATTCCTTCAATGCTTTCATAGCAGCAACTGCAAAACAGAACCATCGTCCAAATTATGAAAAACAGATTTGCCTGTATTAAAATGTATGATAGTTGCAGTTTTTAAACTTTTCTAAGCAATTTCACAATGAGTACCAAAAGGCAAATGCAATTTCTATCTCCCATAACAAATGCAAAAAGCCCCAACATATGATGCTGAAATAAATGAAAAGACAAAAATGTCATCAGTTTCAAAAGACAAGGAGATGCATAAGGGTTAAGCATTCCCATAAACTTATTTATTTTCCAAGAAAAAAGGGGAGGTTATTCGTGATGACATAAGCTAGAAAAAATACTTGATAATCCTGCTAAAAGTAGAGTAAGTTCAAATAAAAGTGTAACTAGTGAATAAAGCCAAAGCAAAAGAATATGCACAAGTAGATAACCTAAGCACCTCTGTCTCAACTTTTAGGTTCTTGTGGATATGCAAAACCAGAAGCTGGCACTCGGAAACATAACATCTATTCTCAAGTAGCATACTGGGGAAATATAATCAGCCAGCATTGAGATTATCTATAGTAGGCCTTAGAGGATAGATATTGATGCAAGCAAATAGGTAGTCTTTATTTTCAATCATAATCATAGCATAAACCAACTCCCATTTTTAAAAAAAGAAAACATATTGCCTCCAATCTAGCATTTTCCCTCATCAACTAAACCATAAACACAAACACATTATTCCTCAATACCTCTCTCCTAAACCAACCAATCACAAACTAAACAGAATACAAATTTTAGTCTTCTGATTTCAAACACATACCCTGATCAGGTGCAGTCTCAACATCAACGGGCACAATCGCGTAATTCTCAAGCCCACAAATCACCGGCGATCCAACCACCGATTGCAGCTTCACGTTCAAAACCGTGTTGCTTAGATTCTTCACCACATAGCTCCAATCGTATGCGGCAAATGCACCGACCTTATCGTACACATCCACCCGATTCACATTCTCTTCATTTACCAACACATCAAACACCCTCTGCCCGGCCCTAGTCACGCTACCATCAATCTCTGCAAAATGGAAATACAGCAAATAATCCAATCTAGCGTCCACCTGCAATTCGTACTCCAAAACACCACCACTCTCATTTCCAGCCGGAGTAGATGCAGTCCGGTAAAGCTTCTCGGGAAAGTAATTTGGGCTCAATTCAACTCTGGAGATAGGTTTCAATGCTGAAATTGATCTGACTGTTGGCCCATCCGGAAATGAATCAGCATCGGCACGGAATAGGGTTTCTGACTGCCAAGAACGGCCGAAAACGTCAGTGTCGTTTGTAAATCCAGGGCCCCACTGCTCTGTCGCGGATGAAAATCGGCCGTAGTTGATTAAAATGTAATCAGAGGAGTTCTTGCTGGCGTAGGGCAAAGGATAGGCGTAGGGGTCAATTTGGGTCAACTCCAAGGACCCGATTACAGGGGAATCGGTGCCGAAGCTGTAGAAGCAGACGTCGATGGCGGATTCGTTGTTGTGGAAGATGAGATCCGAATAGGCGCCGTAGCGAGATGTGGATTCGAGCCAGGGGTATCTCCATGAGAAGACGACGGTGCCTCCGACGGCGACGTCGAAGGACGGGGAGTGCGACTTGCCGTCGTAGTTGTCGTAGGCGGTGAAGGTGCGGAGGAGGTAGCGGCCGCCGCCGGCGGGGACGGGAACGGAGTAGCAGTTCTTCTTTCCGAAGGAGACGGGGAAGTAGCGAAGGGTCTTCTCCTGCTGGTGGCGGAAGATGAGGGGCTCGGAGACGACGGAGGCGGCGCCGCCGGTGAAGTAGCGGTCGGCGAGCCAGGACGTGCGGAAGGCGTCTGAGGTGTTCACTAGGCCGCCGCAGTCAATGTGCAGGCTGTAATCTGCAAGAACAAAAAAAAGGAAGAAGAAGAGAAGAAAGAGTTACGTTTTAGGCGGTTAGGTAAAGTGAAAAATGGGAAATTAGTGTAGATTACAAGTTAATCGAGACATACTAAAGGGAGTGGGGAAAGAGAGGGCGACAGGGAAGAGAGAGAGGAGGAGGAGAGGGAGGACGGCCATGATACGAGGTGGCGCGGTCTGGTAATGTTTGTTGTTTGGGACATAAGAAGCTCTCTCTGTGTGTCTGTGAGAGAGAGAGAGAGAGGGGTGAAGGCGTGATTAGCGGAAAACAGAAGTAAACGGAATGATTATAGATGACAGTACAGAAATTCTGTCTTCAGAGATTTTGGGGAAAAGCAAACGTAGAATAAGGTGTTAATTTCAATTAATTTATAATTACTGTTTTAAGATCTTTGACTAATTACCGCGTGGGAGGTGTGTCGTCAATGTGATCCATAAAATTTGTCTTTTCTTTTCTTTTTAGGAATTTAGTTAAGTTTAGAGAACTAAAAAAATACTATATACTAATAATGATTGCATTTAATTCTGAGATTGACTTCGATTTATGGCATACATTTAAGTTTTTGCTTCAGAAAAATTAAAACTCACTAAATAAAATCAAATTTTGAGGAGTAAAAAAAAAAGCTCAATTTATTCTTCCAAGTTTGTATGAGTATAACGAAAATGCATCTGTTTTTTTTTTTTAAGGAAAACTAGTACGGTACCCGTGCGATGCACGAGAGTATTTATTATCTATTTATTTTTTAAAAAGTATTTTGTATTTAAATTGTCTTTTGCCATTAAAAATTTATGAAAATGAAATTTATATGTTATTAAATATTTTCTTATATACAACATTATTGATTTGATTTTTTGGCACGTAAAGTAAAATAGGTGTTCGAATTTATCCAAAATTGCATATTATTGGTTAACAAATTTGAAAAGAAAAAATAAAGGATCTTATTTATTAAACAAAATTGAAGTAGAAAAAAAAAAGTTGAATTTTTTAGGGATTTTTACTCATTATTTATTTTAAATTTAATTCTAAATTTCAAATTAAGAAAAATTGAAAAGGATCACTAGTTACTCCTGAAAATGAAACCGGTTTTTCTACCAATAAACAGATTTTTTTTATCAAGCAAATTGATCCGAATTTTTTTTAAACCAAATAAAAAGTCATCAATTTTTCCTAAAAATGCAACCGAATTTTCCTAACATTGCACCGATTTTTGTACCATACAAATTGAATTGAAAATAATTCTAATAAAAAAGTGAAATAAATTGTTAGTGTTTATGCAACTGTCTCTTTCCTAAACAAAATGATATGAACGTAACCAAAAAAAAAAGATATGAACTTACCAAAATCTCGGTAAAATATAGTTAAAAAAAACATAAGAATCCAAAAAAATCGATGCATTTAAATTTTAAAAAGTTGCACATAATTTTTATAAATAATTGGATAAGGTGACTTTAAATATCAATGATGAACCGCTTTTGTTACCAAAAAATGCGGACACAATTTTGAATATACATCCCGTCCAAATATTAGTTTTATTTTAAAATAAAAATTGCACGTGGCTTTATTCAATTACACAATTTTTTTGAAAGAAAAAATTATTCAATAAGGTTGAAAGAATTGGTTAAGAATTATACAACTATTTGCTTCCTAAATTTATCTCCAATTTGCACGGTTTTTAAATTAATTTGTATTTAGAATTGTTTTCATAAATAATTGACACATTGTTTGCATAAGAATCTCCAAATTTGTTACCAAAATAGATATGATTTAAATTTTGCTAAAAAAATTAATTTATGATACGAAAAAATGGGATTCAAATTTGGTCATAAGAATCTCCAAATTTGTTACCAAGAAAATAGGATTTAGTTTTTTTTACTAAAGTTCACATGTATTTTTTTGAACTTTCCATTAATAGTAAGTCAAACATTATATTTATTTGGTCAAACTTTCTATTAATGTATTTTTCCAACAAACTCTTTATATATATATAGATATAGATATAGATATAGATATAGATATAGATATAGATGCCTCTGCTTTTTTTTTCCTTTTTAAGATAAAAAAGGTCCAATTCAGTTTGACATTTAAAATTATTCAAAAACTCTTGTACATAAATAATAAAAGGCAAAATAAGATTTTATTATTATATTTAAAAATATTTCAATATATATATTAGAAGATGGACGGTGTTCATTGTCACAATCAACATCATTAATAATAATCATTAAACAATAAAAATTTGTGATTCTAAAAACAACGAGTATTCGATCTTGTGTAAATGAACATATGTTTAAATTATTATAAGTTATATGTATGTATATAATATTAAAATTATAAGTTAGATAATATATAGTAGCACATTTTAAAATTTTGCCATTTATTCAACTTCATCACTATATTTCTTGCATAAAATGAATAGATAATATAGTTTTTATAAATTTTAGGGATCATGATCTATTAATTATCTTAAAAAGCATTATTATTACTATTATTATTATTATTATTATTATTATTATTATTTACGAAATTTTAAGAGGTTTGGTTATACCACTAAAGTTAATTAGCTTATTAAAAAAAATTAATAGCAATAAGATGTTTAAGAAAAAATTTTGCAATATAATTTTTTATACTTATTGAACTTCCATATATCATTTAGTATAAATTATAATTGGTTAGTTTTAGTAATAATTATTATATAATAGAATAATCAAAAATATAGTTACACTTCAATTAACCATTACGTTCAAAAATATCGTTGATTAAATTTAGTTACTGGTTTAAAAAATATTTGATTGTAACGAAAAAAGGCAAAAAATTCAAATAGTTTATTTGTTTTTTTATAATATTTTTCGTTATATATATATATATATTTTAGATATTTATTGATTAGTGAGTTATTTAAAGTTTTAATTAAAAAATAAATAAAAATAAAGTAAACATGTATTTGTAACATCTTTTGGAGAGTAATTAAATGAGGTTTTATTAATTGTTTTGCTAGCAATTATGTATACTAATATTAATCCTGTGCACATGCAAATATTACAAAAAATAAATAAATATTATATATAAAAAACTTAATTAAAATAAATATTTATATAATAGTATCTATCACATTTATTATTAAATTATTATATTAATGACTCTTAGTTGGATTTTTATACTTCAATGAAAAAGAACAATAATTTTTTTTTGTCATAATTAACCCCTTTAAAAAAGAGCGGGAAACGAAAAAATTAAGCATTAATGGGATAGCCTCTAGTTATATATATACTAGTTTTACCCCGTGCGTTTGCACAAAAAGTGATATAATAGAAGAGAAAATTAAAAATATAGAATAAAATAAATTACATAACTTAATAAATGAGAAAAAAATAATTTAAAAAAGTGAATCTAAATATTATTAAACACTTCTTTATATAAAACATTCATGGTTTTCCTATCGTCGGAATCCCCATTACACCAAATTAAACTTCTTTGACTCGTGACTCTGGGATTTTACTTTCAAAATATTTGATGTATCTTTGTAATGTCCGAAAAAATATTTTTTTTATTATTGTAGGGCTGCAATAGAAAATAGAGATATTTGTAGTCATTCTTAATTAATTGTGAAATATGTATTTATATAATGCCAAAAAAAATTTTGTATTCATGACATAAAATGGCGTTACAAAAAGGAGCACCAACCAAAATGGGACCTGTAAAAATAAATTGTGTAACTGAGAGTTACATATTATTGTTAAATTGTGAACATATTTTTATTAAATGAACATCTATTTTATTAAATGAACTCATATCTATCTATATATACTAGGGGGTAGTGCTGTGCAAGGCACAGCCGACCCAAGTTTATGTATTTATATGAAGCATGCAAAACATAACAGACAGAGTATTGGATGATCAAAAGATATTTGGACTATAGTAGTTAGTGACAATACACAAAAGCATAGTCATTAGCATAACACATTGAGTATTTTCATTTTACAGAATCCAAAAGCATCTATATTTATATAGATGCCTTTAATTCTGTAAAGGATTTGACCACCAAAATATCAGTTTTTAGCTAGGTTTTTCTAATCCTTCAAATTTCAAATTTGTACACAAAAGAAGCATCCATTCGTCATGTTTTTCTAGTTCAAAAGTCAAAAGTTTGAGGTGTTTAGCCAAAAGTCAAAAGGTGGAGGTGTCGAGGCTTCAATCCATCTTGGGTCGACTTTTCGTTGAAGGGCTGGCAGGTAGATCTACATGTGTTTCAGGATTGAACTGACTTGGTTTTCGCGAAGCTTGTTTTGATGGCGCGCAATTGTAATTGAGGAAGAGGCCGTTGGTTGACTTTCAAAGTTGATGCGTTTTTTAACAAGTGGTTCTGAACTTTCTATGCTTGGATCTTTCTCAATTTTCATGGAAACAGACTGGAGTACATTTTTGAGTGTTGGGGTGAAGAGTTGCTTTTCCACAACCTGCTTTATAAAATAGAAAAATTACAGTAGGTTATTGATTGAATAAGAATGTTAAGAAGTTTGAATGGAAATCGTAGTTTATTGCACCTGAGCTGATGAGGAATTGGTTGTTGGGGGGTTGGTCTTCAAGCATATTCTTCTCGGTGCTCATGTTGTCAGCGGTATAGAGCTTTAGAATTGTATGATAAGTAGACTCCGTATACTTAATGAAACAGACAACTCTGTGCTTTTTAATCAATGCTCCAATTTCACCTTTTAAGTCATGGCCCTGCACAACGAAAGTATATTGAGTACAGTCATTTTAAGTCAGTGTAAAGTTTATTTGAATCTTTTAGGTATACATAAAAGGAATGCAAATGTATAAGCACACTATGTGTTGTGAAGAAGACTTAAACATTTATTTTGTTGTTATTGTTTACATATATAAAAATATATGTGCGATTATTTTGTTTAATAATCAATATGTAATTTTATTAATAAGAATGCATGACATAAAGCAGGAAGTGAATATATTTAATAACTAATGTGTTCTACTAATGACTATAACCTATATATCACTTTTATCATTTCAGCGAGGAGTATACTAACATTTTTCTCTGCTTCATACAAATCATTCATGCTGAAATGGGATAATTCTCTCTGCATCAGTCCCATAGATCATTGCATATAAAGTTCCCGTTTCATCCTTAATTACCATTGGAATACGAAACCTATTATTTAAAAAAAAAAAATGTTTATTAAACATCATGTAAGATTATAGTGCTTTATTGTAATAATAGTATTTTAGTATTATGAGAACTGTGTACCTTGCTTCAACGTAAGTATCTGCCTGGCAGCTTCGACATTTCCTTGCCGTGTTTGGTTGCATATTGTAATTCTTACGGTAGTTGTTGCACGTGGCTGACCATAAAGATTTGTTGTCGCTTGCGAGCTTGATTTTTCCGCTGATCCAACAAGTCTTCGTCTGAAGCAGATATTGAGAATATATAGACTTAAGTCTTTATATTTTATCTTCAGCAACTAATAATTCAAGCATCTAACAATTCTAGCAGTTGGATAAGTATTTACATTTGATATACAACATTGCATAATTACCAAGTATAAATAATTGGATCGAACATGTTTTTTTTCATTAAGTTTAGTGGAAACGACAAAATTGAGAAAAAAAAATATTATCCAGTGATACTTTTCAATTGATTACATCGCTGGATTTAAAATGTATATACAATTTACAGAAAATTTGAGAACAAACAGTAAGAAAAATTTGTATTTTTTTCTTTACATCTCAATAGTGTGCTATTCTAAAAGAAATTATCTTGAAATAATTGACAGGATACAGAAGGAAATTTAATTTGCCTATTGCCAAGAATTACAATGCCACTAGTTTTACCTTAAAGAATTTAGGCATATATCAGAAACAGTAATTACTACACAAAAAGTCTGATTGGTATAACTGTAATCTACATTTTAGTTGTTTGATATAAACACAAGTATAGAATCCTTTCTTTACTGTAGTAGTTTCTTTAATGAGTGAGGTGACAATGTATAAAGCATTAGGAGAATGGAGTAAACATATTAAGTGCTGAAGGTAAATGCAATAACATGTATGCTTGACTTAATTGACCATTTGTATCGTTGGGATTTGAAATCTTACATATTTTGCGGGAGGCCACTGCCTCCTGCACAGTAATTATATCGGTGCTTTCAGGCCATGGGTATAAGCTTTGCAACATTGGCTTTGTTCTGAATATACCTGTAATGGAATTTTGTTTATATAAATAGATATACATGTAAATTTATAGTTTCATATGAGAATTAAGGTTAGAACATACCACTGTTTGAGATCGGCTGCGGCAACTATAGGTGGATTGACTATCAAGCAAGTCCCTACTTTAGTCGATAACGACTATCCTTGATTTCCAAGAAGTTGTTTTAAGTAAGTGTTGGTATTTAAGTAAATTGTATCTTTGACATTATTAATCTAAATCATATCGTGAAATGTGGTGACTCGGCTTCTCATAGCGAGGAGAATGTTAGTTGATGCAATTGTGTTAGCCAGTGTTGTACTGTGGTCTGTCTCGAGCTGATTCCGTAGTGTAAGAAGCATTGGTTTCATTCTGCAGAATAGACAAATAATGAGTTAAAGAATGATATACATGCATATATTTTGTTTGTGCTGGATTCAGTTAATTCTGATTCTCACTCTTCGTTGATAATGACCAGTTCGCGTGTTGTATTAGCACCAACAGTCTTTATTGGAAAAGCACGTACAACAACTGCAAGTAAGCTTGTGGATAGATTGCAAATTTTTAGGAATTGTCAGTATAATGTATTCAGAGATCTTTGTTTTTTTTTTTATTTGTTTTAAATGAAATTATATAAAATCTTACTTCTGGGATTCTCTGTGTCTGCATATTTGTGCAAATTTGCAAACAGATGAATTTCAATTGAGCACAGAAGTTGTGTGGGCAGGGGTTCTTCATATTCTTCAACATGGTACCTTTAACCAGAGTCCATTTGTACTTGTAATCACCAACCTGATACAGTGGTATCTCTGTACGTACTTTTGCTCTAGAAATGTAGTATCTTTTGTATGGCATGAGCAACTGTAGCGCAAATTCGTCGATGACAGTGTTGTAAACAACTGCAGCAACTTTTGTGCCCTGTTATGTAATGGTGATAATTTAGTAGCATCTAAACAAATCATTAGGTTAAATTAACAAAGTAAATATGTAGAGTAATTATGCACCTCTTCATATGTGAATAAGTATCTGCGATAATGCATCATTGAATCATTTTTGCTTTGGTGAACGGGTGGCCTCTCAACAACCTGGATAAGCGCGGTCCAGTTGTTGGTGTTTTCCGTAATTTCCTTAATCGGCAGATATATCCTCGACATTGTCACAAGTAGAAATTTGTAATAGAAGGTAGAGTTAGTTAGCAAAAATATATGGTATTTAGTACAAGTTAATTTGTGCAGAAATGAAATGTGTTTTTCAAATAAAATTAAAGTGCATCTAAGTACATTGTATTACTGAAGCTGCCTCTAAAACTTCATTGTAAACACGGGACAGGGGACTCAACAAATGTATAGATAAAAAGCCACAAGTTGGTTTATAGAAACAACAAAGGTTGAATATTTATAAAAATGTTGTGCATGAACCACCTTAATATTTAATTTTTATTTTCTTCTTTTTTAACAAACATTTAGTTTCTTTATACTCTGGCAAACTAAAAAACAAATATATTCGAGATATTGGTCATTCATGTATACATCAACCACTGCTTTAAAGATAAACAAATGAACCTACCGAATACCAAAAAAACAAACAAATAAGGGGAAGATATTTTATGCAAGTGTGTGTGAATTCATATGAAATGGTTTCAGATTAACTCAAACCATGGAATTTAGCATAAAATCTCAGTACTTTGCTCCAATTAATATACATCAGCCTTTGCTTTAAAAGATAAACACATAAACTTACCGAATAGCCAATACAACAAACAAATAAGGTGAGATATTGTATATGGTTGTGTATTAGTTTAGACCAAATGGTTTCAGATTTATACAAAGCCTGAAATGTTTTTGGGTAACCAATCCTCTAAAGTGCATTTATTTTGCTTTAATTGAAAACCTGAAATGTTAAACTAAACATCTTATAATCCTATGTCAATGAACACCATGAGACCCAAAAAACTAAGTACTTTTAACACAAACAATATATTTTAACTTTTGGTTTAAAAGCTCAACAAACAAATCTACCTAATGTTAATCTTATGTTACACAACACTATGAAACCCAAAAAACTTAGTAATTTGCATATAAACAATATGTATTGGCTTTCACTTTAGAAGTTCAATAAAGAGGCTCACCAAATAACCAGAAAAGAAAGAAATGAGGAGAAGATGATCTCTATAGTTGTGTTTTAGTTGAGATTAAATGGTTTGAGATTTACAGGAAACACAATGTTTTCTCGAGAAGCAAACCTGAAAAGTAGAGACGTTTTTCTTGATCTGAAAAGTAGAAATGAGAAAAAAAAATTCCTGAGAGTATTATATGTCAGACTTATCTGAATATATAATGTATAAAGAACAATTAGTGGAGACAACATCAAATCAATATGCATCTCTAGAAATTACTAATTGGCCAAACAATGCTATATGTATAGTGGGATAANATCCGAGCAACCACAGCAGCAAAATAAACCCACATGATAACTTTCATTGAACAGGAAAAAATATCTGATACTCTTATATTGCAGACAAATGTAAAACCTAACCAAAGAAAATTATAACCTCATGAAACAGAAAAAAAATAAAATAAAATATGAACAACAATAATGCACTTATCTTCTTCGTCGTTAAAGCCTTTTTCTAAGGCAGTAGAGACAATTCCATATGATAACCTCTAACATAAAGAGAAAATAGAATTAGAATAAGAAGCATAGTGTATGTAACATACAATTTCTTGCTTAATTAGAATAAAATCCCAACTAAAACAGCCTAAATGTACCTTATAGAGGCATCAAAACGAAGGCACACCCAATCTCTGATGCTGACGGGACGCCAATTTCATAGAGGCAAAACCAAATACAATCTCGAAGGCCTTTCGAAAAACATAAGCACTGATAGGGCAATTGGATCGACATAATCTCGAAGGCCTAATTGGATCGACATCTACATATGACGAAGAATCGGCAGAAAAGAAATTGAGGGGATGTGAGTAGAAGAAACTGAAAAAGTGGGCGGCTATGGGTTCTGAGCGCCCGTTAGGGCTTTTTTCTTTTCTGAAAACGGCGACGTATTGATGGTAACCGAGACGACGTCGTTTTGTGTCAAAAACGAGATCGTTTTATTTAAAGGCGACGTGGCCTCACAGAAATGCAGCGGACACGTGTCAGGAAAGGAAAGCTCGTGTTTTCTTTTTATAAATAAGTGTATAGATATATATATATAAGTGTGCTCAAATGAGAAAGGACCACAATGAAAGAAATAAGAATAAATATGGACCATTAAGTACATTACATGATCAAGTCAAATTTTAATAAATATTGATCAATCATTAATGACAATATAGTTAATAAGTATACGCATTGTGGTCAAATGTACATATTTCACCATACAATAAGGGTAAAACAGGTATTAACAAAATTACAACTCATCAATTCATAGTGGGCCCCACATACAACACAAGTTGAATTCACGAACGCGCATATGCAATTCTGCCAACACCGTCCTTCTTCCTCGGCCTCCCACCGTCGCCGCCACAGAATTCGGCCGCCACCACCACAGATTTCGTCCGCCGCCGCAGAATTCATCCGCCACCACCGTCCTGCATATACCAGCCTCTTACTCTCACGCACAAACAGCGACCGCCAAAGTCTAACCTGTTCACACCGACGTTCATCACTTGCCGGACGACGTAATACCCATCCCAACCTCCGCCGCAGCCGCTGGATGTCTCCAACACAATCTTCGTCGTTCCGGCCTTCAGAGCCGGCGGGAATCAGAATCCCCATGGCCGATTCCCCAAACTTGAATATGGCGGGCGGCGGGACGGAATCGTCGATTATAGAGCTTGAGCACGGCTTCAACCACGTCTGGCGCCGCCGCCTTCGACTTATCCATGTCTCACAGTGGTCGCGACCTCTTTTGGGAATGACACAGCGAGATTGAGGGAGTTTGTTGAAGGAGACGGTCGACTGAAATTGGGGGATGTTTGGGGGAGTTTTTGTTGTAATTTAAATAATAATTTGAGACTTATTTGTAATTTTAAAAGCTTATTAGATTGCACTTTAGGACAATTTTGCTCAATACAATATTTCATAATAATGATACATGAAGTGCAAAATACTGGTAAGAATAGGCACATTATAAAATCCCTTCTTAATATTTTTATACAAAAAATATAAAAAAATTAATAATTTTTATACAGTCTGGTTAAAAAATAAAGTCGACATCGAACTAAGAATTTAAAAGTAAGATCAGATAATCAAACCAATATATAAAGATTTGAACCTAAAATGTTAGATCGTGTGGTTTCGATTGCTAACGTGCAATCTGACATACATTAATGTGCAATTCATCTAACACTATTGTGCACGATTTTGATTGCTATTGTATATTATGTTCGAACTATTGTCACAAATCAAATTGAAATCCGAATTACTTGTTTTATTCGGTCGATTAACCGAATTACCCTAAATAATCAATAACTTATTATTTATATTATAAATATTTTAATAATTTTATTTATTTATATATATATATATATATAATTTTTAGTTGAATGACCATAATATAAAAAATACCGATATTGATAATGTGCTTATATAGTTGTATATTGTATATGGGCTACACCTGATTGCAGAAGAATAAACACTATTGTGCATTTAGTCTAACACTATTGTGCAGTCTATTGAGCGGGTATATTTTTTGTGCATCTCAATTTTAGAAACCTTTAATAATATTTATTTCAATTAACATTGTCATACATTTATTGAATTCTATATAAAATAAAAATATATTTAGTGTTTATAACTTTTTAGCTAATATTTATAATACTATTTGTTGATATATAATACTATTTGTTGATAATACTTAGATATTCACTTTAAAAATACCGTGATATTTATACAAAATTATAAAAATATCACCGCATGAAGAGTTTAGAATTCACATATCTACCAATAAGTTTATGAATTTTTTACATAAGGACATGCACATAAAAAAACCCGTCTTATTTTTATTACATTACATAATTGTCACCGACTCACATTTTAATGTTCACAAATTTACCAAAATGCCACCGCACTTAGGGTTGTTCATTGTCGGCTTGGTCGAACCATCCGACCAATCGAAGTGTAAAAAAATCAAAATAAATGGTTCTTTGAAAAAAAAACGAACCGACTGAATTATTTACATGAATAAAACCATGTCCGAACCAAAATAATCAGTTTATTTGGCCGATTAACAAATTTGGCCTAATTAATTGAAATAAATTATTTTTACATTATAATGATATTGTTTAGCATTTATTATTTTTATTATTATGTTATAGTATTTTTTTGCTAAGAAGATACAATATAGATGTAAATATAAAAAAAATATATTTTTATTTAGTTTGGTCAGTTCAGTTACTTCGATTAGCTTAAATATAAAGTCAAAATTGGATCGAATAATTATTTTAAAAGTAAAAACAAATATCCGAACTAACATATAAAAAATCGAACCGCAATTTTACTCCTATTGGTTTAGGGGGTTTTCTCGATTTTGGTCGAATTTTTACTCTCGCGATACAGAATGCACAAGAACGACAAATAAAAAACATGATAATGCATGTGAATATTCACAATAGCATAATGGTGTACTTTTGTTTCATGCTGGTTCATCTCACATGATACACTGTTACGATAATGTCGATTCTCGAAATCGTTAATGTGCATTTAACATAACACTATTGTGCATTTTTGTAGTATAAGTATTTTAATATGCATACCCGTACATATATCGTGCATTTTTCTTATTTTTTAATGTGTATTTATTAAATTTTTTTATAATACAAAGTACATATTTTACATGTGAATCAAATTACAATATAATAAAATTTATAGAATTGCACATAAGTCCTTGACATAATGACATTGTCTAATCTTCAAATGAGAGCCAAATCAACTGAAACGAGATCCCCTCCCTGCTCTCCTTTATGCATCGCCAGATCCAGTCGGCGCCTCGACCGGCCGCGATTGAATGGTACAATCTGAACGAGCGTTAATCGCTGAAATTCCGATGCCGGATCCAAATCCTCGCCCTTCGAAATTCGATCAATGTCTGCAGCAGGATATCATCTCCGCCGACGAGCCTATGGCGTCTCATCCTCCATCTCAGTCTGCTCGTCTCTCAAACGATCTGTTGTTGATTCAACCGTAATAGGAGGTGGCGACGAAGAATTTTGTACAGCCAATCATTAGATAGTTAGGGCAAAATATTTAGGCAGTGGCTAGTTTCATCTCGCCAGGCCCTTCCACTGCTGACCCTGTCGGCACCCTAGGCCAGAGACTTTAAATGGTGTCGTGTCGGTGTCGATCTCTGGTGAGGCTAAGGGGATGATGGAGGAGGTCGGGGCACAGGTAAAACAACGGCGGAGAAGTAAGTCGACGGCGGCGGGACCAGCGTGTGCAGGCGGCGGGACCTGTGTGTGCAGGCGGCGGACCGGCGATAGAGGGCGGCTGAGCAGACGACCCTTTGTGTGAGGATGTGTGTGTTCTGTGCGTGGTGTGTGTGTCCGTGGAAAAAAGTGTCTTATGTGTGTAAGAGAAGGTGGAGGGTGGGTGAGGTTTTGTTGGGCCCGCGGGTACTTAATTGATTGGGTATGATGTAATGACTGGTTTACCCTTAATGAGTGTGAAAATTGTACATTTTTTTAGCCATTGAATTATCCGATCTGATGGATATGATGTATTCTTATTTCTTTCATTGATGATCATTCTCATCGGAGCGCATCCTTATATATATATATATAGGGGACGGATCTAATGAGACCACTCCTTAAAATGAATACGTGACACTCAATCTTAGCCACTCATTTTGTCTAGATCAAAATCAAATAAAATATACATTAATTAAATAATAATATAATTATTAGTTGACTTCGGCGTTGACTGTTGACTTCCGGAGAAAATCGTTGACTTCCGGCGTTGACCGTTGACTTCCGGCGTTGACCTGTCACATTGAAATAAATAACCTAGCAACAAAAGACACTCAACCTTGAGTGGTGTAGTGCATTTTCCGTGAGGGGAACAGACCTGCCGACTATCTGGCCAGTCTTGGCGCCACCATACCAGACACACATACATTTCAGACCGACACTGCTCCACTCCGCCTTCACACTCTTGTACGGATGGACCAGCTTGAATATCCAGCGTTCCGCTTTCAGTAAGTTAGGATTTTTGCTTTCATTAGTATAGACATTTATTTCGGGCATCTGTTAGCCCGAAGATCGACTTTGTATTGTAGTTTTTGTTTCTTTTTCGTTTTTCGACTTTTCTTTTTTAGTTTTTCTTTTGTTTTTGATTTTGATTAGTGAGACTCTGTAGACTATTGTATCTTGCTCGTTGATATTTTGGGCCTCCGATTTTGAGGCCCTGATCTATGCACAGGTTGGGGATTCAGCCAATTCCCCCGCCCTTCCGGGGCGTTGTTTGTTTTAAAAAAAAAAAAAAAACCTTGAGTGGTGTAGTGGTTGCATTGTTTGTCTTGCTTCCATGAGGTACCAGGTTCAAATCCTATGTGTTACAATTTTTTTTATAAAAAAAAAATACAACTAACTTAGCAGCATCAGACAACTAACCTAGCAACAAAACACAACTAACTTAGCAACATCAGACAACTAACCTACCAACAAAACACAACTAACCTAGCACCAAGAAAGAACACAACTAACAAACACAACTAA
The DNA here is from genome assembly GCA_008636005.1 of Striga asiatica. Taxonomy (NCBI): domain Eukaryota; kingdom Viridiplantae; phylum Streptophyta; class Magnoliopsida; order Lamiales; family Orobanchaceae; genus Striga; species Striga asiatica. Next base: position 206,516 of record BKCP01005106.1, read on the forward strand.
CTTAGCAGCATCAGACAACTAACCTACCAACAAAACACAACTAACCTAGCAGCAAGAAAGATGCTCTCTCTCTCTAGAAAAATTTCCTCTCCCTTCTCTCTAGAAAATGCTCACCCCGATTCAACCCATACTCAAAAATCAAAAAGTTTTCTGTCCAGTTTTTCAGTTTTCCGGCCAGCCGGCGCCGGCTTCGGCCGGCATCCGGTCATTCCTCCCCATCTCAGAAAAAAAAAACTCCAAAATCAAAAAATACAAACAATTACTTCACAGTTTTCTATCAATTTTCTCAACCATTTTCTTTAGTCTCGGTTAGATATGGCCTCTCCGGTCAACTTTCTGGCCAAAAGACAAGATCCGCCACTCTCTAAGCCGTCGGAGGTGGAATTTATCATGTCACAGCCGGAATTCCGAACGGCCATTTCAGCCTTGCTCGAAAAAATAAAATCCAAAAATACGGAAGAAGAACAGAAAAAAGTAGAAGAAGGAGAAGAAAAAAATAATATAGAAGAAGGAGAAATCATTGAAGTCTTGGAGAAAAGCCGAGTCACACAACAAGAAGAACAAGATAAAGTCGGAAAAAACTATGAGGAAAAGACGGCTCAATTTTTTGGTTCCTCCTCAGCCACTGAAAACGGGATCGCCGGCACACCATTTGCTACGCCTCAGATGACATCGGTTCCCCAAACCAGTGATATTTCGGGTCGGTTGGAGGGGTCAGCTGCAAATCTTTGTGAACCGCCACTTGTGTTTGGGTCCGTCAGGCTGGAGCCGAATTCTTGTTTTCCGGATAAGAAGATCGCCGCCTCCAGTCCTTCTATGCCGATGCCGATTGGTCATCTCGCCCCATCAATTGTTCTGCCCTTAGCTGATAGTCCCTTGGTAGGTTTAGACATAGTAAACGTGGCCACCTACCAGTCAAAAGATAATACTTTGCGCCACCATAACACCTTGGGCCAAAACCTCATTCCTGGGCCCAATTTTATATCACATCCTGTCCAAACATTTGGATTCTCTTCAGCCCATCCTACCCTCTCTTGTCAATCCAACCCTGCGGCCCAAAACCATACATCCCAACAGATTACACAGCCCACCCTCTCTCCACATTTGGGCCTCCCCCTCCAAGGACCTGGCCCGCTCCAGCCATCCACCACAGCCATCCAGCCATCCGCATTTGGGCATTTTCCTGAACAAAGAGAAGGTAAATTGGGCCAAATTTTATCTTCATTGCATGGGCCCAACCAACCAACAGCCGCTGAGCAACCCTCCGCCGACACTAGCGCCGGTGTCCGCGACTTCGTCGGAAATTCCAAATCTACCGGCAATAATTCCGGGAACACCGGTGCTCCATTTGCCAGAATTCTCGGTCCCCGTCCAAGCACACCTCCTCCGTCCAATCAACTCGTCGGAGCCGCCAGCCTTGTAACCGGAAATGCTGAACCGGAAGTCATGTATATGCGAGAAGACGGTGTTGTGGTTGCAGGCCCAAGTAAGACGTCCACGGCACACTTTCCCGGTCAACCTCAAAACGGACCCCCTCCGAAGGGCACCTCCACGGCCACACCTACTGCACCCGAGCCTCAACCGGGCACTTCCACGGGCCCACTTTCCTTCCGAGAAGCCATCACGGGGAAGAAAAATGGCGATACGGGTGCACAGAGGCCGACACCGAAAGATTTCACCTTTGACGGGAATTACGAGCATGCATGCGGGACCATTATCCGCTCGGAGGAGAACAAAGTCAAGGCCCGATTCTCCGACGCCGAATCTGTCGCCCTCGCAGGTAAACTAGCTAACACTCTGATCTTTAAGTTTTCATATGCTATCCCCGCTCCCCGAGATATATCTGCTGGGTTAGGAAAACTGGGTTTTAAGGGTAGAGTGTCGTCGAAGTGGTATAATTTCAACCACCTTCTAGTGTCTTTTCACCTTCCCGAGGATTATAATGAGGTCTGGCTTAAGACCTCCATTCATTTGTGTGGATGCCCAGCTAGGGTATTCAAATATTATGCCGGGTTTAACCCGAAGACGGAGGCACCAGTCGTCCCCGTGTGGTGTCGCCTTCCTGGTCTCCCACCCCATCTTTATGACCGTGCTGCCATCACCACACTAGCTAAGTGTATTGGGCAGCCGATTCGTATCGACGCCCCGACGGCCCTTCAGACGAGGGCTAACGTGGCGCGATTTTGCGTCGAGATAGACCTGAGAGCTGAGCTCGTTCATGAGATTGAGATTGAACAGGGCTCGGAGTCCCTTGTTCAGCGGGTGATCTATGAGAAGATCCCCGCGTTCTGCACCTCGTGCAGCCATGTGGGTCATGTCGCGGCCGATTGCTACATCAGTGGCAATAAGCCACGGCCCGCTCTCCCGTAGCGCCATCGTGCGACCCAGCAGGGAACCTCCACCAGCCGGAGGGACCCGAAGGGAAAGGGCAAAAGCCCTCTCCGCGCGCCCGAGACCCCGAAGGGGTCTATGGATAAGGGCAAGGCTGTGATTGTCGATACTGCCCAAACTGGGAAGGATGCTCATCCTAACCAGCCTAAGCAGTTGGCCTTAGTGGGTCCCAAGCCCAAGTCCACGGGCTTTCTCCCTAGACAGACCTTACAGACGGCCTTCAAGGCCAACCACTCCTATTTTGCTATTCTCTCCCCTGAGGCAGAGAAGGAGTCTGTTCCTTCCTCCAGCAGGCCACCTAAGATTACTGACCTGACGATTATGGATGATGATGACCTCCTTGGAGACGACATGGACCAGCCGGACGCCACGCCCAGGAGAGAGTCCATCCACCTATCCGACGATAGTGCGCGCGATGCCGGTCCTTCGACCGTGCGCGCATCTAGCCCGGTCCGATCTTCGGAATTGAGGGCTACTGCCGCCACCGCTCCTCCGAAAGGGGATGAGTCGGCCCATCCTCCCCCTGCTAAGACTCGGAGCTCGGTCGACCTGATAGCCAGCTCTCAGCCCTCTCCTACCGGCGAGCACACGAGTGCTCTGCCTGTTGGACCCTCTCTTTCCCCCATCCCCGAGCAGATATGCGTGCTCAACCGCGCGCAGCATGACATCTCGTGCGAGAGCTTCGCCTCTAGTGCTTTCCTTCACCTTGACAGACGGGAGACTGTTAGAGTAGGGTACCCGGCGTTCCAATCTAATTGGACGTATTCTACTTGTAAATACACTCTATTGGAATTATATTATGAATAAGGCATTTCTTTATCTTAAGAGAAAGCATTTATCTTATAATTGCACTTAAGATAAAATCCCTAGATCACTTATGGTTATAAGGTATGGTTGCGCATAGAGATGGTGATCATGGAACATACC
>BKCP01005106.1:229443-240629 GCA_008636005.1 Striga asiatica
TACCAACAAAACACAACTAACCTAGCAGCAAGAAAGAACACAACTAACTTAGCCGCATCAAACAACTAACATACCAACAAAACACAACTAACCTAGCAGCAAGAAAGAACAACTAAACTAGCAACAGAACACAACTAGCAGCATCAGACAACTAACCTAGCAACAAAACACAACTAACCTAGCAACACCAACAAAACACAACTAACCTAGCAGCAAGAAAGAACAACTAAACTAGCAACAAAACACAACTAACTTAGCAGCATCAGACAACTAACCTAGCAACAAAAGACAACTAACCTAGCAGCAAGAAAGAAATAACCTAGCAGCAAGAAAGCAATAACCTAGCAACAAAAGGCAACTAACCTAGCAGCGACACATCAACAGACAAGAACGAACTAATGCTCTCACCTCTCTCTAGATTTCTCTCTCTAGTTTTTTCCTCCACCGCCCTCAACCTCACCGTTAACCACCACAAACCACCACCCTTGGCCACTTCAGTCGGCCCACCGGCCGCCGCCGCCGGCGGCCTCCCCGGCCTCTGGGGTCACCACACTTTTTCCCCATTTTCTTTCATCCGTTTTTAGCCCTACAAGTCATCTAATTATTTTTCAGTTTCGGCCAACCATGAACCTTAAGGATTTGGAGATCCTCCTGTCAAATCCGGAAGTTCGAGCAACTATCTCAGGCCTTCTCGGAAAAAATCATACACCAACATTGAAAGAAGGAAACATCTTAGAAGAAGGAGAAATATGTGCGACTGCCGAGGAAAATTTGGCCGGGACCTCTGAGTTTCCGCGTGCTCCCGTAGACCGACACACAGTTGCAGAAACTCGACCCTCCGCGACTGAGGCGTTACCGTCGACAGTGCTCCCGATTGTCGTCGGAGAAAATCCCGAGCAAACAGAACTAACGGCAGCAAATTGCAACGCCGCTCACTCACCACAGATAGCGGAGGTTACCGACCAACTTCACTCGATTAAATTCGGCTCTATTCCATCGGAGGGTTGCCAAGATTTGTTGGTGCCGACGGGCTTGCTCCTCCCTGCTCAATCGTCTCTATCTGATGGCGGCGACCAGGTAAGCTTTAACCCTCAGCTTCCACTTCAAGTGGAGACATACACTCGGGCCAAGACTTCTCAGACGGGCCTCTTGACTACTAAGGGTGGGCCACAACTTCTTAGGCCCAATTCAACCAACAACCTTCCCTTAAACCATTTTGGGCCGGCCATTCCCCACCATAATCCTTCTCAGCCTACATCTCACTCCCCACCCCAATCCCAACACGTCCCCACACCTATTGACCCAAACCCAATTTTGGGACTTCAACAAATCCACATGCGATCCAATATCAAACACTCCCAGCCCAATCTTTTTAGCCCGTATTTGGGACTTCCAGCCGTTCAGCCCATCTCCTCTCATCTCTCTCAACCCACAATTCAACCCGCTCCCTCCGCAGCCAAACATCACAGTACATCCGTCAATCTCCGAGAAACCACTTCACTTCAACAGCAAGCTGCCACTGGGACCCATCAGTCAATCTCCGACCACCTCGCCCTCACCGGCGCCGTCGCCGGCGCCGGCCCTGTTGTGCCAACCGGAAAATCGCAGCAGGTCAGCTATCCTAACGGGATGCCCACGGACGGAATACTTGGTCCCCGACCGAACTCAACCTTTCCTACCAAACCACTCAGAGGAGTTGCCGTGACTGCGGCCGAAAATTCTAATCTGGACATCATGTACGTGCGGGAAGACGGGGTTGTTGTCCCAAACCCAACGCCGTCGACCGCGGAACATTCGACCGGACATCCTATGCACGAGACTCTTTCGACGGGCACCCCCAAGATCACCCCAACTGCATCCGGGCCACCCCATGGCACCTCCATCGGGCCGCTCTCCTTTCGGGAAGCCATTACGGGGAAAAAATATGGCAGCTCGAGCACCCCGAGCCCAACACCGAAAGATTTCCCATTTAACGGGAATTACGAACATGCCTGCGGTACCATCATCCGCTCGGAGAATAACAAAGTGAAGGCCCGTTTCACCGACGCCGAATCTGGAGACCTGGCAGGTAAACTAGATAACACCCTGGTATTTAAGTTTTCATATGCTATCCCCGCCCCTCGAGATATATCTGCTGGATTACGGAAATTGGGTTTTAAGGGTAGTGTTTCATCGAAGTGGTTTAACTTTAACCACCTGTTAGTGTCTTTCCACCTCACTGAGGATTATAATGAGGTCTGGCTCAAGACCTTGATTCATCTGTGTGGATGCCCAGCTAGGGTGTTCAAATACTATGTCGGATTTAATCCGAAGACGGAGGCACCGATTGTCCCCGTCTGGTGCCGTCTTCCCGGCCTCCCACCCCACCTCTACGACCGCGCTGCCATCACTACACTTGCTAAGTGTATTGGGCAGCCGATTCGTATCGATGCCCACACGGCCCTTCAGACGAGGGCTAACGTGGCGCGATTCTGTGTTGAGATAGATCTCAGAGCGGAGCTCGTTCATGAGATCGAAATTGAGCAGGGCTCAGAGTCCTTTCTTCAGCGGGTGATATACGAAAAGATCCCCGCGTTCTGCACATTGTGCAGCCATGTGGGTCACATTGCGGCCGATTGCTACATTAGTGGCAATAAGCCACGACCCACGCTTCCGCAGCGCCATCGCGCTGCTCAGCCAGGGCCCTCCACCGGCAGAAGGGACCCCAAGGGAAAGGGCAAAAGCCCTATCCGTACGCCCGAGACCCCGAAGGGGTCTAAGGACAAGGGCAAGGCTGTGTTTGACGCCACTGCCCAAACTGGGAAGGACGCTCATCCTAACCAGCCTAAGCAGTCGGCCATAGTGGGGCCAAAGCCCAAGTCCACGGGCTTTCTCCCGAGACAGACCATCCAGACGGCCTTCAAGGCCAATCACTCGTACTTTGCCGTCCTCTCCCCTCAGGCAGAGGATGAGGACGTTCCGTCCACTAGTCACCATCCTAAGATTTCTGACCTTGCGCTCCTTGACGACGATGATCTTCTGGTCGACGATATGGACCAGCCGAAGGCCTCGACTAGGGGTGAGTCCATCCATTTGTCCGATGACAGTGCACGCGACGCTGACCCTCAGACCGTGCGTGCATCCAGTCCGGACCGCGGCCCTCTAGATTTGAGGGCTAGTGCATCCACCGCTTCCCCGAAAGGGGATCAGTCGGTCCCTCCTCTCTCCCCGGAGATTAGGAGCACGGCTGAGCATATAGCCAGCCCCCACCCTTCCTCTGGAGGCGAGCACATGACTGCCCCGCCGGCTGGACATCCTCTTTCTCCCATCCCCGAGCAGGCATGCGGGCTTAACCGCGCTCAGCATGACGTCTCCTGCGAGAGCTTCGCGTCTAGTGCCTTTGTGCACCATGACAGACAGGAGACAGCCCCGGATATGGGGCAAGCCGCTAGTGTCGCTCTTGGTCAGATTACTCAGCCAGACGACACACAGGCCACGAGCGCCATCCGAGGCAGGCAGTATACGAGGACCAGAGCCTCACAGCGCACGCTGCGGCGGACTGCCTCCCCTGCTATTGGATCATTTCGACGTCGCCCTGCTTTACGCAGCGCGACTCAGCCTCGCCACAGGTGGACTATGTCCAGTGGCTCTCGCGACAGTTGATATGTCAGTCACGTCCATTACTTGGAATGGCCGTGGCCTGGCGAACAGGGCTACCCTCTCCCACCTCCATTCTCTGATTCATGACCACAGACTCGATTTTGTTGGCTTCATTGAGCCAATGATTCACAACCCTTCGCTTGACTACTACTCGCGTCGCCTTGGTTTCCACTCGGCCGTCGGTAATATGTCGCATAAGATCTTCTTCTTTCACTCGCGTGATTACACTTGTCGGGTCCTCCGTGACACCGATCAGGTGCTTCACGTTGAGCTCTCCGCTGCCCACCTCCCGGAGCCCATCTATCACACCTTGGTTTATGCCAAGTGTACTAGGGTCGGGCGCTATGATCTTTGGGACACCCTGCGTGAGATTGCCGAGAGTATGGAGGGATTGCCATGGATGGTTAGTGGCGATTTCAACATCTTTCTGTACCCCGATGAGCGCGTGGGTGGCCGCACGGACAGATCCCAAGAGATGTGGGACTTTGCGCAGACTGTGAGTTGCTTGATGCTGGATGCGAGGGTGAGCCCTTCACGTGGGTTAGGGACGACCTCAAGGAGAGACTCGACCGTGCTTTGATTTCTGAAGCGTGGTCGAAGGTGTTTGCGGTCACGACCGTCACGCACCTCACTCGATTTGGGTCTGACCATTCACCCCTCCTCATTAGATGTCGTTTTTCGAGCACTCCTCGCCGCGCTTCCTTTAGGTTCCAAAACATGTGGGTTCGCCACCACTCCTTCCACGACACTGTCAGGGATTCCTGGCTTCAGCCGACTGGGCTCTTCGGGATGCGCAATCTCGAGGCGAAGCTCGGCAGACTGCGGCGTCGGTTGAGACAGTGGAACTGGGATGTTTTTGGAAACCTTCATCACCGCCTTACTGCAGCTCAGAGTGCGCATGCGTCGGCTGAGCGGGCCTATGACCTGGATCCCACTCCGGAGAATAGGACCGCCATGCACCGCTGCCACGCCGAGTACCAGCTCCGACTCCTTATGGAGGAGGACTTCTGGAAGCAGAAGGCGGCCGTTCGCTGGGTGGCCGAGGGCGAACGGAACACTAGGTTCTTCCAGGGCTACGTTAGGCAGAAGCGTGCTAAGTCGTACATCCATAGTATCGAGGCTGATGGGTCATCCTTGACCCAGGAGGCTCAGATTCGGGAGTCGGCTGTTGCTCACTTCCAGACCCTCTTCACCTCTGACAGAGGGTCCCTCGTGGCCCCGAACGCTTCTTTTTTCCCCACCATCCCTCCTTCGGTCGATCTCATTGGCCTCTGTGAGCTCCCGAGCAGGGAGGAGGTTAGGGATGCTGTATTCGGGATTGATCCCAACAGCGTTTCTGGCCCGGATGGTTTCTCCTCCCTCTTCTATCAGGTCTGCTGGGATATTGTCGAGACTGACGTCCAGGAGGCGATGTTGGATTTTTTCTCCGGCCACCGGATGCCGGATTCCTTCACGTCTACCTCTGTCGTCTTGATCCCCAAACGACCCAACCCGAGCTCTTGGTCCGATTACAGGCCCATCAGCCTGTGTAACGTGACCAACAAGCTCATTTCGAAGATTCTTAACGGCCGTCTTTCCCCTCTTCTCCCCTCTCTCATCTCTCCGAACCAGAGTGGATTCGTCAAGGATCGGGTCATTAGTGATAACATCCTTCTGGCCCAGGAGATGATCCACGACATCTCCCGAGCGGACTGGAAGCGGGCTCCGAATATCGCGCTGAAGCTAGACATGGCTAAGGCGTATGATAGGGTTGAGTGGCCGTTTCTTAGGGAGGCGTTGGCTAGGATGGGATTCCCTGAGCGTTGGATCAGCTTTGTGGAGGCGTGTGTGGAGCATTGCACGTTCTCGGTCCTGATTAATGGCAGCCCCACCGATTTCTTTCCCTCCTCTAGAGGCCTTAGACAGGGCGACCCCCTTTCCCCTTCCCTCTTCGTTCTTGCGGCGGACTACCTCTCTCGCTGCCTTGACGGCTTCATCCGCGACTCTCCCCATATGACCTATAGCACCTGTGGCTATGGTCCTACCGTCTCTCACCTCTCTTACGCGGATGACATCATTATCTTCACCCGGGCGGATGATGATGGACTGGTCGAGCTTATGCGCCTTTTGGAGCACTATGGCTTGGTCACCGGTCAGCTGGTCAGTGTGCAGAAGAGCACCTTCATCCTTTCATCTGCCACCGTGGACAGGTGGGCTCAGCGGGTCCACGACATTACTGGCTTTGCGCGTGGCGACCTTCCCATTACCTACCTCGGGGTCCCTTTATATAAGGGCAACCTCACGAGAGCGCTCTTTGCGGGCGTCAGACAGAGGATGATCGACAGGATCTCTGGTTGGTCGCATAGATATCTTTCTTTCGGTGGTCGGCTAGCGCTGATCAAGAGCACTCTTAGCTCTCTTCCGATTCACTTGCTTATGGTCCTCGACCCCCCTAGGTCTACTCTTGACGAGCTTGACCAGATTATGGCTCGTTATTTCTGGGGTTATGAGGACGGGTCTGGGAGGGGGAGACGTACTCACTGGGTGAGTTGGGACTCTATCTGCCGCCCCCTCCCAGAGGGTGGCCTTGGCATCCGCCGCCTTAGGGACATTGTTACAGCTTTCTCATACAAGCTGTGGTGGCGCTTCAGGGAAGGAAAGTCGCTTTGGGCTCAGTACCTTCGCGGCAAGTACTGCCCTAGACGTGCCAACCACCCTTGTTGGGTCACGGCTGTTGATCATGATAGCAGACAGTGGCGGCGCCTCACTAGGGTCGGGAGGCGAGCCCAGGATCACATCTTTTGGGTTTTGGGCGGGGGCGATGTCAGTGTTTGGGATGAGTGGTGGGTAGGTGATAGGCCGTTGTCTAGGGATAGGCAGGTGTCGCATTCCCCCTACCTGCTCGTGAGCGACCTCTGGACGGACGGGTCGTGGGATAGGGGGAAGCTTGATAGGGAGTTGGGGGCTGGTGCGGGTTTTAGCGAGCAGTTATTAGATCAGATCCAGCAGATCCCTATCTCGGGGGACGGTTCAGATAGCATGAGGTGGAGACTTACATCATCAGGTGTGTTTTCTACTACCTCGGCTTGGGAGCAGATAAGGCTGAGGGATCGGCCTAATCTCCTCTTCGGGGCTATCTGGAGTGACCTTTTTACGCCTACTATTTCGGTATTCCTTTGGCGCCTTCTCTTGCGCCGGATACCCGTCGATACTGTGCTACACGCGAGGGGGATCTCCTTCCCCTCTCGGTGTGTGTGTTGTTCTGAGACTGGACGCCATGAGACTGAGACCTTTACCCACCTTTTTCTAGAGAGTGAGATTGTGAGGAGAGTGTGGGAGCATTTTGCCACTTGGACTCATATATCCCTACCCACCACATACAGTTTTTTTGAGCTCCTGAGTTTTTTCTCACAGAGCACACACCTTAGACACGTGGGCTTCCTCATTCCTTGTCTGATCCTTTGGTTCACCTGGACAGAAAGGAATAGTGCGAAGCATAGGGATATTACTTTTATGTTTTCTCACATTGTTTTGCAGGTTGAGAGACACATTTCACTCCTCATCTCATTGGGCAGGCTCACGGCCCGAGACTGGACAGGCTGCACGCCACCGCATCGCTACATGGTGGCCCCACCACCGCCTGTTCGGCCTCCTCGGGCCAGAGCTGTTGTTTGGCTTCGACCTGACTCTCCGTGGGTCAAGCTGAACACTGATGGCTCCTTTGATCGCCACACTGGAGTTGCCGGAGGAGGAGGCTTGATTCGGGACCATAGCGGCGCCCTCATCACCGCCTTCCACGCGTCCATTCAGGCCTCCTCGAGCTACGATGCAGAGATTCAGGCACTACAGATTGGCCTTCAGATTGCTGTCCACCTCTCTAGTCATATATGGATCGAGCTGGATGCTGCGGCTGTCGCCACCCTCCTGACTTCGGGCCATCAGGGCTCGTGGCAGATTCAGCACCCGCTTATGCGCATTAGAGATCTACTTCGGTCAGTCCATCACAGGATCACGCACATTTTCCGTGAGGGGAACAGACCGGCTGATTACCTGGCCAGCCTTGGCGCCACCATACCAGGCACACATACATTCCAGACCGACACTGCTCCACTCCGCCTTCGCACTCTTGTACGGATGGACCAGCTTGGATATCCAGCGTTCCGCTTTCACTAGTTTAGGATTTCTATTTTCATTAGTATAGACATTTATCTCGGGCATCTGTTAGCCCGAAGATCGACTTTATATTGTAGTTTTTTGTTTCTTTTTCGTTTTTCGGTTTTTTCTTTCTTGTTTTTCTTTTGGTTTTGGTTTTGATTCTCAGACTATGTAGACCTTTGTATCTGGTTCGTTGACATTATTGGGCTCCCGTTTTTGGGGCCCTGATCTATGCACAGGTTGGGGATCCAGCCCAATCCCCCGCCCTTCCGGGGCGTTGTTTGTTTAAAAAAAAAAAAAAAAAACCTAGCAACAAAAGACAACTAACCTAGCAGCAAGAAAGAAATAACCTAGCAACAAAAGACAACTAACCTAGCAGCATCAGACAACTAACCTAGCAGCAAGAAAGAAATAATCTAGCAACAAAAGACAACTAACCTAGCAGCATCAGACAACTAACCTAGCAGCAAGAAAGAACTAACCTAGCAGCTACAGATAACTAACCTAGCAACAAAAGACACCAACACATGCTCCCTCTTTCTCTAGAATTTTTCTCTGCTTTCTCTCTAGAATCCAAATTCCCAAATCCACCCATTTCACCTCACATCTTCGTTCTTGCCCAGTTTTCTAGGCCTCGGCAAGCCGGCAGCGGCTCCGGCCGGCCTCCGGCCACGCGCTACTTTTCAATAACAATAAACCAAACTCAGTCCAAAACTTTTGTTCTTTTTAACCTTTTGTCAATCTTTCTTTAAAAGACTTAGTCCGCTAAGTTCACTCCTCGGTCAGTCATGGTGCCTTCGGTCCCGTCTCCGGCTAACAGACAAGTTCCGAGCCTCCTTCATCCATCGGACTTGGAGCTCCTAATGTCAAAGACGGAAACTAGAGAGGCTATTTTAGCCTTGCTCGAGAAAAACAACTCAAAAATCATTGAAGAAGAAAAAAGCAAAAAGGTAGAAGAAGGGGAAATAGTAGAAGGATTGATAAAAATCGACTTGAAGTTCTCTCGCCGGATCCACAGCAAAAAAGACAAGAAGAACCAATGAAAACTTCGTTGTCTAAAATCGAGGAGGCCTCGTTGGGGAAGAAACCAGGAAAAACCGGCCCAAAAATCCAGAATTTCCTACCGCCGAATGCTCTCTCGTCGGAGATGTCGACCATGGCCGCCTCACTGTCACTGTTGAATGGTCAAAATATTTCCCCCCAGCTCCTCATTTGTTCGCGGGCCAAGTGCTAGGGTTTGAAGACCTCAGAGGTAATGTGTCCGCATCTGATATCATTTTGAGCCAAACTTTCTCTCCTTTGCCTCAGTCCACTTCTATTTTACAACAGCCCAATTGTCCACTTAAATCTCTGCCCAGCCCCTTAACCTGCGAGGGCTCAATAGGCCATCACCCCTCTCAACTTGGGCCTCAGCCCAACACTTCAATTCACTCTAAACTCCCTCTACCCACCCAATTCAGCCCGTTTCTGGGCCTTCCTTTAATCGAATCTGCTCCCCAAGCAATCACCACCAAGCCCACCACCCAGCCCATTTCACCCCAGCCCACCTCTCTCCAACGGACACTTCCCCTCAACCCACTTTCGAGCCCGTCATCCTTCAACCAACACCCTAACCCGTCTCCTGCAATCCTCAAGCCCCCTCCGTCCTCTCACCCGTCCCCTTGACCACTGCTAACAACTCGCAACCGGAACACGATGGTCACCTACTCCCCGCCGGCGCCGGCACCGGCACCGGCAAGGCCACCGGTAAATCTCGGCCGGCCGGAATTTCAATAGGGGCTGCCCCAAACACGGCTATTAAAGATGGAATCCTTGGGCCCATGCCAACTCGGATTTCTCTGACCCAACATAGTGCCAGAATAGACCCCATCCCTGCCGGAAATTCTGCTCCGGCTGTCCTACTCGTTCGTGAAGGGCTTGGTTGCTACGAGCTCAAGTTCAATGGCCGCGACTCGTGTTACCGACAATTCCCCGTAGGTACTCCGCCGACGGGAAGCCCCACGGCCAACCCTGCTGCAGCCGGATCTCTTCCGGGCACCTCCAATGGCCCACTTTCCTTCCGAGAGGCTATTACAGGGAGGAGAGATGGCGGCACGGGCGCACCGCGACAGATGGCCAAAGACTTTACCTTCGACGGAGGATACGAACATGCTTGCGGAACCATCATCCGCTTGGAGGGAAACAAAGTGAAGGCCGATTCACTGACACCGAATCTAACACCCTGGTTTTTAAATTTTCTTATGCTATCCCTGCTCTCCGAGACATATCTGTTGGATTAGGAAAACTAGGTTTTAAGGGTAGAGTGTCGTCGAAGTGGTATAATTTCAACCACCTCCTTGTCTCGTTTCACCTCCCCGAGGACTATAATGAGGTCTGGCTTAAGACCTCAATTCATTTGTGTGGATGCCCAGCTAGGGTGTTCAAATACTATGTCGGGTTTAACCCGAAGACGGAGACGCCGGTTGTCCCCGTGTGGTGCCGTCTTCCCGGCCTCCCACCCCATCTTTACGACCGTGCTGCCATCACTACGCTTGCTAAGTGTATTGGACAGTCGATTCATATTGACGCCCCGACGACCCTTCAGACGAGGGCTAACATGGCACGATTTTGCGTCGAGATAGATCTCAGAGTGGAGCCCGTCCATGAGATTGAAATTGAACAGGTAGAGAGACACATTTCACTCCTCATAGCATTGGGCAGGCTCACGGTCCGAGACTGGACAGGTTGCACGCCGCCACACCGCTACATGGTGGCCCCCCCACCACCTGTTCGGCCCCCTCGGCCCAGAGCTGTTGTTTGGCTTCGACCTGACTCTCCGTGGGTCAAGCTGAACACTGATGGCTCGTTTGACCGTCACACCGGAGTTGCCAGAGGAGGAGGCCTGATTCAGGACCACAGAGGCGCCCTCATCACCGCCTTCCACGCGCCCCTTCAGGCCTCCTCGAGCTACGATGCAGAGATTCAGGCATTACAGATCGGTCTTCAGATTGCTATCCACCTCTCTAGCCATATTTGGATCGAGCTAGACGCTGCGGCTGTCGTCTCCCTTTTGACTTCGGGCCACCAGGGCTCGTGGCAGATTCAGCACCCGCTTATGCGTATTAGAGCTCTACTCCGGTCTGTCCATCACAGGATCACGCATATTTTCCGTGAGGGGAACAGACCTACTGACTACCTTGCCAGCCTTGGCGCCACCACACCAGGCCGACATACACTTCAGACCGACACTGCTCCACTCCGCCTTCGCACTCTTGTACGGATGGACCAGCTTGGATATCCAGCGTTCCGCTTTCAGTAGATTAGGATTATTGCTTTCATTAGTCTAGACATTTATTTCGGGCATCTGTTAGCCTAAAGATAGACTTTGTTTTGTGGTTCTGTTTCTTTTTTTCTTTTACGGTTTTTCTTCTTCT
>BKCP01005106.1:244863-255091 GCA_008636005.1 Striga asiatica
AACCTAGCAACAAAACACAACTAACCTACCAGTTACAAATAACTAACCTAGCAACAAAAGACAACTAACCTAGCAGCAAGAAAGAAATAACCTAGCAACTTAAGACAACTAACCTAGCAGCAAGAAAGAAATAACCTAGCAACAAAAGATAACTAACCTAGCAGCATCAGACAACTAACCTAGCAGCATCAGACAACTAACCTAGCAGCAAGAAAGAACTAACATAGGAACAAAAGACAACTAACCTAGCAACAAGAAAAAAATAACCTAGCAACTTAAGACAACTAATCTAGCAACAAAACTCAACTAACCTAGCAGCTACAAATAACTAACCTAGCAACAACAAACGGGTCGTGGGATAGGGGGAAGCTTGATAGGGAGTTGGGGGCTGGTGCGGGTTTTAGCGAGCAGTTATTAGATCAGATCCAGCAGATCCCTATCTCGGGGGATGGTTCAGATAGCATGAGGTGGAGACTTACATCATCAGGTGTGTTTTCTACTACCTCGGCTTGGGAGCAGATAAGGCTGAGGGATCGGCCTAATCTCCTCTTCGGGGCTATCTGGAGTGACCTTTTCACGCCTACTATTTCGGTGTTCCTTTGGCGTCTCCTCTTGCGCCGGATACCCGTCGATACTGTGCTACATGTGAGAGGGATCTCCTTCCCCTCTCGGTGTGTGTGTTGCTCTTAGACTGGACGCCATGAGACTGAGACCTTTACCCACCTTTTTCTAGAGAGTGAGATTGTGAGGAGAGTGTGGGAGCATTTTGCCACTTGGACTCATATATCCCTACCCACCACATACAGTTTTTTTGAGCTCCTGAGTTTTTTCTCACAGAGCACACACCTTAGACACGTGGGCTTCCTCATTCCTTGTCTGATCCTTTGGTTCACCTGGACAGAAAGGAATAGTGCGAAGCATAGGGATATTACTTTTATGTTTTCTCACATTGTTTTGCAGGTAGAGAGATACATCTCACTCCTCACCGCATTGGGCAGGCTCACGGCCCGAGACTGGACAGGCTGCACGCCACCGCATCGCTACATGGTGGCCCCACCACCGCCTGTTCGGTCTCCACGGGCCAGAGCTGTTGTTTGGCTTCGACCTGACTCTCCGTGGGTCAAGCTGAACACTGATGGCTCCTTTGATCGCCACACTGGACTTGCCGGAGGAGGAGGCTTGATTCGGGACCATAGCGGCGCCCTCATCACCGCCTTCCATGCGTCCATTCAGGCCTCCTCGAGCTACGATGCAGAGATTCAGGCACTACAGATTGGCCTTCAGATTGCTGTCCACCTCTCTAGTCATATATGGATCGAGCTGGATGCTGCGGCTGTCGCTACCCTCCTGACGTCGGGCCATCAGGGCTCGTGGTAGATTCAGCACCCGCTTCTGCGCATTAGAGATCTACTTCAGTCAGTCCATCACAGGATCACGCACATTTTCCGTGAGGGGAACAGACCGGCTGATTACCTGGCCAGCCTTGGCGCCACCATACCAGGCACACATACATTCCATACCGACACTGCTCCACTCCGTCTTCGCACTCTTGTACGGACGGACCAGCTTGGATATCCAGCGTTCCGCTTTCACTAGTTTAGGATTTCTATTTTCATTAGTATAGACATTTATCTCGGGCATCTGTTAGCCTGAAGATCGACTTTATATTGTAGTTTTTGTTTTTCTTTTTCGTTTTTCGGTTATTCTTTCTTGTTTTTGTTTTTGATTGTCAGACTATGTAGACCTTTGTATCTTGTTCGTTGATATTTTGGGCTCCCGTTTTCTCTAGTTTTCTCTCTCTAGAATTTACCCCTTTCATCTCCACCATCACCTCCCTTCCGCCACCACCGCAGCAGCCTAGTTACCAGCTCCGTTCGCCGCCGCTGGCGGCCTGCCTCCGGGCATTTGTTTGTTCTCCTTTACTTTTGTATACCTTTTGCTCATGGTCCAAACCGCAGATTCATCTATGGCACCTCCGGATCTGGAAAATATTCAAGTTTCACCAACCATCCAAGCTTTTGAGCTGGATTTGTTCATAGCCCAGCCGAAACCCCGCGCGGCTTTCTCAACCTTCCTCGAAAAATACAATAACAAAAAAGAGGAAGAAGAACCACTGCAACACCTGCAACAACATCTGCTTCCTCCGTCCACCACCCCCTTCCCGTATCTTCTCTCTCAGCCAGAGTTCCGGTCGGCCTTGCTTTCATTTTTGCAAGCTAACATCAATTCCCTACACCTGGTTGACAGAGAAGCGGCGCAGCTGTCCCTCCCGACAGTCACCGCCGCACTCGCTCCTGAAACATCCAAAGTCAAACCTCCGGTAACCTTGCGATCGATCTATACCGAGGATGTGGAGGTCAAAGGTCTGAGCTGTCTTCCGGTTCGCTCTGGCTTGATACCGGCGTCGTCGCTGCAGGTGCCTACAATCATTGAGGGTCAACAGAGCTGCTTAGATGGAGGCGCCTCAATAGTCCATAACCCTCAGCTGCCATCGACAATGGATTCCCATAGGCCCAACTCCCCTCTCAAACTCAATCCAGTCAGTTGGGCCAAAACTCAGCAGGCCCAAAACCCTTCAATTATTTCTGGGCCGATTCAAACCTCTTCAAACATTTCTGGGCTGAACCAAACACCTCCTCTACACCTCCAGCCCATACCCAATCCCAATCAAACCATCGCAGCTCCTCCTCGGACCACCAACTCATTATTTTTGCCGACAACTGTGCTACCACCGGCCGTCGACCACACCTCCGGCAATCTCAGCGTCGGCATCGGCGTCAGCTTCGACCACTGTCAGGTCGCTGGATTTGCAGAACATCGGCCGGCTGGATTCCAATGGCCGGTTGCCTTTGGGACGGATTTTCCCTCGCCGGTCATCCCTCTCCCTCTTCTTGAGGATGGTGCTTCAGGGACACTAAACCCCAGCTGCTCAGCGTCGAGGACCCCACTCCTTTCACTCTCGCGGCCAATCAAAACTCTTTCAGTCATGGGCCCAATCCCACGGCCAACTCAGCCCATCTCATTAACCCTCCCCCTTTTGGGCCCAAATCACCCAACCATACCTCAATCCACAACCTTACCAACTCATCTCACCCAACCCCATCTAATCTGGCCCAAAATCATCCCTCTTCCCAAACACAGCCCGTCACGCTCCAAATCACCACAACACTTGCCAACCAACAACAGCAAGCTGCCACCATGCCCCACCAGACATCCGCCGATCATATGACCATTGCCGGCGCCGGCACCGTCACGGCCATCGAAAAATCACAACCGACTGGCTCAGCATCCGGGATGGCCAAAAATTTGACTATCACGGTGGGAATTCTCGGACCCCGACCAAACTCACCTTCCCCGACCAACCAACTCGCCGGAGCAGCCATTTTTCCAACTGGAAATCATGAATCGTCCGTCATGTATGTGCAAGATGACGGGGTTGTGGTTGTGGGACCAAACACGAAGTCCACGGGCACCTCGACGGTTAACCACACCGACACCTCCACGCCCAAGGCAGTCGGGCCCCTTCCGGGCATCTCCATTGGCCCGCTTTCCTTCCGGGAGGCTATTACGGGGAAGAGAGATAGCAGTACGGGCGGCACACGTCCGACGCCCAAGAAGTTCAACTTCGACGGGAACTATGAGCACGCTTGCGGGACCACTATCCGCTCGGAGGGGAACAAAGTGAAGGCCCGATACACTGAAGCCGAATCTGTCGCTCTTGCAGGTAAGCTAGCTAACACCCTGGTCTTTAAGTTTTCATATGCTATCCCTGCCCCTCGAGATATATCTGCTGGACTAGGTAAATTGGGTTTTAAGGGTAGAGTATCATCTAAGTGGTACAATTTCAACCACCTTCTAGTGTCTTCCACCTCCCCGAGGACTATAACGAGGTTTGGCTTAAGACCTCGATTCATTTGTGTGGATGCCCAGTAGGGTGTTCAAATATTATGTCGGGTTTAACCCGAAGATGGAGACGCCGGTTGTCCTCGTGTGGTGCCGTCTTCCCATCCTCCCACCTCACCTTTATGATCGTGCTGCCATCACTACGCTTGCTAAGTGTATTGGGCAGCCAATCCGTATCGATGCCTCGACGGCCCTTCAGACGAGGGCTAACGTGGCACGATTCTGCGTCGAGATAGATCTTAGAGCTGAGCCCGTCCGTGAGATTGAAATTGAACAGGGCTCAGAGACCTTTGTTCAGCGGGTGATCTATGAGAAGATCCACGCGTTCTGCACTTTGTGCAGTCATGTGGGTCATATTGCGGCTGATTGCTACACTAGTGGCAATAAGCCATGGCCCACACTTCCACAGCGCCACCGCGCGGCTCAGCCAGGACCCTCCACCAGCAGGAGGGACCCCAAGGGAAAGGGCAAAAGCCCTCTCCGTGCGCCCGAGACCCCAAAGGGGTCTAAGGATAAGGGCAAGGCCGTGATCGACGCTACTGCCCAAACTGGGAAGGATGCTCACCCTAACTAGCCTAAGCAGTTGGCCATAATTAGGCTAAAGCCCAAGTCCACGGGCTTTCTTCCTAGACAGACCCTCCAGTCGGCCTTCAAGGCCAACCATTCGTACTTCGCCATTCTCTCCCCACAGGCAGAGAATGAGGGTGCACCTTCCACTAGTGGCCCACCTAGGATTACTGACCTCACGCTTCTTGACGACGACGACCTCCTTGTCGATGATATGGACCAGCCGGATGCCTCGACCACGGGTGAGTCCATCCATTTATCCGATGACAGTGCACGCGACGCTGCTCCTTTGACCGTGCGTGCATCTAGTCCGGACCGCTCTCTGGATTTGAGGGCCAGTGCCGTCACCGCTCCCCTGAAAGGGAATAAGTCGATCCCTCCTCTCTCTCCTGAGATTAGGAGCACGATTGAGCATATAACCAGCCGTCATCTCCCTCTGGCGGCGAGCACAGGACTGTTCCGCCAGCTGGATCCTCTCTTTCTCCCATCCCCGAGCAGGCATGCGGTCTTAACCGCGCCCAGCATGACGTCTCGTGCGAGAGCTTCACATCTAGTGCCTTCGTGCACTATGACAGACAGGAGACAGCCCCGGAGATGGGGCAACCCGCTAGTGCCGCTCTTGGTCAGACTGCCCAGCCAGACGACACGCAGGCCACGAGAACCTACCGAGGCAGGCAGTCTACGAGGACCAGAGCCACGCAGCGCACGACGCGACGGACTGTCTCCCCTGCTATTGGATCCTTCCGCCACATTCATTCTTTAAGTGGCCCAACCCAGCCTCGCCACAGGCGGACTATGTCCGGTGGCCCTTGCGACCGTTGACATGTCTATCACATCCATTACTTGGAATGGCCGTGGCCTGACGAATAGGGCTAGTCTCTGTCACCTCCATTCTCTCATTCGTGACCATAGACTCGATTTTGTTGGCTTTATTGAGCCGATGATTCGCACTCCTTCTTTTGACTACTACTCGCGTCGCCTTGGCTTTCACTCGGGCGTGGGTAATATTTCGCATAAGATCTGGTTCTTTCACTCGCGTGATTACACTTGTTGGGTCCTCCATGACACCGATTAGGTGCTTCACGTTGAGCTTTCCGCTGCCCACCTCCCGGAGCCCATCTTTCACACCTTGGTTTATGCCAAGTGTACTAGGGTCGGGCGCTATGATCTTTGGGACACCCTGCGTGAGATTGCCGAGAGTATGGAGGGATTGCCATGGATGGTTAGTGGCGATTTCAACATCTTTCTACATCCCAATGAGCGCGTGGGTGGCCGTTCGGACCGATCACGGGAGACGTGGGATTTTGCTCAGACGGTGGCGGACTATGAGTTAATTGACACTGGATGTGATGGTGAGCCCTTCACGTGGGTGAGGGACGGACTCAAAGAGAGGTTAGACCGTGCCTTGGTTTCTGAGGCGTGGGCGAAGGTGTTTGCGGTTACGACCGTCACACACTTTACTCGATTCGGGTCTGACCATTCACCCCTTCTCATCCGGTGCCGATTTCGAGCACCCCCCGCCGCTCTTCATTTAGGTTCCAGAACATGTGGGTTCGCCACCACTCCTTCCACGACACTGTCAGGGATTCCTGGCTTCAGCCGACTGGGCTCTTTGGGATGTGCAATCTCGAGGCGAAGCTCGGCAGACTGCAGCGTCGGTTGAGACAGTGGAACTGAGATGTTTTTGGAAACCTTCATCAGCGCCTTGCTGCAGCTCAGAGTGCGCACGCGACGGCTGAGCGGGCCTATGACCTGGACCCCACTCTGGAGAATAGGACTGCCATGCACCGCTGCCACGCCGAGTACCAGCTCCGTCTCCTTATGGAGGAGGACTTCTGGAAGTAGAAGGCGGCCATTCGCTGGGTGGCCGAGGGCGAGCGGAACACTAGGTTCTTCCAAGGCTACGTTAGGCAGAAGCGTGCTAAGTCGTACATCCATAGTATCGAGGCTGATGGGTCATCCTTGACCCAGGAGGCTCAGATTCGGGAGTCGGCTGTTGCTCACTTCCAGACCCCCTTCACCTCTGACAGAGGGTCCCTTGTGGCCCCGACCGCTTCTCTTTTCCCTACCATCTCTCCTTCGGTCGATCTCATTGGCCTCTGTGAGCTCCCGAGTAGGGAGGAGGTTAGGGATGCTGTATTTGGGATTGATCCCAACAGCGTTTCTGGCCCGGATGGTTTCTCCTCCCTCTTTTATCAAGTATGCTGGGATCTAGTCGAGACTGACGTCGAGGAGGCGATGTTGGATTTTTTCTCCGGCCACCGGATGCCGGATTCCTTCACGTCTACCTCTGTCGTCTTGATCCCCAAAAGACCCAACCCGAGCTCTTGGTCCGATTACAGGCCCATCAGCCTATGTAACGTGACCAACAAGCTCATTTCGAAGATCCTTAACGGCCGTCTTTCCCCTCTTCTCCCCTCCCTCATCTCTCCGAACCAGAGTGGATTCGTCAAGGATCGGGTCATTAGTGATAACATCCTTTTGGCCCAGGAGATGATCCACGACATCTCCCGTGCAGATTGGAAGCGGGCTCCGAATATCGCGCTGAAGCTAGATATGGCTAAGGCGTATGATAGGGTAGAGTGGCCATTTCTTAGGGAGGCCCTGGCTAGGATGGGATTTCCTGACCGTTGGATCAGTTTTGTCGAGGCATGCGTGGAGCACTGCACGTTCTCGGTCCTGGTCAATGGCAGCCCCACCGATTTCTTTCCCTCGTCTAGAGGCATTAGACATGGCGACCCCCTGTCACCCTCCCTTTTCGTTCTTGTGATGGACTATCTCTCTCGCTGCCTTGACGGTTTCATCCGCGACTTTCCTCATATGACGTCTAGCACCCGTGGCTATGGTCCTCCCATCTCTCACCTCTCTTACGCGGATGACATCATCATCTTTACCCGGGCGGATGATGATGGACTGGTCGAGCTCATGCGCCTTTTGGAGCACTGTGGCTCGGTTACCGGTCAGCTGGTCAGTGTGCAGAAGAGCACATTCACCCTCTCCTCTTCCAGCGCGGCTGATGGGCTCAGCGGGTCCACGACATTACTGGCTTTGCGCGTGGCGACCTTCCGATTACCTACCTTGGCGTCCCTTTATATAAGGGTAACCTCACGAGAGCACTCTTTGCGGGCGTCAGGCAGAGGATGATCGACAGGATCTCTGGTTAGTTGCATAGACATCTTTCTTTCGGTGGTCGACTTGCACTGATCAAGAGCACTCTTAGCTCTCTTCCGATTCACTTGCTTATGGTCCTCGACCCCCCTAGGTCTACTCTTGACGAGATAGACCAGATTATGGCCCGTTATTTTTGGGGTTACGAGGACGGTTCTGGGAGTGGGAGATGTACCCACTAGGTGAGTTGGGACTCCATCTGTCGCCCCCTCCCGGAGGGTGGACTTGGCATCCGCCGCCTCAGGGACATTGTTGCACCTTTCTCATACAAGCTGTGGTGGCGCTTCAGGGAAGGAAAGTCGCTTTGAGCTTAGTACCTTCGCGACAAGTACTGCCCTAGACGTGCCAGCCACCCTTGTTGGGTGACGGCTGTTGATCATGATAGTAGGCAGTGGCGGCGCCTCACTAGGGTTGGTAGGCGCGCCCAGGATCATATCTTCTGGGTTCTCGGTGAAGGCGATGTTAGTTTTTGGGATGAGTGGTGGGTAGGTGATAGGCCGTTGTCTAAAGATAGGCAGGTGTCGCATTCCTCCTACCTGCTTGTGAAGCGACCTCTGGACGGACGGGTCGTGGGATAGGGGGAAGCTTGATAGGGAGTTGGGGTCTGGTGCTAGTTGTAGCGAGCAGTTATTAGATTAGATCCAGCAGATCCCTATCTCGGAGGACGGTTCAGATAGCATGAGGTGGAGACTTACATCATCGGGTGTGTTTACTACTACCTCGGCTTGGGAGCAGATCAGGCTGAGGGATCGGCCTAATCTCCTCTTCCGGCCATCTGGAGTGACCTTTTCACCTCTACTATTTCGGTGTTACTTTGGCGCCTCCTCTTGCGTCGGATACCTGTGGATACTGTGCTACACGCGAGGGGGATCTCCTTCCCCTCTCGGTGTGTGTGTTGTTCTGAGACTGGATGCCATGAGACCGAGACCTTTACCCATCTTTTCCTAGAGAGAGAGATTGTGAGGAGAGTGTGGGAGCATTTTGCCACTTGGACACATATATCCCTACCAACCACGTACAGTTTCTTTGAGCTTCTGAGTTTTTTCTCACAGAGCACACATCTTGGACACGTGGGCTTCCTCATTCCTTGTCTGATCCTTTGGTTCACCTAGACAGAAAGGAATAGTGTGAAGCATAGGGATATTACTTTTTTGCTTTCTCACATTGTTTTGCAGGTAGAGAGACACATTTCACTCCTCATCGCATTGGGCAGGCTCACCGCCCGAGACTAGACAGGCTGCACGCCTCCACATCGCTACATGGTGGCCCCACCACCGCCTATTCGGCACCCTTGGCCCAGAGCTGTTGTTTGGCTTCGACCTGATTCTCCGTGGGTCAAGCTGAACACTGATGGCTCTTTTGATCGCTACACTGGAGTTGCCGGAGGAGGAGGCTTGATCCGGGACCATAGCGGCGCCCTCATCACCACCTTCCACGTGTCCCTTCAGGCCTCCTCGAGCTATGATGCAGAGATTCAGGCATTACAGATCGGCTTTCAGATTGCTGTCCACCTCTCTAGCCACATTTGGATCGAGCTAGACGCTGCGGCTGTCGCCACCCTTTTGACCTCAGGCACCAAGGCTCGTGGCAGATTCAGCACCCGCTTATGCGTATTAGAGCTCTACTCCGGTCTGTCCATCACAGGATCACGCACAATTTCCGTGAGGGGAACAGACCCACTGACTATCTTGCCAGTCTTGGCGCCACAATACCAGACACACATACAATCCAGACTGACACTGCTCCACTCCGCCTCCGCACGCTTGTTCGGATGGACCAGCTTGGATATCCATCTTTCCGATTTTAGTAGATTAGGTTTTGCTTTCATTAGTCTAGACATTTACTTCGGGCATCTGATAGCCCGAAGATCGACTTTGTATTGTAGTTTCTGGTTATTTTTCATTTTTCGGTTTTCTTTTTCCTTTTGGTTTTTGTTTTTATTTTGGTTAGTGAGACTCTGTAGACTATTGTATCTGGTTCGTTGATATTTTGGCCCCCGATTTTGGGTCCTGATCTATGCACAGGTTGGGGATCCAGCCCAATCCCCCGCCCTTCCGGGGCGTTGTTTGATTAAAAAAAAAAAAACCTAGGAACTTAAGACAACTAACCTAGCATCATCAAACAACTAACCTAGCAGCAAGAAAGAAATAACCTAGCAACAAAAGACAACTAACCTAGCAACAAAACACAACTAACTTAGCAGCATCAGACAACTAACCTAGCAGCAAGAAAGAACAACTAAACTAGCAACAAACACAACTAACTTAGCACCATCAGACAACTAACCTACCAACAAGACACAACTAACCTAGCAAGAAAGAAATAACATAACAAAAGACAAATGGTCAACGGTCAACGGTCAACGTCGGAGTCAACGGTCAACGCCGGAAGTCAACGATTTTTGCCGGAAGTCAACGTCGGAAGTCTACGGTCAACGCCGAAGTCAACGGTCAATGGTCATAATAATATTTAAATAATTAAAAATAAAGAATTAAATAATAAAAATAAAGAATTATTATTTAAATCAAGATCTAAATCTTGTGGCTAGGAATGAGTCTCACGTCCTCACTTTAAATAATGGGATGCATTG
>BKCP01005106.1:255615-297741 GCA_008636005.1 Striga asiatica
ATATATATAGGGGGTGGATTCAATGAGACCACTCCTTAAAATGAGTACGTAAGACTCAATCTTAGCTATTCATTTTGTCCAGATCAATGATTCACATTAATCAATTAAAATCCATATTAATCAAATAATAAAAATATTAATTATTATACTTAAATTAAATATATAATAAAAAATATAATTATGTTGACCGACGTTGACCCTCGGCCGGCCAGCCATTGATCGGTGTTGACCTCCGATTGCCGGCCATTGACCGGAGTTGACCGCCGGTCAGAGGCGAATATAATTCTGGCGACCCCGTTTTCCGGCGACCTTCAGCCCGACGAATTCAGTGAAGCCTCAGTCAACCTCCCAGCCCGGACCTCCAGCCGTCGGTCAGCCCGTCGCAGAGCCACCCGCCATAGCTGCCGTCGACCCCAGCCATGATCGCCATCGGCCTCCAGGCGTCCTCCAATTCATCCCGCCGGAGTCGCGCGCCGCCAGGGATGAGGCTGAGCAGGTGAAGTTCGTCGGCCACAGACATCCTGTTCGCGACCGTGCTAAAATCAGATCCGAGTGAAAATCTGATCCGGGCAAAAATCCGATCAGTGCGAAAATGATAATATCTTGAAGCATGTCTGGATCTGCATATATTTTGCTGCTTGTAATAAACAACACAACCAGTATTAATACAAAAGCTCCACAAACATGAGCAGCCATAGCCATGGTAGAAAAAAAACACTAGAAATTAATTGGAAAAAATATCGAAAAGCGTGTAAAATGAGTTCGGTTTAATAATGAATGGGTGGGTGGATGATTTAATAAAAAGCCTGCTACGAGAAAAGAGTGGGTGGACTTTGTAGGGAACAAAACAAGACAATAAATAAAATAATGAATGAATTTACTTCTAAGGGTAGCGTGGGGACCTTTCGTGCTTTGCACGTGACTGGAAACGTTGCATTCTTTTATAATGTTTTACTGCTAATTAATAATAATGGTTTAACAAAATAGTGTAACAAATAAAATATTTTTGTTGCTACTATAAATATCAAAATATGCATATTTAGTTCATTCAAAATGCATATTTATTTTATTCATAGTGCATATTTATTATATTTACATTAAATATATAATAATGCATATTTAGTTAATACGGAATGCATATTTAGTTAATTCATAGTGCATATTTAAATCAAATATTTAGATGTGCATATTTAGTTTATTCATAATGCATATTTAGTTCATTAATGCTGCTTATTTAGTTCATACGAAACGCACATTTAGTCCATCCATAGAGCATATTTTTATATTTAAATTAAATATATAGTCATGCTTAGTTAGTTAATAGATGATGCATATTTAGTTAAGACGTAATACATATTTAGTTCATCCATAGTGCATATTTATTATAATTAAATTAAATATTTACATGTGCATATTTAGTTTATTCATGATGCATATTTAGTTCATTGATGATGCATATTTAGTTAACACGAAATGCATCTTTTGTTCATCTATAGTGCATATTTATTATATTTAAATTTAATATATAATGATGCATATTTATTAATATATGATGCATACTTAGTTCATACGAAATGCATATTTGTTATATTTAAATTAAATATATATCTATATACATGATTCATATTTAGTTCATTCACGATGCATATTTAGTTAACTAATGATGCATATTTAGCTAATACGAAATGCATATTTAGTATATATAATTAAATATATAACGATGCATATTTAGTTCATTCATGATGCATATTTTGTTCATTGATTATGCATATTTAGTTAGTACGAAATGCATATTTGTTATTTAAATTAAATATATAAGTGATGTATATTTAGTTCATTCATGATGGATATTTAGTTCATACAACATGCATATTTAGTTCATCCATTGTGCATATTTGTTATATTTAAATTAAATATATACATGATGAATATTTAGTTTATTCATGATGCATATTTAATTAATTAATGATGCATATGTAGTTCATAGATGATGCATATTTAGTTAATACGACATGCATAGTTGTTGTGTTTAAAATAAATATAGAATGATGCGCATATTTAGTTATTACAAAATGCTTAATAGTGCATATTTGTTATATTTCAATTAAATATTTAATGATGATATTTTATCATTTATAATGTCTATTTGTTATATTTGAATGAAATATAATGATGCATATCTAATTCATTCATGATGCATATTTAGTTCATACGAAATGTATATTTAATTCATCCATAGTGCATATTTGTTATATTTAAATTAAATGTATAATGATGCATACTTAGTTAATTTATGCGTATTTGTTAAATTAAATATGCACGTCATATGAACTAAATGTGCATTTATTTGAATTAAATGTGCACTTAAAATATTGATAATATATTAATTGAGGAGCAAAAAGAAATTCAATAGGACTATTGTGCCAGCCCATCAAAGCCCACACAAATAGCCAAAGCATTAAATCACTTTAGGGTGAAATTGTCATTTTATGAAAAAATGTCATCTTCTTCCATCAACACCAACGCTAGCAGACCTCCCCGTCATCTTCATCCATGAGCTCTGCTTGACCGGTGCTCCACAATAGGCCACCTCTCCGACGTCCTGAATATCAGAAAATCGTTCGGCCGTCGTCATGATCACCAAGAAGTCGCCAACCGTCGAGTTGGCCGCCAAAAAATGGCTGGAGCTCCGCGTACGTCTGCCACAGCCGGCCTCCTCGAAGCCAAGTCCAACCAACTAGAGAGTCTTAGGACATCAAAAAATTGTCAAGAAAGTCTTGCCGTCTTGAAAACCGAAAAAGACAAAGTTGGCCATGACCGCCGGAAATTCGAAGCTCAAGCTGTCTGCCATGGCAGACATCCTGGACGCTACTTCTGACCACCTGGAGATTCCTGGGACATTGAAAGAGCTTCAGAAGCTTCTTGCTGCCGTGAAAACTAGAGAAGATGAAGTTGGCCATGACTGTCGGAAAATGGTCGGAGCTTAAGCTTTCTGCCGGAAAAACCGGAGTCGCCGGACTGAGGCGCCAGGCTGGAATCGTTGGGCCGTCCTTGAACAGCCGTGGAGGCTCGAACTGCGGGCTGACCGTAGTGAGGAGCCGAAAAAATGGGGTCGCCGGCAAAAAGGGTTGCCGAAAAAACAAGATGAGGGTAGCCGGACTGGATGCCGTCGGCGGCCGCCGGCGGGTTTTCGGAAAAATGGGGTGGCCGGAAAATTGTGTCGCTGGAAAAATGAGGTCGCCGGTGACCGGCTGCCGGAATATTTATTTTATATTTAATTTATTTATGATATAATTAATTTTAATATAATATTAATTTAAATTTAAATAAAATAATAATAATTTATTATGATTTAATTAATGTAACTTTTATATGATTAATATGTGTCATTGATCAACACAAAATCAATGGGTATGGTTGAGTCTCACGTGCACACTTTAAATAAGTGTACTCATTGGATCCAATCCCTATATATATATATATATATATATATATATATATATACATACCTATAAACATATTTTTGATATATGTAAAATGAAAGAAAATGTTTGTGTAACGCCCCGATCATTATTATAATATTAAGACGATTTCACTGTTCGACTTTGAAGTGAAATTCGTAAATTCCAGAAATTCAAGATTTATTTAATTTATTTGCTAAATGCTCAATTATGTTAGATCATCCGTTAGAATTTTCTATGTCAAGTTAAGGTCAAGATCAATCCATTAATTTGGGTTGATAGGTGTAATTTAGTCGACTCGAGAATTTTAGCCTCGGACCCTAGCCTCGATTCGAATAAATTTCCAAGTCGTTTCCGAGTATCTTTCGCAAGTCATTGCCAAGCCATAGTAGTATACTTAGAATATTTCTAAGTGTTTTAAATGTCCCTAGTTCAAGCCTTAGACCCCGAGCCACACCATAGCCGTGCGCGTGACCTTGGTCGCGCATCCGAGGTACGAGCCGATGCCATGGCCTTACCCAAGACTTGTCTAAGCCTTAGTATATCATTGCTATATTTTTATAAGTCATTTGATCACAAGAAAAAGCCTTAAACTCGGTCCAAGCATTATTCACACTGTTGACATCCGAGTTCGCCCCAAAGGAATCGGACGAGAGGCAATCCCAAAAGCTGAGCCAGATACCCGGTCGGGTATGCAAGTGCCGAGCTGAATTCTGAATCAAACTGACCCTCGCATCTCTGTGGATCTATTCTCAAGCTTGACATTTGTGCCGTTCGGGTACCGGTGCCGAGCTCGAATAGGTGATGGTCTGAAGTGAGGCCCCAGAAGGCCTGAAGAGTAGAATGAGCTCGGGAGCCGACCTGAGGCTTCACAGCGATCGCTTTAAGGGCAGGTGCGGAGCTCAATAATGATATAATATTGCCACTTCGAAAGTAATCATTGGTGATTGGACAAGGCGTCATATCCTGCCGGCCTACATCCACTAGCCAAGACATAAAGCCTGCCAGCATTAATTGCCCTCCATGTGTGCATTAAATGCCTGACAGGTTAAGAAAACCTTAAATCGCATTAATATCTGTCAGGGAGGCGCCGAACTGCTCTGCAGGAACACTGTAAGACAAGACCGGTGAACAGTACCTGAATAGTGCCACATTTAAGAGCACTATAAATAGAAGCCCACTTCATTTATTTCTGGGTTGTTGAATCCTCAACTAACAGACTCTCTCTTTCTAAACTTGTAATAAACCTCTGTACGAATTTGTAAGGATATCACAAGTGCCGACCTCGTACGAGAGGCCGACCCAGTGATCTATTAATAAAATCATAATTAAACCGTATCTCTTCATATTTTCCTCCTCCTATCTTTCCATTATTCATATCTTTAACCGTTGACCGGAAACGCCCGTCAACAGTTTGGCGCTAGAAGGAGGGCACCATAAGTTACTTGGTGTCAATTGTTCGATCTTGTGGAACCCCACACCGAATTCATCTTTTTTCCACTTTTCACTTCAAAAAATCGTTCGAAATGACTTCATCTGGTTATGACCAATCGACTCAGTAGTCCGGCGCCTAGTCCCGCCGGCGCAACAGCAGAGAGACCTCCCGCCGCACTCAGCAGGGAACACAGGCCCCTGCTCCGCCAGTCCCGACCTTTGCTGCAGCCATGCAGCACCCCGACGTCTTCAAAGCTCTCGAGGGGGTCTTCTCAAGGGTGCTCGCGAGCCAGATAGTTGGGGGAAACACCGTGGCCCCCACAGAAAACCCCACAAACACAATGCTTCAGATCCCCGACAAGGGGGCCGGGTGGTAGAGGGCGAATCCGGCCAAGTCCAAGACCACCGCTCAATCACCCAATCAGGAAGTCTGGAATCGCCGCGGCAGCAGCTCAAGGCCGACACCCACCAAACAAACTGGCGAAAGCCAGCCAGAACAGAGCATGCGAATCGTCCATCAGCCCGTTCACCAACGCTTGGGAGGCAAAGGCCAAGCTAATCGCGACCTCAAAGAGGTCATTGAGCGAGGTAAAGCTATCGGCCGCGACACCAATGAAGTCGAAGCCCTTAAGTGCAGAATCGCCAAACTGGAGGGACGACACTCTGTCCAGGATGTGCCGCCTCCTCGCCCCACACACGACCAACTCCCCGGGTCGTGGACCATGCTTCGCCTCTCTCCCCGGACATCTTGCAGGAAGCCGTCCCGACAAAGATAAAGGTATCGCAGCTCGGTCTCTACGACGGGAGGTCGGATCCAGACTCCCACATCGGCCTCTACACCTCTTGGATGGACCTGCACGACGTGACGGATGCCTTGCATTGCCGCATGTTCTCCCTAATGTAAGGCCCAAAGCGCAGAGGTGGTATCATTCTCTATACCCTCACTCCATCTCCACCTGGGGGCAACTTAGGTCGGCGTTCCGAACGCACTTCATTGGGTCGCAAATCAACCTCGCCCCCAAGGAATCCATTACCAACATTTTCCAAGGCGAGAACGAGAGCCTGAAGGACTACATTACTCGGTTTAACGTCTGATTTCAAAACAAAGAGCGGTGCCGCCCTAATCACCTCAGGGCGGTCTGAGACCGAAGACGCTATTCAAGTGGTCCCTGTGCCAGAATAAGCCGACCACTTATCAGGAGTTCCTTACTCGAGTCCAAGACTACATCATTGCGGAGGAATCCTCGTTAATCCCAACACTCGACGCCGCGCGGCAAAAGGCAAGGCTAAGGAGAAAAAGTCGGGGAAGCCGAGCAAGTTGTTGGCTGAGGTCCGAGCCCTGCGGAAACAGAAAGCTGAAGAGCTGAAGGAGAGCTACCAGAGCGTCTTCTCCGTGGGTGCAGCCGCGATTTACGAGGAAATCAAGGCAAAAGGGCTACTGCCGGACCCGAAGCCGATGTTCACTGACAAGGACAAGATGGACAAGTAACGTTATTGTACCTATCACAAGGTGCACGGGCACAACACCGATCAGTGCCAGAATTTAATCTCGGAATTGCTCAAACTGATTGACGACCCGCAGCTGAAGAGGTTCACCCACTTCGGTGAAAAGAGAAAGAAGGGAGGCCACTTCGAGGAAGGCCTCGATAGTGATGACGACGCCGATGTGAATCCTCAGAGGAAGAAGCAGCAGTAGGGCGACCCCCATGAGATCATGACTTTCTACCCCGCCCCCCAAGACGAGGCCGGCACCTCTAGGGGCAGGAAGAGAAATCGGTCCCCACCTCCAGTGGACGACCACACCGATTACCAATCTCGGCGCGTCAACACAAGCCGAGGTGAGTCCCTCCTTTCCAGGAGGCAGACCAAGGCCTATGCCCGGCAAGACTATTACGCCGGGCAGAGAGTTATGCACGCCGACAGTAGGCCTACACCGGAGCCGACGCCAAACAGGATCTCTTTCACTGATGAGGACACCTTCTTGTTCGACCACCCCCACTCTGACGCCCTGGTGATCACGGCGCCTATAATGGCGATAAGGATCCACCGCATCATGGTTGACACCGAGGCCTATGCGAGCATTCTCTATTGCAGTACCTTCAAGAAGATGGGGATCGACGTGAAAGAGGTGCAACCCTGTCGCGAGCGAATTCAGGGTTTCAATGGGAAAACGACGGCCCCCATAAGCCAAGTCGTACTACCAATCCGGTTTGGAGAGAAGGGGCAGCCCACGAAGATGATTCTGGAAACCTTCAAGATCGTGGACTGCCCGAGCGAGTACAACGCCATCCTGGGCAGGACGGCCCTCTACAAGCTAAAGGCCGCTGTCTCCATATTCCACTACTCCCTAAAATTCCCGACCTTGGATGGAGAAGGAACCGACCGCAGAGATCAGAGGGAGGCGCGGGAGTGCGTCTTGACCATCCTGCGAGCAAAGATAAACCCTGCAGACCCCATTCCCGATGCTGAGACGGAAGATGCCGAGCTGGCAGCTAACTCGGAGCCGACACATGGCGGCCCGAGGGGCAACCGCATGCTGGAAGACTAGATAGGTTCGCACCCTCGGATTGCGTTAGGTGCCGGCCCAATCAAAGCGGGATCCGACGCGGAGATGAAAATGACCAGCGACCAAAACACTCCCAACGCAAGTGCCGAACCGGTTGACCCAGGCCGGGGAGACGACCACATGCTGGAAAACCAGACAGGTCCGCTCCCCTCGGTTGGCGGTAACACCGGCCAGGCAGAAGAAGAGCCCAGGGCCGACCTGGACCTAGACAGAGGGAGAAGGGCCGGCAAAGTGCCAGTCACTGAAGAAGACGAGCTCGACCCCTGGACCCAGTATGAAGAAAAACGGGGGACAAAGAGGGCTGAGACCATGGACGAAGTTGAAGTCATCTTCATCGATGAAGAGACTTGTCAAAAACAAGTGAGGATTGGGAGCAAGCTGCCAGGACCGTTAAAACCCAAGCTGACCAAATTCCTCTGGGAAAACGCGAACATCTTCGCGTGGACCCATGAAGACATGGTAGGCATCGACTCGCGAGTCGCCTACCACCGGCTGCAGGTCAACCCTATGGTAGAGCCGGTCGTGCAAAAGAGAAGGAAGCTCAGCCCGGACCGACAACAATCCATTGAAGAAGAAGTGGTCAAGCTCAAAGATAATGAATACATTCGTGAAGTCTGGTACCCGACCTGGGTGGCCAATCCGGTACTTGTGAAGAAAAGCAGCGGGGCATGGCGCCTATGCATCGATTTCTCCGATTTGAACAAGGCATGCCCCAAAGACAGCTATTCTCTTCCTCACATCGACTGCATGGTCGACGCCATCCCGGGGCACGAGCTGATGAGTTTTATGGACGCATACTCCGACTACAATCAAATCCCCATGCACCTGTATGATGAAGAACATACCCCTTTCTACTCGGCACGCGGGCTCTACTGCTACACGATGATGACATTTGGGCTGAAGAATGCCGGGGCCACCTACCAACGCCTAGTCAAAAAGATGTTTGCTAGTTTGATAGGTGCATGTATGGAAGTGTATGTAGACGATATGCTAGTAAAAATCCGTGTATGCGTCCGATCATGTAAACGATCTTAATAAAATGTTTTCTATTTTGCGTGATTATGACATGAAGTTAAATCCTAAAAAATGTACTTTTGGCGTCGATTCTGGGAAATTCTTGGGCTACATCGTTAGCCAGCGTGGCATCTGATATGGGATATTATATAGCTGAGGAATAGACCAGTTTGCATCATCGGTCGAGCAACCTCGAAGTGGAGAAAGCCGGATTGGTAGAAGGACGATCGACCAAAAAGAAGGAGATCGAGCAGAATAGCAGAACTGGTCGAGGATCGACCAAGAGAAAGGAAATCGAGCAGAATAGCAAAACTGGTCGAGGATCGGCCAAAAGAGAGGAGATCGAGCACTCAACAGGTGAAGAGCAGTCTAGAGCGTGACT
This sequence comes from Striga asiatica, assembly GCA_008636005.1. Taxonomy (NCBI): domain Eukaryota; kingdom Viridiplantae; phylum Streptophyta; class Magnoliopsida; order Lamiales; family Orobanchaceae; genus Striga; species Striga asiatica. The sequence continues at coordinate 264,473 of BKCP01005106.1, forward strand.
TGAACGCGAGAAGGCGCGTGGATGACGTTAGAAGATCCCAACGGCCTGCGCAGAAGAATAATCTCCCTCAGCTCAGAGGGACACATGGCGAGAATATATTGGTGCTGAGTGATAGTGGCGAAACCACCCCTGACATCTCTGACACACGCACACTATGTGTGTACGGACGGGCAGTACGAGCAGGACAGCTCACCAAAAGCTGGGCAATTTTTAGGGCAGGTATCTCACTCCTATATATATGGGAGTGGGTCTTTTCTTGTAGCCTACGATTTATCCATTCTTTACTTTGGGAAATTGAACAAACACATACTGATTTAAGCATCGGAGGCTCTTCACCGGAAAACCCCTCCGGTGTGAGAGTTCTGTGCAGGAACGCGGCGTTCTACCGGCAAGGAAGAAGGAGGCAAGCTGATTTCAAGCCGGTCGGAGTGTTTTGCGTTACCATTTGGCGCCGTCTGTGGGACTTTCGTTCGAAAAGTGGTGTGCTGAGATTTCTGACGCTTGGTGGCTATGGCTGACGGAATTCCTAGGAGAGATTTACAAGCATCGTTCGACGATGCGTGGATGATGACGAGGCCGTTTGGAGAAGGCCCTCCTCCGGGCTTCTCCGGACCCTCGCGCACACCGGTGACTCTGATGCCTCCTCCCCAAGGCGGAGGAGTCACGCCGGTGCAACCAGAAGCTGACGTGGGCTCAAACCGGGCCCAGGAGACTCGCATAGCTCAAGGAGCGGCGATCCCAACGCCGCTGCAACCAGATCTGGCCGTGACGCTGCAGCAAAGACCGGCAGCGCAGGGAGCAGTGCCGCCGCTGGCGGAGAAGTCGCGTCCCGGCCAGCAAGTGGTGATGACCAGGTAGGAGATGCAGCAAATGGTGGCGAACGCAGCGGCACAAGCGGTTCAGCAAGTCACTCAAAGCCTTTCGCGAGTGGCTGCCGGACCAACGATGGTAGATGAGGACGTGTCTAGCTATGGAGGAGATGGAGCCCTGCGAGATCGTGAGGAGGAGAGGCTCGCAGAGCAGGTGAGGCAGATGCAGGCCAAAATGGATGGTCGACCTGAACGGCGTGCTCGAGGACACCCGTTCTCGAGGGAGATATTGGCCGCACCACTACCTGCGAATTTTAGGGACATGAGTTTGATGTTTGATGGGACTACTGACCTGTCGAGGCATGTAAGGGCGTTTGAGAATTTGGCTGTGTTGCATGGTTATTCTGATTCCGTTAGCTGCAGGGCATTCCTGTCGACCTTGAGGGGAGGTGCGCTCGATTGGTTTCAGCAGCTCCCTCATGGATCGATCAAGGACTTTGACGATTTCGCAGAAAAGCTGATGACCCAGTATGCGAGTGCGGTGGCGCAGGAGAAAACATATTTGACGTTGATGGCCATGAGGCAAGGGGAGAGAGAATCGTTGCGCAAGTATATCGCACGATACAATCAAACTTGTTTGGAGATCCCCACGGCCTCGGACGAGGTGAAGGCTGGGGGGTTGATACGGAGTTTGCGAGCAGGGCCCTGTCGAACATCTTTAGCCAAAACCCCTGCTCGTACATATAATGATGTGCTGAAAATGTGTAAGAAATATATTAATCTGGAAGAGACGGAGGTGGAGTTCGCTAAGTTGGAGGAGTTGGCTAAGCCGGATCCAAAGAAAGGAAGAGCGAGTTCACCTCGAAAGGCATCACCCGGTAGGAGATCGCCTAGGAGAGAGGGGCGTGGCAGGGTTGATCGAGGGCGAAAGGACCGGTGGAAAGATCGACCAGTGTTTGGAGGGAAGCGGTTCCATAACTTCACGCCCCTTAATGCAAAGATGGGGGAGGTGCTGGTGGCTATTGAGAAGAAGATCGAGAATAAGGACGTGACGTGGCCGAAGTCGAGGCGGGAAGGCCCAACGCAACCTAGGCCAGGGAAGTATTGTCGTTTTCATAAAGATTATGGGCATAAAACGGAGAAGTGCATGCACCTCAAAGATGAGATCGAGCGCCTTATCAGGGCAGGGTATCTTAAGGAGTTCGTATATGAAGACAAGACGAAGGGGAAGGGCAAAGGAAGGTGTCGGGAGGATTTAGTGGAGCGGAGTGATCGAGATGATGATGAGGAGGACGATCCTCGAGGAGGGAGAGATGATCGAGGAGGCAAAAGGAGACGAGAGAGTCAAGATCGAGGGTAGGAGAATCATGGACCAGTGAAGAGAGGGACGATTTATATGATCTCGGGGGGCCCGACTGACGGAGACTCAAACAATGCAAGGAAGGGCCATGTTCGAGCGATGAAGAGAAAGAGAGAGGAGGTGGGGATCACTGCTCGGATGCCGGAGATAAGTTTTCGAGCAGAGGATGCAGAGGGAGTGGTGTTACCCCACAATGACGCGTTGGTGATAACAGCGGAGGTCGCGGGCTTTGATGTAAAGAGGGTGTTCATTGATACGGGGAGCTCGGTGGATGTAATGTTTTATGATTGTTTTGTGCAGATAAACAAAGAACTCAACCTCGAGCTGAAACCGGTGACCACGGCCTTGTATGGATTTAATGGAGGCGAGGTGATGCCGATGGGAGAGGTGAGCCTATCTGTCGCCTTGGGGCATGGGATAACGAGGAAGGTGAGAATGGTGAGGTTTGTGGTCGTTGGAGCAGAGTCATCATACAATATCATAATGGGAAGGACCAGTTTGAATGCATTCCAGGCGGTCGTGTCGACGTACCATATGACGATCAAATATCCAGTGGGCGAAAACGTTGGTGAGGTCGCAGGAGACCAGCTTACCTCGAGGAGTTGTTATCAAACCACGGTGAGCAACAATAGACAGCTCTCGAGAAAGCGGATGAAGCTCGAGGAGGGGATGTCAAATCGACCAGGAGGTTCGAGGTCGAAGGAGGAAAGGGAGAAGGCAGATAAAGGGAAGGAGAGAGTAGAGATGCAGCCCGGAGGGGAGATTGAGGAGGTCCAGATGGTGGAAGGATGTGAGGAGAGGAAGTTTCGGATAGGAAAAGAGATTGAGGAGCCCATAAGGTCGAAATTGATTGGATTGATCAGGGAGTTCGCGGATGTTTTCGCGTATACGGCTGAGGAGTTGACAGGGATAAAAGCGGAGGTGATCGAACATCATTTTGAATATTGACCTAACGGTGAGGCCGGTGAAGCAAAAGAGGAGACACCATGGCACGGAGATGGACAAGGTGATCGAACAGGAGGTTGAGAAATTGATGAAGGCGGGCCATGTTAAGGAGATCCAGTTTCCCGAGTGGTTGTCGAACACAGTGATGGTGTCTAAGTCTGGAGGGAAGTGGAGGATGTGTATTGATTTCCGTGACTTAAACAAGGCGTGTCCGAAAGATTTGTATCCACTGCCCAGGAACGACCAGCTGGTCGATTCCACAGCAGGTTGTGAATTGCTCAGCCTTATGGATGCATCGCAGGGGTATCACCAAATCCTTTTGGCCCGGGAGGATAGGAAGAGGGTGAGCTTTGTTACGAGCAGAGGCACTTATTGTTATGTGGTGATGCCTTTTGGTTTGAAAAATGCGGGGGCAACGTATCAGCAGTTGGTCGATAAGATTTTCAAGGAACAGCTCGGGAGGAATATGGAGGTGTATGTCGATGATATGCTAGTGAAGAGTAAGGTGAAGGCCGATCATGTGGATGACTTGAAGGAAACGTTCTTGACTTTGAGAAGATATGGCATGAAACTGAACCCTGCTAAGTGTTCTTTTGGGGTGAAGTCGAGAAAGTTCTTGGGATATATGGTGACGAAGAGGGGGATCGAGGTCAACCCAGAGAAAGTGAGGGCAGTGATCGAGATGAGACCACCCACAAAAGTGAAGGAGGTACAGATCTTGACGGGCAGGATTGCGGGCTTGAGCCGTTTCATATCTAAGGTGGCGGAGAAGAGTGGTCCTTTGTTTCAAACGCTGAGAAAAAGTGCAAGGTTCAAGTGGACGGAGGAGGCCCAGAGAGCATTCGAGGAGTTACAAAAAGTGTTGGCCAATTTGCCTCTATTGGCTAAGCCTATTCCAGGGGAGGACTTGGTGCTATACATATCGATTGGAGAGATGGCGATGAGCTCGGTTTTGTTGAGGGAAGAAGGTACAGTGCAATTTCCAATCTATTACGTAAGTAAGGTAATGCAAGGGGCGGAAAGGAGATATTCCGAGATCGAGAAGTGTGCTTTAGCAGTGGTGGTGACGGTGAGGAAGTTGCGGCCGTACTTTTTGGGCCATAAGGTGAAGGTGAGAACGAGCATGCCGTTGGGAGAAACTTTAGGTCGACCTTCTGTATCGGGTCGACTAGTCAAATGGGCTATTGAGTTGAGCGAATACACGATAGCATATGAGCCAAGGAGAGCGATAAAGGCGCAAGCGTTGGCTGATTTCATACAGGAGGGTACGAAGATAGAGGAGGAGATAGAAGGTATTTGGCAAATGTTTGTGGATGGATCGGTGTCGAGAGCTGGAGGAGGTTTAGGCATTGTTTTAATTTCGCCCAAAGAAGATAATTTGGAGTTCGCAGTCAAAGTCGGGTACAAGGTGTCGAACAATGAGGCCGAGTACGAGGCAGTTATTAAGGGGATGCAGTTGGCTATGGCAGGAGGAGCTCGGAAAGTGCAAGTATACTCTGATTTCCAATTGGTGGTGGGCCAGTTTCAGGAGGATTTTAAGGTAAAGGAGGAGAGAATGCAAAGGTACGTTGAAGAGATGAAGAGATTGTGCGTAGAGTTTAGCTCATTCGAACTAGTGCAAATACCTCGTGGGGAGAACGGTCGAGCAGACCTGCTATCCAAAATCGCGCAGAATCTGGTCGATTGTAAGAGCAGAAGTGTCACTTTGCTGCACATGGAGAGGAGTGCGGTCGAGTATGAGTTGGCGGAGATAGAAGAGGTCGACGATTGGAGAACCTCGATACTGAAGGAGTTGAGAGAAGGAGGAGTGAAGGTGTTAAGGAGGTTTTTCGAGCACAATGGGGTGTTGTATAAGAGGTCGTATGCCGGACCTCACCTGAGATGTGTAGCGCGAGAAGAGGGTCGATACGTGTTGAGGGTGACCCATGAGGGATGTTGCAGCGATCATAGTAAGGCGGGATCTTTGGTGGCGAAGATATTACGAGCAGGATATTTCTGGCCGACCAGGAAGGAGGATGCGAAGGTAATGGTGAGGAAATGCTTGCAGTGCCAGAAGCATGGCCCACTCATTCATCAGCCGGCGGAGACGATGACAACGATGAGTGCCCTTATCCCATTTGCGCAGTGGGGTGTCGATCTGGTGGGGCCGATGCCACAGGGAACGGGGCAAAGGAAGTTTTTGATCGTGGCAGTGGACTATTTCACGAAGTGGGTCGAGGCCGAGCCGCTGGCAAAAATCACGGAGGAAAAAGTCATACAATTTTTATATAACAATATTTGCTGCAGGTTTGGTGTCCCAAAGGTGTTGGTGTCCGACAATGGGACGCAATTCAATGGCAAGCGGATCCGAGCATGGTGCGAAGACATGAAGATCGAGCAACATTTCGCGTCAGTTGCTCATCCGCAAGCCAATGGACAAGTCGAGGTGACCAACAGGATCATATGAATGGCCTAAAAACAAGGTTGGAGAAGGCGTCAGGCGCATGGGTTGACGAGCTCACTTCCGTACTTTGGGCATATCAAACAACGCCTAGGTCGACCACGGGAGAAACACCATTCAGCCTGGTGTAGGGCATGGAGACACTGCTTCCGATAGAGAGTGAGGTCCAGTCGCAAAGATCGAGCACATACAATCCTGAACAAAATGAGAACTTGATGATGGCAGCCCTGGATACGATTGAAGAACTTCGGGAACAGGCCTCGATCAGAGTTGAGGCGTACAAGCAGAGGATGCGGGCAGCGCATGATAGGAAGGTGAAAGTCAGGAGATTCCAGGTGGGCGACCTGGTTTGGAAAAGGGTGGACGTGCTGAAGCATGTGGGCAAGCTCGAGCCCAACTGGGATGGACCATACTTGGTCGAGAAGGTTCATGCAGGAGGAACATACTCACTCAAGGATGCTGAAGGAAGATCATTACCCAGGTCATGGAATGTGGCTAACTTAAAGAAATATTATGTTTAAAATTTTTGTCCTTTCTTTCTCTTGTCGGAAACTTTCCACAACAAAATGATGTACTGAAATTCCCAATTTGAATAAATTAAATTGCTGTTCAATTTTCACTACTTTGCCTAATCGATTGCTTTAATTGTATTGTGCATATGGGGTGGTCTATGTTGAATGACTGATCGAAGAAAAAATCCATCATGACTAAGGCCGAGAGGCTGGATGGTCGCATGTAACGACCACCCCTTTGAGGGTGGACATGTGCTCGAAGACAAAAAATCCATCATGACTAAGGCCGATAAGCTGGATGGTCGCATGTATCGACCACTCCTTAGAGGGTGGACATGTGCTCGAAGACAAAAAATCCATCATGACTAAGGCCGAGAGGCTGGATGGTCGCATGTAACGACCACCCCTTTGAGGGTGGACATGTGCTCGAAGACAAAAAATCCATCATGACTAAGGCCGAGAGGCTGGATGGTCGCATGTAACGACCACCCCTTTGAGGGTGGACATGTGCTCGAAGACAAAAAATCCATCATGACTAAGGCCGAGAGGCTGGATGGTCGCATGTAACGACCACCCCTTTGAGGGTGGACATGTGCTCGAAGACAAAAAATCCATCATGACTAAGGCCGAGAGGCTGGATGGTCGCATGTAACGACCACCCCTTTGAGGGTGGACATGTGCTCGAAGACAAAAAATCCATCATGACTAAGGCCGAGAGGCTGGATGGTCGCATGTAACGACCACCCCTTTGAGGGTGGACATGTGCTCGAAGACAAAAAATCCATCATGACTAAGGCCGAGAGGCTGGATGGTCGCATGTAACGACCACCCCTTTGAGGGTGGACATGTGCTCGAAGACAAAAAATCCATCATGACTAAGGCCGAGAGGCTGGATGGTCGCATGTAACGACCACCCCTTTGAGGGTGGACATGTGCTCGAAGACAAAAAATCCATCATGACTAAGGCCGAGAGGCTGGATGGTCGCATGTAACGACCACCCCTTTGAGGGTGGACATGTGCTCGAAGACAAAAAATCCATCATGACTAAGGCCGAGAGGCTGGATGGTCGCATGTAACGACCACCCCTTTGAGGGTGGACATGTGCTCGAAGACAAAAAATCCATCATGACTAAGGCCGAGAGGCTGGATGGTCGCATGTAACGACCACCCCTTTGAGGGTGGACATGTGCTCGAAGACAAAAAATCCATCATGACTAAGGCCGAGAGGCTGGATGGTTGCATGTAACGACCACTCCTTTTGAGGGTGGACATGTGTTAAAAAGGCATTTCGAATCATCAAGAATCATTAATTTACCAGGATTAATTAACTGGTGTGACTTAAACAATGGGTGAACACGACATCGACACACAACATTAGGGCAAACTGGGCGATAACGAAGACGACAAATGGAATGGCACATCAGCGGGCGCACAATTAAGTAATAACAAGAAAAATTCATAGACTTCAACAAGAGTAATAGTCGCTTAATGGGAAGGGAGTACAAAGTTTAACAAAAATACAATGACAACTTCACAATGCGGAATCACTCTGGTCCTCGGAGACATGGGAGTCGTTGGGGGCTGGTCCCGCTGAAGGCTCTAGCGGTTGCGACACCGTCCTCGTCAGCTGACAGGAGCTGGAAGTCGACTCAGTTCCTTCGGGACACTGATTCTGACGGGTGAGAGGAGGCGTATAACCATTTGGCAGTTTGAAATGACGGTTTAGAAGATCGTCGCCGTCCACGACAAGCTCGAGGAGACCGGACCACCAGTCGTGGTCAGGGGGTAAGTCAAGGGAGCTTTGGTAGCCGGCGGGTGCTTTAGGCACGGCGTCCTAGATAGCCTTCATATTGAACTCCTCGAAATTGTCCTCGGCTACCTGGGCTCCTGCTTGCTGCATAATGGCTGCAAAGCAGTGGGTGCCATAGTCTTGCACATCCTTCAGATATTGCGGCGACTGTTTGAAGGCAGCCACCACTTGTTCGCGATAGGATTCCAAAAAGCGCGGGCCCGCGGTATTGTGGAAGACCACTCTCCGCGCCCGAAGAACAGCCTCGTCGATGAGAGGTTTGGCCCGTTGTTCGAAGGCAAGATACTCACGTGCTCGAGCGGCCTTCTCTTCCTCGAGCGCAATCTCGAGAGCTTTCTGCGAGGCCAGAAGGGCCTCTTTCTCCGCTCGCTCGGCTGCGAGAGCTTCCTCGAAGGATTTTAGGGACCCCTCGAGCGTTTCCTTCTCAGGGCTTTATTCCAGGCGGCCGACTCCTTCAGCCTTTCGTGAAGTGCATTGGCCTTGACGACCATCTCATCCAGCCGAGTGCCGAGCTGGAGATTGCTCCACTCGATGGTTGAGATGGACGGACTCGGGCTCGCTAACTTCTGCTCGATAAACGGCGCGAGCTCGACCATTCCTTATAAAGGTGCATAAAAGAAAGTGTTAGGACACTAACGAGAGGAAGAAAGGGAATAAAATAGATAAGTGTTAGGTGACAGTAGGTTACCTGAGCCAGCCAGCGGGCAAGCCGATGGCCTCGATCTTGAAGTGTGTGACCGTCGTTATAGCGGTCAAGGGGATGGTCGACAGGGGGAAGAACATCCCTGAGGTAATGCGAGAACCTGGGACCGTCGAGCGTGGTAATTGAGAGGGCGGTCTCCTCGACACGACGACGCTTGCTGATAATTTCATCCCCCTCAGCAAGAGACCGCTTCAGTTGACTCTCCTCGAGCAGAGTCCTCTCGGGAGAGGCGGGAATATGAATGATTGGGGTGATCTGGTCGTGTGGAGGTGAACGCGGCAGGGAAAAGGCCGATTGGTCGAGCTGTGTTGACTGCTCGGACTGCTCGGGGGAGAGTCCTCTCTTCAGGTCATGATGTTTTCTATTTTGCGTGATTATAACATGAAGTTAAATCCTAAAAAATGTACTTTTGGCGTCGATTCTGGGAAATTTGGGCTACATCGTTAGCCAGCGTGGCATCGACGCGAACCCCGAGAAGATCCGAGCAGTCCAGGACCTCCGACCGCCGACCTCGATTAAGGGAGTCAAGAGTTTATCCGGCAAACTTGCCGCATTAAGCCGATTCATCTCTAACTCAACAGACCGGTGTAAGCCTTTCTTTGACGCCATCAGAAAAAATGATAAGTTTGAATGGACTCCCGACTGCCAAAAAGCGCTGGAAGCCATCAAGGAGACCCTTAGTCGATGCAAAAACCACGCCCAGGCGAGATGCTCTATCTGTACCTGGGAATATCCGATGTGGCCGTAAGTGCCGCCCTGATCCGGGAGAAGGACTCCAGCCAATACCCGATCTACTATGTAAGCAAGGCACTTTACGATGCCGAGCTGCGGTACCCGCCAATGGAGAAGCTCGCTTTCGCTTTAGTGTAAGTGAAGTCATGCTGGTAGCTGGTTATTGTTCTCTTATAAAAATGAATACCCGACCTTTGCCCCTCAATGAAACAAACCCTGTCATTTGTTTGTATAGGTGTCTTCCTTGGCAATTGCGTTCTAGAAAGAAGGGTTTGATCTTCTGGTATGGAGTTTTGTTTTGTTGTTACGACAGACTGAGAGCACCTTCCAACCTGCTCTATGAGAGACCTGGAGTTCGACTTTCTGTTCGTTCAGTCCGCAGCCCGGAAGCTGAGACCATACTTCTTAGAGTACTCGGTCACCGTCCTCACCACCTACCCCCTTAGACAGATCCTACACCGACCTGACACTTCCGGTCGGATGGTGAAATGGGCGGTGGAGTTGGGACAGTACGACATCCACTACCGACCTCGAACAGCAATGAAGGGGCAGGTACTATCGGACTTCATAGCTGAATTCACGCCAGGGATCAAGGAAGCGAAGGGTGAGGAGCCTTGGGTGATGTACGTGGACGGGTCCTCTACTGCCGGACGAGCAGGCGGAGGGGTCGTCCTCGTGGATCTCTTAAAGAAACTCTTCTGTCATTCAATCCAGTACCTCTTCCCGGCGACTAACAACGAGGCCGAGTATGAGTCATTGCTATCCAGGCTCGCCCTGGCCGAAGCCATGAGCCTGACCAACCTCATCATATACTCCGACTCAATGTTGATGGTCAAACAAGTCTCTGGGGAATTCGAGGTCAAAGAATCAAGACTGGTCCCCTATCTGGGAATGGTGAAGAAAAAGTTGGCCAAACTCCAGACTTGAATAGAACACATTCCTAGACAGAGAACGTGCAGGCTGACGCCTTGGCCCGCCTCGCCTGGAGTGCCGGGGTGGAAAGCGTTGAATATGTCCATGTCGGCCACAAAGAACAACCGTTGGTGCTCGGCACTTCCGTCCTAAGTGCCGGTCAAGTCGCTGAAGACGAGGAACCCAGCTGGATGGTACCGATCTGGTCGTATCTCAAGACGGGTGCGTTGTCTCTTGACCCAAAAGAGGCCAGACAGCTCCGTACCTGGGCAGCTCGGTTTACGATCGTGGCCAGTAAGCTATTCAAGAGGGGATACTCGGCGCCCTAACTCAAATGCATAGACGAGAAAGGCGCCGAGTACATTCTTAAAGAGATTCACGAGGGTGTTTGCGGAAACCACTCCGGCGGATACGCCCTCACCCACAAAGTCCTCAGGTAAGGGTATTACTGGCCTAGCCTGAAGAAGGACGCCCTGGACATGGCCCGGAGATGCACAAAATGCCAAACTTTCGCGCCAAACATCATCCAACCTTCCCAGTCTTTGAAATCGATCTCCGTGGCCGTTCGCCAAGTGGGGTATCGACCTGATCGGCCCTTTACCTACCGGAAAGGGCAGAGTGAAGTATGCGATTGTCGCCGTGGATTAATTCACGAAATGGGCAGAGGCCGAGCCGCTCGCTATCATCATAGAGCAGAAGATGGTCGACTTCCTATGGACATCCATCATATGTCGTTTTGGAGTGCCGAACTCGATAATCCCCGATAACGGAAGACAATTTGAGGGGAAGAAGTTGGAGACATTTTGCGAAGAGCATGGCATCAGACATTTCTTCTCGACACCCTATCATCCTCAATCCAATGGCCAGGTCGAAGTTGTCAATAAGATAATCATACAAGGGCTTAAGGTCCGACTTCAAGCCGCGAAAGGGAGCCGACCTGAGGCTTCACAGCGATCGCTTTAGGGGCAGGTGCGGAGCTTAATAATGATATAATAATGCCACTTCGAAAGTAATCATTGGTGATTGGACAAGGCGTCATATCCTGCCGGCCTACATCGACTAGCCAAGACATAAAGCCTGCCAGCATTAAATTCCCCCAATGTGTGCATTAAATGCCTGACAGGCAATGATTAAGAAAACCTCAAATCGCATTAATATCTGTCAGGGAGGCGCCGAACTTCTCTGCAGGAACACTGTGCGACAAGACCGGTGAACAGTACCTGAACAGTGCCACATTTAAGAGCACTATAAATAGAAGCCCACTTCTTTTTTTTTTTGGGTTATTGAATCCTCAACTAAGAGAATCTCTCTTTCTAAGCTTGTAATAAACCTCTGTAAGAATTTGTAAGGATCCAGACTCCCACATCGGCCTCTACGATGGGAGCTCGGATCCAGACTCCCACATCGGCCTCTACACCTCTTGGATGGACCTGCACGGCGCGACGGATGCCTTGCGTTGCTGCATGTTTACCCTGACGCTAGGGCCCAAAGCGTAGAGGTGGTATCATTCTCTATACCCTTACTCCATCTCCACCTGGGGGCAACTTAGGTCGGCATTCCGAACGCACTTCATAGGGTCGCAAATCAACCTCGCCCCCAAGAAATCCATTACCAACATTGTCCAAGGCGAGAACGAGAGCCTGAAGCACTATATTACTCGGTTTAACGACCGATTTCAAAACATGGAGCGGTGCCACCCTGATGCACTACTGATCACCTCAGGGCGGTCCGAGACCGAAGACGCTATTCAAGTGGTCCCTGTGCCAGAATAAGCCGACCACCTATCCCTGAGCAGTGCCGGCACCGGAGCCGACGCCAAACAGGATCTCCTTCACTGATGAGAACAACTTCTTGTTCGACAACCCCCACTCTGACGCCCTGGTGATCACGGCGCCTGTAATGGCGATAAGGATCCACCGCATCATGGTTGACACCGAGGCCTATGCGAGCATTCTCTATTGCAGTACCTTCAAGAACATGGGGATCGACGTGAAAGAGGTGCAACCCTGTCGCGAGCGAATTCAGGGTTTCAATGGGAAAACGACGGCCCCCATAAGCCAAGTCGTACTACCAATCCGGTTTGGAGAGAAGGGGCAGCCCACGAAGATGATTCTGGAAACCTTCAAGATCGTGGACTGCCCGAGCGAGTACAACGCCATCCTGGGCAGGATGACCCTCTACAAGCTAAAGGCCGCTGTCTCCATATTCCACTACTCCCTAAAATTCCCGACCTCAGATGGAAAAGGAACCCACTGCAGACATCAGAGGGAGGTGAGGGAGTGCGTCTTGAGCATCCTGCGAGCAGAGATAAACGCAGCAGACCCCATTCCCGATGTCGAGACGGGAGATGCCGAGCTGGCAGCTAACTCGAAGCCGACACATGGCGGCCCGAGGGGCAACCGCATGCTGGGAGACCAGATAGGTGGACTGCGTTAAGTGCCGGCCCAATCAATGCGGGATCCGAGGCGGAGATGGAAATGACCAGCGACCAAAACACTCCTAATGCAAGTGCTGAACCGGTTCACCCTGGCCAGGGAGACGACCGCATGCTGGAAAACCAAACAAGTCCGCTCCCCTCGGCTGGCGGTAACACCGGCCAGGCAGAAGAAGAGCCCAGGGCCGTCCTGGGCCTAGACAGAGGGAGAAGGGCCGGCAAAGAGCCGGTCACAGAAGAAGACGAGCTCGAGCCCCGGACCCAGTATGAAGAAAAACGAGGGACAAAAAGGGCTGAGCCCATGGACGAAGTTGAAGTCATCTTCATCGATGAAGAGACTTGTCAGAAATAAGTGAGGAGTTGGAGCAAGCTGCCAGGACCGTTAAAACCCAAACTGACCAAATTCCTCTGGGAAAACGCGGACGTTTTCGCGTGGACCCATGAAAACATGGTCGGCATCAACCCGCGGGTCGCCTGCCACCGGCTGCAGGTCAACCCCACGGTCAAGCCGATCGTGCAAAAGAGAAGAAAGCTCATCCTGGACCGACAACAGGCCATTGAAGAAGAAGTGGTCAAGCTCAAAGATAATGAATACATTCGTGAAGTCTGGTACTGTAATGCCCCATTTATTTGTGATTTATTTGAGCTATTATTATTATTATTATTATTATTATTATTATTATTATTATTATTATTATTATTATTATTAGTATTGTGATAATATTAATTACTGCTTGCCAAATTGAATGTCAAAATATTATATGTCTAATTGTCTAATTGTCTAAATGATTTATTTGTTATTATTTTATAAATGTGTAAAATATGTATTAATATATACAGATAAATATATTTGTTGTTCGATTTATCGTGCGTTTGATTTTATACCGAGCCCGAGAATATTCACGCGGATCGAGCCATTTTATTTTGGCAAAATAAATCGGAGAACCCGAGCCCGAGAGCCGAATATATATATTAACGTGCGATTTTATCGAGCCCGAAAATACCCGCGTGAACCGAACTTGAGCCTGTGAGCCGTTTTCATTGTCGCGAACCAGCCCGATCGACCGGCCCCCGAGCCAAAAACTGGCCCAAAGCTCATGAAAACCGACCCAATGACCCAAACCTGTTTCTCTCTTTGTGAGCGTGAGAATATTTTTTTTCTTAAGAGGCAATATAATCAAAAACCTAGTTCTAATTGTGCGCAGCTTTTCTTTCCTCTCCCTCACGCCCGCTGTTTGTCATTCTCTCTCTCTCTCTCTCTGCACTTCGCCGTCCATCATCTTTGTGATCCTTCGTCATCATCCTCCTCGTGAATCCATCACCACCGTTGTTCTTTTTCCTTCATTCCTTCATCATCGTCCGATCATCATCACTGTCGCCTCCCGTCGCCGCCATCACCTCTGTGTTCAGAAACTCGCCGCGCTGCAACCAACTTTTCCGCCTTCGCCGCGCCGCGACCAGAGCTCCGCCGCACCGCGACGCCCTTCCCGTCACGCCGTGAGGCTTTCCCCCCGATCGCTGTTCGTGAAATTTTTCCGGCGGCTCTGTTCCTTGAATCGTCCGGCGAGTTCGTTGTGCAATCCGCGACCACCGGCGAGCTCCTTCTCCGGTGACCTAGAAGCAGCGACCCTCTTCTCTCTCAGCCGCTGCAGCGCCTTCCTCTTCCGGCGAGACACGAGCCTCCGTCGAGCCCGTTCGTGTTCGTGACGTTTTTCGAGTTGTTCCCGAGAACGGTACCTCGTCGTTTTTTCGTCTCGTTTAACTCGTATATGATTTATTTCGTTATGTGTTTATTGTCGTGAAGTGCTCGTTGATCAATGATATATATGTGTGAAGTTCTTGATGTGATTATGTGCGTTATATATTTTTATGATTTTATGTGTTCGTGTGTTCGGGACCTCTTCGATTTTCTCAAGAATCGAACGAGACCTCGAAAGTCGTGTAAGTCGGTGGATATTGGAACAATGTCGAGTCCTTGGTCTTATGAAAAGGCCTCGGACGAGAAATTTTATGTTGTAAATAAATTTACAAGTTGTCGAGCTTTTGAATTGCTGTTTTGGTGTTTGAATTTTTAAATATCGCACACTGATCTGAATGACTTGCAAATTTGAGGGATAAGTTATCTGTTCATTGCCAGCCTTGTGTAAAAATTTCGTAATTTTTAGAGGCCTATAGCCATTTTAAATAATTAAATTGTAATCTGTCCAGAAAAATGTTAAATGCATAAAAAATTCATGTCTGACTGAAATGAGCTGAAATGTGAATATGTCATGCCTCTGTGACTTTTATATGTTGTGTTACATTTGTAGAATTTTTGGACTTGATTTGATGTGGTTAATATTTTATTTATTGAATCTGTAGAAACGTTGTTTGAATTTTTATATATTTGCTACTGCATGAAAAATTCTGAAATTTTTCTTAGAGTCTTATTTTAGGTGTTTAATCATGTTTGTAAAAGATGAGAATATTTGGATTCCGTTTTGATTCAGTTTGGATTTAAATTTGATAAACTGCTGTTGCTCGTACGAATTTTTAAAAAATAGCAGCATTTAACATTTAAGGCTGATATTTTTATAAATGGATATTAAAATACTGTATGTTGTTGTGTAAAATTTTCAAGTTCAGATTCATTCATTAATTCCGAGTATGAATTAATGTGCCCATTTTGCTGATATCCTGTTCGAATTTTATAAAATAGGGTATTTCGAGTTTAAAGCTGAAACTTTGTGGTTTTACATGTTTCTGGGAGATGAAATTTTGTATAAATTTTCAGAGCCTAAGTCGTAGGATAGCTTGACCATCTATTTTCATGCGATTAATAATTGCTATTTTCGAAACATGATTTTTATATGAAAATTTGGAAATCGACTTGCTTTTAGTTTTGATGTGAGTTTGACTTGGTCAATCCTTGGATGGATTTATGTGAACTCCCTTATGTGGTTTGGCCGAGTTTAGTGCCGAGTCTTAGTGTTTTAACATCCATAGGACTTCACGAACTACTTAGTCGAAACAAGTTCGGCTAGGTCTGTCTTGTGATTTCCGATTTAAGTCAAGATAAATATTGATTGTAGGATCTTGACATAATGTAGGTGTCTAGAGGTGTTGACCTCGCCTCATTTCGGGATTTGTGATTCTGTGAATTGTTGCTGCTATCAGGTGGGTACATTTATGATGTATTCCATATTTATCGCACTCCTTATTTCGTGTAATATTTCTTTGAAAATTATTGTATGCATGAGAACTCTAGTCTAAGTGTCCCGAACGCTAGTGCCTTGATGAATGCGAAAGGAGTGGAAGTCGCCTGCCCGTCGTATCCGGGAGGTGGACGCCCGAATCCGTGTAGAGCGGAGGGGTGATTCAACTTCACTGTCTCCTGGAAAGGATCCCATGTACTGTCGTATCCGGGGGTGGGAAGATTTCCAGTTACAGCCATGCCGTCGTATCCGGAAGGTTGTTGTATGTACATAGGAGGTTTGCGATAGGGCTGGGTAGGGGGTTTAGGCTATGAATTCTATGCATACTGGTATTGATATTGTCCACTGCGTTTACTTGTTTGTAAAAAAATTATTATACGGAATAATCGTGCGATAATGGTGAGCTAGTTGGTTGCTCACCCCCATTATTTTCTTGTTGTTTTCTCTCTTCCTTTGTTTTAGGTTGAGACGAGCTGGAGGCGGTGGCGTAGGACGAGCGAGATGGTGGTCATTATGTGTTGAAAACCTATGCTTCCGTATAAACTTGATATTTATTTATTTACGATTATGCCTTGTATTATTTACTGCTTTCACTTTTCGAACTATGTTAAGTTGGTTGAACCTTGAATAATGCTAGACCCTTTGAAATGGTTTTGAGACTTATGTGTTATGGGATTTGTTATATCGTTAGCTCGAGCATGTGTAGGTTCCTTAAATTGTTGGATTTGTGTTGTTTGTTGTTGTTAGTAAGTAGCGCCCGTTTCTCGATAAATGTTTTTAATTTGGATTTACAAAAAAAAAAGTAACTCTGATTTTTGTCAAATAAATTCGGTAAATTCTTTAAAATAAAACGGGGCGTTACAGTTTGGTATCAGAGCCAGTCTTGCTTTTCTGTAGACTGGTTCATATGTGATTAAGTGCTTAATGACCATTGACCACTCGCTTCGTCTCGCTGCGGCAGCTCAAGGTATGAGTTTTATTGTTTGATTTATTTTCGATATCGTGATTATGGTTTGTTCTTTTATTGGGGCTTAGGAATTTACCCTCCGTTTATACGGACTTGAACTCTAGTGGTGTAGAGTTAAGTGCCGACTTTAGAGATGTTTGTTGCGAGTTTTCGGGTTGGTGTTATCGAGTTAAGTTTTGTCTATAGCATTGCACTCGTTATGAGTTCTGTTTAGTACCATCGAGTGAGAGTCATTCGTAAGCTATCTCGAAAGAAAAGGCTTAAGTAAAGGGAACAGACAAACGAAGAAGTCGCAGATGTGTGAATTATTCGGAAGTCTGTACCTATTGTGGCTAGAACTATTAGACGCGTGTAGAACCCGGTAAATGGGAACCGGGAGTGGAGTCTAAATGTCGGTTGCATGTCGATGATCCGACCACTTGTGCGTGTAGATTCATGGGAATCGGGTTAATGGTTGATTTTCCCTGTTATAATTTGTTCGTTATCATTCGTTCTTACTCATTGGTTTGTCTCGCAAATTCTTCGAGGAGATTGATAACTCTCGTTTTTTTTTATAAATCAAGTATCATGTAGCTGCTGTGATAAACATGTTGTGCTCGTTTATTTCTGTCTGGAAGTCATATTAATCGTGGTCGAGCTTAGAACATTCGTTATATATGTTCATTGTTATTTCTTGTTAATTTGCATGTTCGCTGTTTCTGTTGTGCCTCAGTTTAAGACATCACAGGCTGATTATTTGAAGTTGCTATCTTCTTATGAAATGTAGTATGTTCGGTTGTCTATATGTGGGCTTTGGAATTTCTTGATTCCGAGTTATATCGAATAAGTTATGATTTTTACAAGAATATTGCGCGTCCAGTTTTCCTGTTACCCGACAGCATGTGTGTAATTAATGTATGACCTATTTATCATGTCGTAATGTGCTCGTATGAATTTATACTCTTCTTGGAAATTATAGGTCTGTTTCTTATATTTCAAATAAGATAAATTTCATGTTAATATGTGCTCTGTATCTCGAGTTGTGTTCTTAGGAAGATAGACATGCATGAGATAAAGTTTTGTGTTTTGACAGAAATCTGATATTGAATGTTTACTGATTTTACACTATATAAATGACCTTTTATGCTCATGCGTTCTGAAGGAATGTTGTAGAGGCATGCTTTAGGTTTAATTTGAGACTTGAACCATGTCATTTGGAGGTCTGTAGCTTAGTCTAGGTTGTAGACACTGAGGTGCTGTCCATAACACATGTTAATTTTTGACAGATTTTCTGAACCGCATGTTTTGTGTTTAAACTCATTGAGAATGTGTTTATTTGCCAAAGTGACCTTCAGCAAAGTTGTAGACATTTGCGTTATCTATCATTTGGTTTTTAAAGTTAATTAAAATCATGCCTGTAGCTTCAGCTAGAGAGCAATTACTGATGTCTGGCTAGGTGCATTACCCCAGTTTTGGTCTGTAACTAAATTTTTAATGTTTGTTGATTTATCACCTGCTAAATGGCCTTATTTTCTTTCAGTGTCTTCATATGAATTGTAGTTTTGTATCTTACAATTCGAATGTCACAAGTTTCATTCATATAGCATTTTGTTCAAAGAGATACATTAAAAATACGGACTTCGTGTAATTCAGTTTTCTGGAAAATTTGCAGCAAAATTTAATGTGTGAGCTTAAGCTGTTTCCAACCCTTTAATCTACCCGTTCACGCCTTTGCCGCCCGAGTGCTTTTCCATTGCCTTTGACTACTACCTTTCGCTTAGCAGTCAAGTCTGAATTGTATTTCGAGACCATCTTATATTATTTGATTTTCGTACCGTGTCAATTTTGCTTGATTTTCCTTTTTTTTTCCTTGCGTAGAAATTTTGGATTGTGTTGAGCATCGAAATTTCACCTTCTATTGATCCTTAATCATGTGTCGTAATGTCACTAAGTCGATGCGAAGGTTAACTTGAGAATACCTTAGCCTGAGATTGACGACGATCAATTATCTTTCGTGATCTATTTTAACGTTGAACCGAAGTAGAGTGCGTGAGAATCTTTTAAGGAGGGTAGTCGAGCCTGATGCAGAGCCGTCTTCGTTTTTGAAGCGTATTCATTTCTGGAAACTCCCATTCTTTTTCTCTTCGATATTTCAAGAGTGACCTTTGTATTTTACTTGACTTTTTTTGGCAATCCTCTGAAAACTCTTGTTTTTGTTTCGTTTGGAGTCTTCATTTCAAATTGGAAACTTTGTGTATTGATTAGGACAGGTACTTTCATTTTTCCGCTTGTCTTATATCATTCTTTCGGTTTTGTGATACCTTTCGGTCTGGGTGTTCCATTCGTACCCGTATCGGTTTGTCGTTAATATATTTATTTTATTATATAATTAATAAATATATTTCAAATAAATATTTGTGCAATAAGTTGGAATGGAAAAATTTATTTCTGTAAATTTATTTTAACTTATTGTTTTAAAAATGTCAATTAAAAAAAAAACAAGCTAGAAATCTAAGATTACTATTTAATTATATTAAAATATATATACATTCTAAATTTTAACCAAAAATTATAAAATTATGAATTTTGATAATACGAAATTTATATGGATAAACGTGATATATAATGCATTAAATTAGTTGATATCCTATCACAATATTTACGTTTTTTTGTTAAAAAAAAATAATTTATTTAATTTTTAACAAATCAATATTGAAACTTTTAGCTCTGCCTGACGCACGGTTTTACCCATAGATAATGTAATATCGCCTTAACGGCCATTTATATTGAAATTGTATACCTTTAAGTGTTTTAAAATGTTAATAACGTAATTCATCGCGTTTTGGTTCTTATACTACATAGCATAAATAGAACGTCAAGCTGCGTAAGTTATAAGAGTATAAAATTTAGTTTGCTACAAATATCAAAATATTTGCATCTAATAAAATTTGATGGTTAATTTAAATATTATATTAATACATATTATACGACAACAAAATTTGGAATATAATAATAGTTGAGTATTATAGTGAATAAAAAGAAAGCGATGTTATTCTGGTATTAATTATCCGAATTTAAGTGGTATGAATTTGATTTGGTATGGATAGAAGTGCGTTTAAAATTTTTGAAAATAAAATAAGCTAGTGGTATGAATTGTATTTAGTATGAGTATGAAAGTCGAACTTTAGGTTGATTTGTTAAAAAATCAATGTGATATAATTATCAAATTTTAGCATATTCCCATATAACTTGCCATAAGATATTGATGAAAATTTGGGAAATTGGTATGTATTTCTCTTGAAAATCAGAAAGATATTTGAACAAATATTTATTAATAAAATTTAAAATTTGTAATTTAATTTTAGAGAATTAGTTGATAAATTTGAACGACAAAGGATAACGGAAACAAATCTAGAAAATTTTGAGATTAGTAAAATATAAATATATATAAAATATATAAGGAGATTTATTATGTAGTCTAAATTTGGATTCTAAATTTAAAATGAAAATAAGTAATTCTTCTGGTTAATATTAACTTGGACGGAAATAGAATAGTCAATTATCTATAGTTAAATAAATTACTCAACTACTTAAATTTTTTGGTTTTTGATAATATATAGAAAAATAATTTATTTTAATTAATGAAACAATATAAAATTCAATATTTTACTTATTATTTATGTAGATTTATAAATATATGATAAAATTTTACCAAAATAATTATTTTATGAAACCACATTGTATTCAAATTGAATTTATGAATATAATTTTCAAATGATACTTATGTTGAAATAAATATAATGTAATTTATTTTCAATTATGTGCACCGTACGGACTGTGTACTAATTTTAAACAGACATGTTTTATGTAATTTTTGACAATTTAAATTTGTATAACAGGTTGAATAAATTAATATAGGAAAATTGTATTACACATTGATTCTATATTTTTAATTTATGAATATTATTTAATAAGTATTTTTAATTTACAAATAGTAATGAATATCTCTTTCTCGTGCATCGCACGTGAATCGTACTAGTTTGAATGATTTAAATTGACATAATATTTAATTAACAATTTTTTGTATATATATAATTTACTATATTTTTATTATGTCAACTACTTTATTATCCTTAGAATAACATAATACAATTGCTTAACTGTCATTAAGAATCACAATATCACCCTGCTCACTCATCGGTACACCACAAAAATAAAAGTAGGAACCCGATCTCACCATCTCCCTTATAATCTCAGTCGAATATTCTAAATCTGATAGAACCAAACCCTAAAATTCAGCTTAATCCTACGGAAAGCCCAACAGTCGCGACACTAAATTCACCAATTGAAGAACAATTTTCATAATGTCCTGTGAAACCACCAAAAGCCATATCAATTTCATGAGATAATCCGAATTGACTGAGATGTCGTCCGCCACCTGCAGCTGGAAATCAGCGGCGAGGACAAGGACGGGTAGGGCGATTGTGCGCGATCCAGAGGTCTATGTTGGTCGATGGCGGCGGAGGGTGAGGTTGGGGGTGGTGCGGTCGGACGACCTGGTATGCACTACAAAAAATTCAATGTCCGGGCACCACATGTTTGGGCATGAGGGACGGCCCCAAAAAAGTTAATGACCAATCGTAGGTCATGTCGGTGCAGAAGCTCATCAGACACATCAGACATCATCATGCCCCTGTTGTTCGGGCACCACAGGTTCAGTGCCTTAATTTTCTTCCATATTGATCAGCCCTTTTCTTTTCGATTTTTGGTTATAAATTTAGGTTAATTAAAGGTAATACGGTTGAATTTGGCCAATGTTATGCACTAAAACATTGGCGGCCAAAAATTTTCATTTGGCGCTCACTACTTATTTCATTTTGGTATACTCTATCTATTTAAGGTAGATAACCACTGAACAATCTTTTGATCGTATCTTCTGCTAATATCTCTCCTCTCCTTATCACTCGTATAAGTCAAAGATTAGGCTAACAATTATCAAAGCTCTTTTACACCATTCTGTTATGACTCGTATAAGTCAAAGATTAGGCTAACAATTATCAAAGCTCTTTTACACCATTCTGTTATGGAGGAAGACCTCTAGTAATATCCTATTTCTTTATGTTTTACATAATTTTTTACCCATAGTTCAATAGGACTGACGATGCTCAGTAGATTGTTTTGTTATACCTTATTTTATTGTGGAATAATTAATTACCTTGCTTATGTTATTCATTCATTCTGATGGATTTTTTTTGTTTTGCCTCGTACAGACTGTTTGAAATGTGGGTCATCATCCTGCGAACCGAAGATCACTCTATCAGTCACTTGCGAACAAGAATAGTTGTTCACAACCTAGATGGACATGAACACCCCATCCGAACAGTTGTAGTGTCAACTGTACAGTTTGCCTTGACTGATTAATTTCACTAGTACATTTATGTATTGAACAGGATCCCAGAGAGGAGAAGTTCATTTTATACTGATCGTCGTAAATGAACTAGGCCTCGGTTAATTAGTGCGTTCTCTTAACCCGTAAAATATTAAACAGACAGATATATATAGTATATTTTACTTTGATTCACTTGGGTGAGGTTCTGTTCACTGGATCAATATTCCTAATATTTTGGGTAATATTATTATATATAGGATGTGCTGTTAGGATATTTACGGTCACCATGTGCGCTAGTTTGATGATGTCCACGGAGTGAGTTCATAAAAGATTGTTATGCTAAACCCTGCAAGTGGATTAAGTTCCGGCATAATAAGAATGTGATGAACGAGCGCTAGCTTCGGTGAAATAATAAATTAATTAATTCTTGATTGTCAGTAGAATTAATTAATGGATATTATATTTTAAACGTGGGGAGGTAAATCGAGTAATTATTATTGGAGTCTCAAATGTAATTTGGGCTAGGAAAAGAGAGTGCAATAATATAATGTTGGTGGTCCATTAATATTATTTAATTAATTAGAGGAGTGAGCTTGGCCCATAGTTAGTCTAATTAATTATGGAGCCCTTTTTCTAATCTCCTAAGGGTCCCTACTGTAGCTCTATATATACATCATTAAGCTCATGCGAAGAGATCCAATATGATATTCACGAGACAAGCACGCCGCCCCCTACTCTCTCTCTCTCTAGATCTCATTAGAGCTTTATCTTCTTTTTGTTGCTCCACTGGTACAAGTTGAAGAAGGGTGTATTGAGTAATACAGTAGAAGATATGTAGATAAACCGAGACGAAATATATTTTATCCTACAGAACCAACCGGAGGTCCGATTGAGACCCACAGCATACCCAGATGACCGTCTCGACGAGAGCTTTCCATCGCCGCCAAGATCTCTGCCATCTGACGCCGCATGCGCCCTCACACGTCGCCGAAAGCTCCCAAGATGCAAAGTTTGTCTTCATCTGTTTGCACCTGTTTGATCCGGTTTTGATCTGATCTTGTTCGTGCAACCCAAGACGTGATTTGCGGTCAATCAGTTGCGGTCAACCGTTCGTGGTCAACCAGATCTACATAAATTTTAAGCCGTAAGTTCTCTACGTCAAACCTTTAGATCCGCTGCGCATAAGTTTACGTTTGCTATTGAATTCGTGACTTATACATGACGAGATCCTCACGGATCCCAACAAGTGGTATCAGAGTACTTGGTTAATTCGTTTTGTACAAAGCTCGAATTTTTACGACTTTATTTGACAAGATGTGTTCAAAGGCAGCCATATATTGGATTATATTTGCATAACTCGGTTTTGCAGGAAAATAGTTAATCCACTGTTATGGCCGACTATGTGTTTGATGAATGTTGTTGAATGTGATGTATGGTTTTAAATTTTTTTTAAAGACTCGGGCATGTCAAGGAATATATAGATGAATGTTTGTAATAATTATTCGCCCGGGGGTTGACCGGATAGATTTAATTATTTGTTTAGAAAACATGTACATCCATTCGTTGGATCTAGGATCGAATTATGTAATTTTGTAAATTATATTTTCGTGTTGTGATCATGTGTTGATGACCGGGAGATCATAAGAAGATCAACAGCCTCGAAGAATATAAAAAAAATTCGGCAATTTCCGACCACCGACGGCCAGGCGGCGGCTGGTTGTGGCTGAGGTGGAGAGGTTTACTTGATGTCCAAGCAGTACAAGATCAACCAGGATTCTACTGCTTAAAGGAGTTCCAGTTGAACAGGGAAAGAACTGTCACAGTTTTCTTGTTTAAGGAGACTCAGTATTTAATGGCCATAATAGTGGATTTATCTATTTAAATTTATTATGCCAATTAAATATGTATTATTTATGCATGTTAATTAATTATGTTCTTTCATGGGATTAATTTAGTATTGCAAGATTAACTATGCATGTTAATTAATTATGTAATGCATATGATTAATTTAGAATTGTGTCTTATGCATGTAATTAATTATTACTCTGTCATGGATTAATTTAGAATTGCATAAATTATTGTACATGTTAATTAATTATTGCATTGACATAGATTAATTTAGAATTGCATGAATTAATATGCTTATTAATTAATTATTACATTAACATAGATTAATTTGGAATTGCATAAATAGTTAAAAATCCTCATTAAATTATACTAAGTTTGAGAAGGGATTTTAAATTAAAGTTAATTGTAAAATTCCTAAGGCCTTGTTGATGACCGACTTGGCTTTATGAGGTTAGAGCTAAAGACTAATCGTTTCATTTGATTAATAGCTCCTTAGAAATTGTTGAACTTATCTCAAGTCGGAGCCAGTTAAATATACCGACTTTCGGTTGACTGAAAGTAAAACCGACAACTAACAACTTATCCGAAGCCGACAACCGACTTCACCAATGTTATGAATATGATCATCAAAATATTATCCATTCATCCGACATCCGAAAGATCGAATTTTCAAGCAAGAGGAGCTGTACACTTTCGATTGGACCATCAAAACAAAAGGCAATCATTGATGTTTTCTCATTCCACTACACACCATTTAATTGAAGCTGCTCAACATTAAATGCGATCTTATCTACCTCGGACAAAAAGACAAAAGCGACCGTACTATAAATAGCAGAATTTTTATGGTTGTAGAGGGGCTTTTTTTTTCGCACATTGTACATGGACTTGAAATGATCTCGGTCAAGAACAAAAAACCGACTTCCTATACTCTTGAGATATCATCAATAAAATATAATTATCTTCTTATTTTAGTTTAAACACACCTAGCTGTTTATAATTTTAAGTTGTTAATTACATACAACAACAGTTTGACGCTAGAGGAAAGGCGAGCTTGAACCTCCGCCAACTTTTTTGATCTACTATATACGTGTGTAAATAATACCTTCATACACGTATTATCATTATGTCGAATTCTGGGCGACAAGAACGAAATCCAGATGCTGGAACCAATCGTCATCCTGCTCATACAACTGACAATACAACTGTGCCATCCATGACGATAGATTACTCTGTTTTATTCCAAGATCCAGAGTTTCTCAGAAATCTATCTAATTTTATGGTACAGACAAGAGCAGGACCAACTGTGACGGTTCCTAGTCAAGCTCATACTTCAAATCCTCAAACTAGGCAATTGACGCCACATGTCCATCAACAAAATAGTGTTCGTGCCGCGTCTCGTGCAACTTCTCAACCACGAACACCTGAGTCGCAACGAAATATTGCCACTCACGATCGCGGTGTAATTCCTGTCGATGATCATCTCCTGGAGGGGGTTCGACCAGAAATTACTGCTGAAAGTCATTCTGGGCGTCGTCAACAGCAACTGGTGCCTCCGTCACCGGTATCTTCACAACACGCTCGACAGTCTGACTTACGTCATACAATTGAACGAAATCGGTTCCGACGTGAGAGCAGTGAATTACGTCATATTATCGAAAGGAACCGTTTAAGGCGTGAGTCAGAGGAGTTGGAAATGTTAAGGAAAAGAATTGCTGAGTTAGAAACTCGGCAAGATATTGAGGAATCCCAACAAAGGGTTCCTATCTCGGAGAATGTTTATCTAGAAGCCGAGACTCCCTTGGCTCCTCATTAGACAATGGAACCGTTTCCCTCTAAAGTTAAGGTCCCTCAAATTGGTCTTTATGATGGTACCTCAGACCCAGATGCACACCTCGGTCAATATATCTCGTGGATGGACCTTCATGGGGCAACCGACGCACTCAGATGTCGGATGTTTTCTTTAACCCTGGGACCTCGTGCTAAAAAATGGTAACATTCTTTACCCCGATATTCAATCTCCAAGTGGCAACAATTGAGAACAGCTTTTCGATCTCATTTCATCGGGGCATGGGTATCTTTAATCCCAAAGGAGTCCATTGCCAATATCGTACAAAAAGATAATGCGAGCGTTAAAGACTATATTACTCGGTTTAATGAACGAGTACAAAATATGGAGCAATGTCATCCTGAAACGTTGTTGATTACGGCGATAGCTGGATTAAAGCCAAATTCCTTGTTTCGCTGGAGTATTTATCAGAATAAATCGACTTCATTTTAAGATTTTCTAGCTCGAGCTCAGCAGCACATTATAGCTGAAGAATCAATGTCGATTTCTACTTTCGACTTTTCTCCTAACAAGTCGGAAGTAGAACAACAATCAAAAAAGAAGAAGAACAAGTTCTTCAAACCAAACCGATCTCGGTTCGGGAATTTTTCAAACCAAACCGATCTCGGTTCTTCAAACAAGTTCTTCAAACCAAACCGATCTGCGGCTTATTGGACACCCACAAGTCCAAAGATTCTTCAAGAACGCTGATTAAAAACGGAAAGGCAGACTGCCGGAACCCCCAGATGATGACGAAGATGACGATCGTCCTATCAATCCAAAGCGCATTAGACAAAGTGAAAAAGAAGTATACATGTTGAACTCGGAGGAGAATGATTCTTCATCTTCGACTAAAACTGCAATGACCCAAGGAAGTGGATATTCTAATCCTCCTGGTTTTCATAATATCCCCCGAGTTAATAACAGTAGCAGCAAGACCTTTGAATCACGTCGACAAATAAAGGCTTATGCTCGACAAGCTTATAACTCGGGTAAAACTGTCATAACAACCAATCTCCGAGATAAAATTAATGCTTGGAATAATTGTCCGATTACTTTCAATGTGGATGATGCTAGCTATTTTGCTCTCCCATACTCCGATCCTCTCGTGATCACGACACCAATTTGCGGAATACTAGTACATCGGATAATGGTTGATACAGGAGCATATTCAAGTATTCTAATGCTCCGAACGTTTGAACAAATGGGGATTGATCCAACCGAGTTAAAACCTTGCAAAGATCAAGTACAAGGTTTCAACGGAACAATTACGCCAACTCTTGGAGAAATAACCATGCCAATTCGGTTTGAGATTCCTGGGCAAGCCTCCAAAGTTATTATGGAGACATTCAAGGTGATGGATCTAAAAAATGAATATAATGCCATAGTGGGAAGAACAGCTCTATATAAGCTTCGTGCAGCTGTCTCGATATTTCATTACGCTTTAAAATTTCCCACAAACAATGGAGGAACCCATTACGGAGATCAATACGAAGCTCGTGGAATGGTATGGGTTAAGCCCTGGCATGAACCACCTTCTCCGATACATATGGCAGAAAATGTCCAAGAAGAACGAGAAAAATTCCCAACTCTCGAGAACTCGGTATCTTTGACAACCGAGATGGAATTTGAACCGACTATGATGTCGAAAGTTTCAAATATCAAATTTCATGGTGATTTAACTCAAGATCGTGGAAGACGCCCAGGAAAAGAATTGGTCCACGAAGAAGACGAACTTGATCCCCGGGCTCAATTTAAAGAGAAAAACAAACTCGACCGAGCTGAACCATCAAAAGAAATTGAAACAATTTTCGTTGATGATCTTGTTCACGATAAGTCACTTTGGATTGGGGCCAATATTGAGGAACCAATACGAACTCAACTCATCCAGTTTCTCAAGGAAAATTCAGATGTATTCGCCTGGAAATATGAAGATACGAAAGGAATTGACCCCCATGTGGCTTCACACCGACTTAATCTAGATCCGACTATCAAACCGGTGGTTCAGAAACGACGTAAACTCGGTCCAGACCGACAAAAGGCTCTTGAAGAAGAAGTTCAAAAGTTGATCGACAACAAGTTCATTCAAGAAACTAAATACTCGACTTGGGTATTGTAACGCCCCACTTTATTTTGAAAGATTTATCGAATTTATTTAATTAAAACCACAATAAATTTTTTTTTTTTTGCTGCAAACATTAATGTAATTAAAAACTCAGTGGGCGCTACTCAACCTACCAAAAGCTTTTATCCAAAAATGCTAACACAGCAAATAAAGGCAGCATGCACGAATAATAAACCATAAACCAATCTAGCATTCATTAGGTTCCAATTCATAAAAGATAATTCATAATTCCATGTTCCGAAATGACATAACCAAAATATCCAAATTCAACATGAGTTCATGAACTAAGCGGAAGCAAGGTTAATAAAGCAATAATAAATAATATAACCACCACTCGTCATCTCGTCTCGTCACCCGCCAGCTGCTTAACCTGCATCCGTGAAGAGCAGGTGGGAGTGAGTACAGTTAAATATCGTACTCACACTATGCATATGAATAACATAACAATGGTATGGTCGCAGCATGAACATAAACAATGATCACAACATGTCTCATCTCCTAATCAAAATCACACCATTTAACCTTACTCATGTGCACATCTATCGCTAGCCGCAGAACGGGGATTCATTACCCGAAGGCGGGAGTACGTGCCACTGTAACGGACACGGCCTTCCATATGGGCTTACGTACCTCACAAGGGCACGGCCATATCAGGACTTTAAGGAGATTGCCACACAAGGGCACCGTACCGTAACTCGACGGGGACAACCGCACCGACGACCGTAACAGCTCACATCGATAGGCTACATGTTCACATGCATACATAGGTCATACCAAATTTTCCACACAATTAAATCACACATATGCATAGATAATTTTAGAATAACAACCCACCTGGATTCGGACTGATGACAGCAATTCAGAATAGTCGTAGGTTGAGGCTTGACTCCTCAAACACCTACATTGTGTCAAGATCCTACAATCAATATCGAGACTAAATCGGAAAACACAAAACAGACCTAGTCGAACTTGTTTCGACTAAGTAGTTCGTGAAGTCCTGTGGATGTTGGAACACTAAGACTCGGCACTAAACTCGACCAAACCACATATGGGAGTTCACATACATCCATCTAAGGATTGACCAAGTCAAACTCACATCAAAACGAAAAGCAAGTCGATTCCCAACTTTTATTTCAAAGTCATGTTTCGAAAATATTAATCATTAATCACATGAAAATAGATGGTCAGGCTACCTTACGAATTAAGCTCTGAAATTTTACACAAAATTACATCTTCCAGAAACATGTAAAACCACAAAGTTTCAGCTTTAAACTCGAAATATCCTAATTTATAAAATTCGAACAGGATATCAGCAAAATAGGCACATGGATTCATACTCAGACTTAATGAATGAATCTGAACTTGAAAATTTTACACAGCAACATACAGTATGCTAAAGTTCATGTATAAAAATCTCAGCTTTAAATGATAACTGCTGCCATTTTCAAAAATTCATACGAGCAACAGCAGTTTATCGAATTTAAATCCCAACTGAATTAAAACAGACTCAAAAAATTCCCATATTTCATAAACATGATTAAAAACCTACAATATGCCTCTCAGTAAAATTTCAGAATTTTTCGTGCAGTAACCAATTTATAAAAATTCAAACAACGTTTTTGCAGATTCGATAAATAAAATATTTACCACATCAAATCAACTCCAAAAATTCTAAAAAGTTTACACAACACATATAAGTCGCAGAGGCATGACATATCAAAATTTCAGCTCATTTAAATCACGAACTAATTTATTAAGCATTAAACAATTTTCTGATCAGAATTCACTTTAGTTATTAAAAATATCTACAGGCCTCTAAAAATTACGAAATTTTTACACAAGGCTGGCAATGATCAGATAACATATCTCTCAAAATTTCAAGTCATTCCGAGCAGTGTGCGATTTTTAAAAATTCAAACACCAAAACAGCGACATATATGCTCGGCAACTTAGCAATTAATTCATAACATGAAATTTCTCGTCCGAGGCCTTCCCATAAGGCCAAGGACTCGACATCGTTCCAATATCCACTGACTTACACGACTTTCAAGGTCTCGTTCAATTTCTCATAATTGAAGAGGTCCTCGAACACTTAAACGACACACATAAAATCACAATTATCACACAGCTCATAACGAACACATTATCGCACAAATAATCACATCTCGCAAATCAAACATATACGTAAATAACATAAACAATTTGAACGAGACGGGATCGACTAGGTACCGTTCTCGGGATCGATACTCGAAAAGGGAAATCGAACGGCCTCGAACGGTTCTTAGCTCGGCTAAGGATCGGCCTGTATCTCTTCTCGTACGTACAGGCTGCTCAAAGGAGATTCGAAGGGAACGGCTGCTCGATAAAAGCCTCGAACGGATGCCATTCTTCTCGCACGGGCCCGAAAGGGCTGCCGTTGTTCGGCTACTAAACAAAGGCCGACGGGGTAACGAACGGAACCCGCTGCTGGGGAGAGGGACGACGGAGGAACTCCTACTGGTTCATGGTGGCCTGAGACTCGTGAAAGAGCGGAGCAGCGGCGGACGGCTGCTATGGCTCACGGAAAAAAAAATCTCGATGCAAACTCGCGGACAGGGATCGCCGGGAAGAGTCTCGCGGGGTTGCTGCTGCGCGAATAGAAAAATCGCAGGAGGTGGAGCATCTGGTCGCGGCGGAGGGCTCACAGCGGCGCTGCGAATCACCGGAGAAGGAGCAGGCGGAGGTCGCGCGCGGAGGTTGATGGCGGGTCGCGACGCTGCTGATGCGCCGTGAGTTGAGAAGAGCAGCGAACGGAGGCGGGGAAAGGTCTGCTATTCCTCATCGGTGTGTTGCGCCGGTGCTGCGTGGCGATGGCTGAGGAGGGTGGCGTCGCGATTGTCTATGGCAAGAAGAAGGGGAAGGGACGAGGACCGCGGATTTGCGATTAACGAGAGAGAGAAGAGAGATTTGAGCAGATTTCGTTTTCTTCTCTTTCTGCTCGTTCGAGAGGAAAAATAAAAATGGCTGCAGGCGTCCACTGAGTATAATAGGTTTAGGGCTAAGATAATAAAATTAGGGCCCTAAATAACGGGCCAAATTTAACAATCGGATTGGGCCAGGTAATCTATCCGAATGGACCGAAATTGGAACCCAATTGGCCAATCGAATAGTTTCATGGTTCGGATTTAAACAGATTGATGCGGCTAGGCGCGCAGGTTCTCGGTTTTCATCGGGCTCGACATAACCATATTAAACTCGGTTTGACTGCGCGATAAATAAATTAAAGTCGGATATATATATATCATTATATATAATACACATTGATTATTTAATAATAAGACAGATTTATTATTTAATAATAAATACACATTTATTAATTAATGATAATAAGCATTTAGACATTTTAAAGACAATTAGGCATTTAATAATAATAATAATAGCACACATTAAATAATAATAATAATAATAAATAATAAGGATAAATAATAAGGATAAATAATCCCAAGATTATTCATAAATAAACGGGACGCTACAGTCTACCCACCTTACAAAGAATTCCGTCCTCGGAATTCGAACAACAAACTACGACGAGAATCTAACGAGAAATAAAAGGAGACAACATCAACACATGAAATTCAGGTGCTTCCCCCGACTTTCAATCTCCCTCTCCCAAGTCGCCTAGCCTTGACCACCCTCCCACTGGACTTGACGAGTACCCCTCCCAGCCTTATCCTAATGGACCCTCTGATCCAATAGGTCATCGGTACCTCCATACAGGTAGGGTTCTGCCTATCACGCAGCTCGTCACATCTCACATATACTCCGAGATCACGCACACGTTTCCTCCATCAAGAGGCACACAACGTGTCATGCATCCTCGCGAGTTCCGATGGTGGAGTCAACCATCAGGCTAAGTCATCGACTTGGTCGAGAATCATAATAGGACTGAGTACGCGTGGCAGTAACCAGAACAACGGCATACTCCACCCATATCCGTACCAGCCACCTCACATGGTAAGGAATTCTCACACTCTATTCATCTATCAATACACAAGACCCTAACTGGTCCTTTCGTGTCTCGATAGCATACTCCAACAAATCAACATATAGGGTTGACTTGTTGTATCGAGCTTCCATCTCGTGCCCGGGCCACGGTAGGAAACTTGATTACTACAACGACATGATCTGTGCGTCCTTATAAAACAGGCCGCCACAGAATCCCATACGGATGGGCTAACAATCTATAATAACACTATATCTACAACACCGATACCTACAGAACACGGTTCTGTTTGATACCGACAACTCTACCCTTGCCGACTCGAATAACACCTCGAATGCGGTTTAGGAAATATCGACTAGATGTTCGAAAACATTCTCCTATTGCAGAATCGGTCTCACGATTAGGGATGCTCGATATTCTCGAACTAGCAATCTAACACCAATACTCTCACTCCTCGTAGGTCTCGATCCCTACGAAGTATACATAGTCTCCAATCGAGACTCGGGACACTGCCCGAAAACGATGAGGGACCTAAATCTCGCTATCTCGAGAGAATTTCGCATAAGATAAAGGAAAACTAATCGACAAGCCTCATATATCGAGAGTCGTTGATTAGGAATTTCATACAACGGTTCGGTTTGGAGTTGCACTGTCACCCGAGAGATGACACACACACAGGCGCTGCATAAGCGGGGCGCCGGGACGTGTGCATGCACCTGTTCAGAGACCAGCTGCAAGGTTAAGGTTTGGCCGTACAATTGCCTGAGGAGTTCCTGCGTTTGGTGATGGCGGCGGCAGCTCTCGTGCGAGTCAACGGTCGGCCACTGCAGTTGGCCTTACGTCTCCCAGCACGGGCATGCGGTTCGGCCACTACTTCACGTGGCTACACCATCCAGGTTCGGCGTTCAGTTAAGGCACACACCAGAAATTTCTATTTTCGGGTCCATAGATTCCTAGATACTCAGATAGGAAAAAGGTTTCCTTACAATACTTCTCAAAATACAACAGTTTAAGCATTACTGTTGAGCTACAATTTCCTATAGGAATCAAACGTTGGCATCACTGCCGGGAAAAGTCCTAACCTCGGCGGTCATCGCCGAACATTAGAATGGTTAGCTCGCTTGACCCTTCCGACTAATAATGTCGACCGTCACGACAGCTTTTACTCAAGTAGCTAATCGTGCCGGCGGTCCCAATCGAGTTCGACCACATATACAACTATAGCCTCCACACTCCGAGGTCTAGCGTAAAGCTTCCCTCGCAAGTGTTTCCAGCTAACATCATAATACCAATCAGATTAAG
>BKCP01005106.1:299371-316229 GCA_008636005.1 Striga asiatica
AGCGGAAGCAAGGTTAATAAAGCAATAATAAATAATATAACCACCACTCGTCATCTCGTCTCGTCACCCGCCAGCTGCTTAACCTGCATCCGTGAAGAGCAGGTGGGAGTGAGTACAGTTAAATATCGTACTCACACTATGCATATGAATAACATAACAATGGTATGGTCGCAGCATGAACATAAACAATGATCACAACATGTCTCATCTCCTAATCAAAATCACACCATTTAGCTTTACTCATGTGCACATCTATCGCTAGCCGCAGAACGGGGATTCATTACCCGAAGGCGGGAGTACGTGCCACTGTAACGGACACGGCCTTCCATATGGGCTTACGTACCTCACAAGGGCACGGCCATATCAGGACTTTAAGGAGATTGCCACACAAGGGCACCGTACCTTAACTCGACGGGGACAACCGTACCGACGACCGTAACAGCTCACATCGATAGGCTACATGTTCACATGCATACATAGGTCATACCAAATTTTCCACACAATTAAATCACACATATGCATAGATAATTTTAGAATAACAACCCACCTGGATTCGGACTGATGACAGCAATTCAGAATAGTCGTAGGTTGAGGCTTGACTCCTCAAACACCTACATTATGTCAAGATCCTACAATCAATATCGTGACTAAATCGGAAAACACAAAACAGACCTAGTCGAACTTGTTTCGACTAAGTAGTTCGTGAAGTCCTGTGGATGTTGGAACACTAAGACTCGGCACTAAACTCGACCAAACCACATATGGGAGTTCACATAAATCCATCTAAGGATTGACCAAGTCAAACTCACATCAAAACGAAAAGCAAGTCGGTTCCCAACTTTTATTTCAAAGTCATGTTTCGAAAATATTAATCATTAATCACATGAAAATAGATGGTCAGGCTACCCTACGAGTTAAGCTCTGAAATTTTACACAAAATTACATCTTCCAGAAACATGTAAAACCACAAAGTTTCAGCTTTAAACTCGAAATATCCTAATTTATAAAATTCGAACAGAATATCAGCAAAATGGGCACATGGATTCATACTCAGACTTAATGAATGAATCTGAACTTGAAAATTTTACACAGCAACATACAGTATGCTAAAGTTCATGTATAAAAATCTCAGCTTTAAATGATAACTGCTGCCATTTTTAAAAATTCATACGAGCAACAGCAGTTTATCAAATTTAAATCCAAACTGAATTAAAACGGACTCAAAAAATTCCCATATTTCATAAACATGATTAAACACCTAAAATATGCCTCTCAGTAAAATTTCAGAATTTTTCGTGCAGTAACCAATTTATAAAAATTCAAACAATGTTTCTGCAGATTCGATAAATAAAATATTTACCACATCAAATCAACTCCAAAAATTCTAAAAAGTTTACACAACACATATAAGTAACAGGGGCATGACATATCAAAATTTCAGCTCATTTAAATCACGAACTAATTTATTAAGCATTAAACAATTTTCTGATCAGAATTCACTTTAGTTATTAAAAATATCTACAGGCTTCTAAAAATTACGAAATTTTTACACAAGGCTGGCAATGATCAGATAACATATCTCTCAGAATTTCAAGTCATTCCGAGCAGTGTGCGATTTTTAAAAATTCAAACACCAAAACAGCGACATATATGCTCGGCAACTTAGCAATTAATTCATAACATGAAATTTCTCGTCCGAGGCCTTCCCATAAGGCCAAGGACTCGACATCGTTCCAATATCCACTGACTTACACGACTTTCGAGGTCTCGTTCAATTTCTCATAATTGAAGAGATCCTCGAACACTTAAACGACACACATAAAATCACAATTATCACACAGCTCATAACGAACACATTATCGCACAAATAATCACATCTCGCAAATCAAACATATACGTAAATAACATAAACAATCTGAACGAGACGGGATCGACTAGGTACCGTTCTCGGGATCGATACTCGAAAAGGGAAATCGAACGGCCTCGAACGGTTCTTAGCTCGGCTAAGGATCGGCCTGTATCTCTTCTCGTACGTACAGGCTGCTCAAAGGAGATTCGAAGGGAACGGCTGCTCGATAAAAGCCTCGAACGGATGCCATTCTTCTCGCACGGGCCCGAAAGGGCTGCCGTTGTTCGGCTACTAAACAAAGGCCGACGGGGTAACGAACGGAACCCGCTGCTGGGGAGAGGGACGACGGAGGAACTCCTACTGGTTCATGGTGGCCTGAGACTCGTGAAAGAGCGGAGCAGCGGCGGACGGCTGCTATGGCTCACGGAAAAAAAATCTCGATGCGAACTCGCGGACAGGGATCGCCGGGAAGAGTCTCGCGGGGTTGCTGCTGCGCGAATAGAAAAATCGCAGGAGGTGGAGCATCTGGTCGCGGCGGAGGGCTCACAGCGGCGCTGCGAATCGCCGGAGAAGGAGCAGGCGGAGGTCGCGCGCGGAGGTTGATGGCGGGTCGCGACGCTGCTGATGCGCCGTGAGTTGAGAAGAGCAGCGAACGGAGGCGGGGAAAGGTCTGCTATTCCTCATCGGTGTGTTGCGCCGGTGCTGCGTGGCGAGGGCTGAGGAGGGTGGCGTCGCGATTGTCTATGGTAAGAAGAAGGGGAAGGGACGAGGACCGCGGATTTGCGATTAACGAGAGAGAGAAGAGAGATTTGAGCAGATTTCGTTTTCTTCTCTTTCTGCTCGTTCGAGAGGAAAAATAAAAATGGCTGCAGGCGTCCACTGAGTATAATAGGTTTAGGGCTAAGATAATAAAATTAGGGCCCTAGATAACGGGCCAAATTTAACAATCGGATTGGGCCAGGTAATCTATCCGAATGGACCGAAATTGGAACCTAATTGGCCAATCGAATAGTTTCATGGTTCGGATTTAAATAGATTGATGCGGCTAGGCGCGTAGGTTCTCGGTTTTCATCGGGCTCGACATAACCATATTAAACTCGGTTTGACTGCGCGATAAATAAATTAAAGTCGGATATATATATATATATCATTATATATAATACACATTGATTATTTAATAATAAGACAGATTTATTATTTAATAATAATACACATTTATTAATTAATGATAATAAGCATTTAGACATTTTAAAGACAATTAGGCATTTAATAATAATAATAATAGCACACATTAAATAATAATAATAATAATAAATAATAAGGATAAATAATAAGGATAAATAATCCCAAGATTATTCATAAATAAACGGGGCGCTACAGGTATCCAATCCAGTTCTAGTAAAGAAGAGTTCTGGAGCATGGCGATTCTGTATCAACTTTTCCGACTTGAATAAGGCCTGTCCAAACGATAGTTATCCGCTACCAAACATTGATTATATGGTGGATGCTACTGCTGGACATGAATTAATGAGCTTTATGGACGCATATTCAGGCTATAACAAAATTCCAATGGATCCCGGGGAAGCAGAACATACATCTTTTTATTATGCTCGAGGTCTATATTGCTATACGATGATGCCGTTTGGTCTAAAAAATGCAGGGGCCACATATCAAAGGCTGGTTAATAAAATGTTTGCCAAGCTCATCGGGAATACCATGGAAGTCTATGTTGACGACATGTTAGTCAAGTCGGTTCACGCTGCTGATCATGTTAATCATCTGCGAGAAATGTTCAACATCCTTAGGGATTATTCCATGGTACTGATTCCAAAGAAATGCACTTTTGGAGTCGGTTCTGGTAAATTCTTGGGATATATTGTAACTCAACGCGGTATTGAAGCTAATCTCTTGAAAATAAAAGCCATTATGGACTTAACACCTCCCACATCGGTCAAAAGTGTTCAAGCTCTTACCGGCTGACTTGCTGCTTTAAATCGGTTCATATCAAAATCAACAGACCGATGCAGACCTTTCTTTGAGTCAATAAAGAAGGGAAAACATTTCGAATGGACCAAAGAATGTCAACAAGCTCTGGAAAAGATCAAAGTAACACTTCTTCAAACACCGACTTTGCAAAAACCGGTGCCCGAAGAAATGTTGTACTTATACCTGGGAGTAAGTGAAACAGCTATCAGTGTTGTCCTTATTCGAGAAGAAGGAGACCAGCAACATCCCATTTATTATGTCAGCAAAGCATTACATGAAGCTGAGCTGCGATATCCACCAATAGAAAAATTAGCTTACGCCCTTATTATCGCAGCTCGGAAATTACGTCCTTACTTCCAGGAACATTCAATAACGGTGCTCACTTCATACCCTTTAAAATCAATTCTTCACCGACCTGACACATCGGGAAGACTGGTTAAATGGGAAATTGAACTCGGTCAATACGACATCTATTACAAATCGAGGACAACCATAAAAGCTCAGGTCCTATCTGACTTTATTGCCGAGTTCACTCCTGCAATTGAAACAGTTAATGAAGATCAAACATGGACTTTGTACGTTGACGGTTCACTAACTCAACATCGAGTTGGCGGAGGAATTGTCCTGATAGATCCTCATAACAAGATGTTCTGCCATTCTGTCAAATTTCTTTTTCCGGCAACAAATAATGAAGCTGAGTACGAGGCCTTACTATCTGGATTAAAGCTTGCAGAATCCATGAATGTAAATAAACTCAAGGTATTCTCCAATTCCCAGTTGTTGGTAAACCAAGTTCACGGAGAATTTGAAGTTAAAGAACCTCGGTTATTGCCATATCTGACGCTTGTAAAACAAAGAATGTCCCGGCTTGATGTACAATTCGAACATATCCCTCGTTCGCAAAATATTCCGGCTGACGCACTCTCCAAACTCGCATCAAGTACTGGAATGGAAGATGTTGAGTATATTCAAGTTGGTTACCAGGAATTACCGTCAACTTCAATTAACGAAGTCATGAATATCGAGTTACAAGAATCTCCAACTTGGATGACACCGATTGTGACATACTTAAAAACAGGGGCCTTACCTCAAGACCCGAAAGAAGCTCGATCCCTTCGAATTCGAGCAGCTCGGTTTACACTGGATAATAGAATCTTTTATAAAAGGGGATACTCTGTTCCCCTGCTAAAATGTTTAACCGAGCAAGAATCGAGATATGTCCTTGAAGAAGTCCATGAAGGAATCTGTGGAAATCACAGTGGTGCGCGAGCATTAGCGAATAAAATACTTCGACAAGGGTATTATTGGCCAACCCTGAAGATGGATGCAACAAATTGGGTTCGCAAATGCGCGAAGTGTCAAATATTCGCCCCAAATGTTAATCAATTTCCAGAATCTCTCAAGTCGGTATACAGTCCATGACCATTTGCAAGATGGGGAATTGACTTAGTCGGTCCGCTTCCAACTGGGAAGGGAGGCGTAAGGTTTGCCATCGTAGCAGTCGACTATTTTACAAAATGGGCTGAAGCTGAACCATTAGTGACGATTACTGAACAGAAAGTTGTTGATTTTATTTGGAAGTCGATCATATGTCGATTTGGCATACCGAGTTCTATCATAACTGACAACGGTCGACAGTTTGAAGGAAAACGACTTGAGGCTTTCTGTGAAGATTATTGGATAAAACACTTCTTCTCTTTACCATATCATCCTCAATCCAATGGCCAAGTTGAAGCGATCAATAAGATAATCAAGAATGACTTGAAAACCCGGCTCGATGCCGCAAAAGGGACCTGGCCCGAAGAATTGCCAAATGTGTTATGGGCCTATAGAACAACAGTTTGCCATGCAACTGGAGAAACACCTTTCTCCCTGACGTATGGGTCCGAAGCCATTATCCCTGTTGAACTCGGATCTCCGACGTACCGAGTAACAAATTTCCACGACAAAATCAACTCGGAAAACCTGAAAACCAATCTGGATCTTTTAGATGAAACTCGCCTCATGGCAGACCTAAAAAATGCTGCCTACAAACAAAGAAGTGAGAGGTATATCAACTCGAAGATAAAACCTCAATCATTCCAAGTTGGAAACGTGGTACTTAAAAGAATCGCTGGACCAGATCCGGGGCCTTTGAAACCGAAATGGGAAGGACCATTTAAGATAAGTCGAGTGCTTCTAAAAGGTACCTACCGACTTGCAAAGCAAGATGGACTTGCTCTTCAATATCCCTGGAACGCTGTCTATCTAAAGAAA
This sequence comes from Striga asiatica, assembly GCA_008636005.1. NCBI lineage: Eukaryota > Viridiplantae > Streptophyta > Magnoliopsida > Lamiales > Orobanchaceae > Striga > Striga asiatica. The sequence continues at coordinate 305,463 of BKCP01005106.1, forward strand.
TACTTCCAGTAGTTGTTTATAATGTATATATGACTCTGTACACTTTTTTGATGAATATAAGAAAAATTGTGTGCTAAAGAGTCTCTTGAAAAGAACCGAGTACTTTAACTCGGTATAATATTAGTCTTTACGTAGCCAAGCTTTTTAACTTAGACAAGGCTAATATCCTACTTTAAAAGTTTTAAGGGATAGTCTTGACTTCAACCGAGCTTTATAACTCGGCAAGACATGCCTTTTCGGCCAAAGTGTTAACCTTCAAATAACTAAGTTTAATAGCTTAGGAAGGTTAAGGGCAAACTTTAAATTAATTGAATAAGTATCTTTAAATTCAGGTCCTCGAGTTTGATCTGAATAAGAAAAATTCTATTTTCCATCAACTTATAACAAAGTTAAAGTTGATGAAGCCCGCAAACAAAAATAAACACTTTGCCGACATCTCAACACTTGAAAAAATTCAGCAAAAGTAAATGACATGCTGAATATGATAGTCGAGACTAAAAAATACCGACTTAATCAAGAATTCCGAGTTTAATATACTTGGGACGCTTATGAATGAAAATAAATATAAATAAAAACCATTCATTCATAAGATATTGTTTTTCAAAAAACTATTACAACTACCAGGTAAAATAAACTAAGTGTCCCGACATGCCGGGAACACTTCAAAAAAAACACTTCAAAAGAGACAGCGAAAACAAAAAGAAAGAAGAAATAAAAACTACATTGAAGAACCGACTTCATTGTTCTTCACAGCAAGATCTGCTTCATTCTCCTTCGAAAGCTCAATGTCGGCTGGCGCATCACTGGTTGCTTGAACCCTTTTATCCTTGGAAGTCTCCTCCACATCTTCCTCAGCGATCTGCTCATACATAATTCGACTGATAATATCAAGAACCCGGTCTTCTTCGGCCTTGGCAGCTTTCTCAACTTCAGTAAGAGTTACCGGGAGGCGCTCATCAAGGATAGGCTCATTTTCTGTAACTCCAGGCATCCCAGCAACTGCTGAGTGATCAGCCCCTCGAGATAACTCCGAAATCATCCTTTCAAGGAATGCTAACACTGCTTTTTGAAGCTGATCGGGAGTCATCTTCTCGAGTTCTTCTTCCATATTAACTTCAGCCAGGGTCTTGACATAAATGTTGGCAAGCTCAGTTCTCTTCTCTTTCTCGGTTTCTAGCAACGTATTAACGAAAGACCGACAAAGACGAGCATCCCTCTCCCGACTCAATGGAGGAACATGAGAAGACCCTGACTCTGCGCCAGCTGAAATGAGGAGATATTCACAAAAATCATTTTCATCCTCATCAGCATCAATATGAGCAGTCGCGATTGAAGAATTAAAGTTGTGTCTCTTAATTTTGTGAAGGAGATATTGATGCAACTCCTCAATATCGTAGAGCCCTGCATCAGATCGCTCAATCACCCAGCGAAGGTTGATGCAAGTATTCATCTCCAGCTCTCGATCATCATCCTCGGAGTCAGATTCAGTTTTGGTCTGAAGCCGGTGGGCCTCCGCTTCAAGGATCCTCCCAGCTCGAAGGCCGTCATTGTATTTTGCCTTAGCAAATTTGATCTTTTCTTCTTGAAGTCTGCTGAGGTCGGCACGATGAGCATCTCGGTCCTTTACAAGCAATTCCTCAATCTCGGACCGACTTTTCTGAGTAACCTCGTGAGCTTCTTGCTCCTTACGAAGCAGTGATTCACACCGAGCCAATTGTTCCTCAAGCGTGCTCGGAGGTGATCACTTGACTGGTCAGTTTGAGCACATCAGAATTAAGACCAGCCTTCTTGGCTTTCAGAGTCTCAATTTCACTCTGAGCAATAACAAGCTGTTGATCTTGTTCGGCGACCTTCGCCTTCAACTCTCTCTCTTTGGCTGCCGCCTCTTCTCTCAGAGATGCAAGGGCTCCATCTCTGAGTTCAAGTGTGTGTTTCTTCTCATCCACTTGGGTTGCGTTCAAACGGAAGTCATCTTCAGCCATCGTCAAGCTAACAAGAGCTCGATCGAGACAAGCTTTTGCGTATTTAAACTTATACGCACTCGGCAAAGACGACACGCCGATCTCGGATCTCGGATCCTACACCATCATAGGGACCCTAGCAGCATCAACAACATGGCTCGACAGCTCAACGGTACTTGATATCTCGGGAATCTCAACCGACTCAAAAGTCGAGAACCATTTCTCAACTGACTCCCGAGGCTGCCTAAAGTTCAGCACCCTTTCCTTGTCGATGGGCAAGAAATATCGGTCAACCAACGACTCTTTTTTCATCCCCTCTCGCTGGCCGACATCGTGCTTCTTTTTAGTTCGTCCCTCAACGACTGGGACACTATCTGCACGTCTTTTTCTTTGTCGGGTTAACTGAGCCTCCTGCTCCTCACCCACATCTCGGTTACCCTCGGGCTCGATAGAAACTTCAACAATTGACGGGGCCTCAGGCGGAGTAACTTCAGTAACCGGCTCAACTTCAAATGAACTGGTAACATCAACAGCGGTAGCGGTAATCGGGCCAGACGCCGCAATCATTAAAGGATTCAGCTGCGTAACTTCAGTCGCAGCCACTGACGTTGCACCATCATCAACGTCGGTCTCTTTTGGATGCATAATTGGGTTTGCCAAGAACGCCATCACTAGTCTCTTGCGACCCATCTCGGATAAGCGTTGTTCCTTGCTTTTTCCGACTTTAGTTCGAAGGTCTAGATTCGGACTCTTCTGACAGATAGCTTTAGCGTCGCGAATGGACTTAAACCCGAGTACTCCGAGAAGCGGATAGTAAACTGCAAACAAGGAAATCCAAGTTATAATAGTCTTCAAGAGCAACCGACTTCAAGTAAGATGAACATTTACGATTTGAACTTACCTGGTTGAAAACAAGAGTCCGAAATCTCGGGACAAAGGCCAACAGCTTTCAACCTTGTGTCCTTTAAAACCAGTTTAAAGCTACGTTGATCTTTCTTCAACTTGAATAGCTCAGAAATCCTTCCTTTCAATTCTGCACCGAGCTTCACTTCCTTTCTTCTGGCTGCAAATAATAAAATTGCTGACCTGTTAGTACAAGAAATAGTGTCAGAACAACTCGGTACAAGAAAAGCATAAAAGACTTAAAATATGTAGAATTAATTTCGATGGGTATTGACATCCCATCGATTAAAGGTTTAGAAAAATTTGGAGTCTGCCAGTCTCCGCCGACCCAAAGCCACTCCTCTTGAAACCCATGAAGCGAATCTGGGATATCGGTAATCAAGTCACCGACTTTCAATCCACCTTGTGGCCTCCCCGCGCAAGCGTAACAAATTAACGGGTCGGTCACTTGCCTGTTGGCACATCTTCTAAACGTGAAGAGGCTTCTTATCTCCTCGACCGTTGGCATATCCCAACCTTTTTCCTTCAAAAGCACCATAAGGCCGATGATTCTCTTCCATGTATTTGGAGCTATTTGACATAAACCGAATCTCCAATCTCTTAGATAGTCGGTAATCAGAGCAAGGAGTGGAAATCTCAATCCCGACCTCAACGAATCGGCAAAAACACCCACACAGCCTGGTGGAGGGCAAGTTATTCTTTCACCCAGATAAGGAGCAAACAACCTTACCGAGGAAGGAACATAAACTTTCCCCCTAAGCATGACGATGTCGGCATCAGTCAAAATGCTCGGCTCGCCTCTATACTCATCAATTGGTTCGGGCCACCGACGTGCTGGATGCCTCCAATAATCTGGAAGAGACATAGCATTATCTTCTACCGACTTGCCCTCTTCGATTATATCCTTATTCAAATTTAGTCTTTCAACAAGAATAGGATCCCACCGATAATACTCAAGAGGCAGTTCCAAATCCGGGATAATACTCAAGAGGCAGTTCCAAATCCTCGTCGGTAAAAATCCTAACCTCAAAAATAGTACGGCTACTGCTATCTTCGGCGTGAGAAGTCATCTTTTCGAAATCGATAAGAAAATAAAAACAAATTCGCAATTGACGAACGCAAAAATACGAAAATTAGGGCAAAGTCTTACCGAAAATACCAACGCCCTAAATTGGAGAAGATGCGAATGAATTGCGAAAATTGCACAAGATGGAAACGAGAGAAGAAATCTGAGAAGGATTGAGCACAAAGATGAAAGTAAAATGTTCAGAAATCTAAGGTAAAAAAACCCTTCACAGTCAAAATTGACAGCAATTTATAGGTTTTGATTTATAACCGTTGATCAAACCTGGGATCGGCGCATGTAACGGACGTGTCACTAAATGGTGCAACGTTACAGTAATGATTAACAGACGTGGGCAAATTTTGAAACGCCATGTCGCTTAACAATTCTATCCGTTGGACTCATTAAATGCGGACGTGTCTTTTGAGAACTGCCACGTCAGTCCAAACGTTACACAACCATCGCAGACAAAATTGGTGACAAAACAAAGTGTTCTCATGTCGGTTATAAAGTAAAAGAGAAGTCGAAGAACAACCAAGTCGGAATTAAAAGACAATAACGACATCAGCAGCCATTTTCACGAAAAGCTCAAATACCCACTAATGTCGGGGGCCTCTCTGTTGATGACCGACTTGGCTTTATGAGGTTAGAGCTAAAGACTAATCGTTTCATTTGATTAATAGCTCCTTAGAAATAGCTGAACTTATCTCATTTCGGAGCCAGTTAAATATACCAACTTCCGGTTGACTGAAAGTAAAACCGACAACTAACAACTTATCCGAAGCCGAAAACCGACTTCACCAATGTTATGAATATGATCATAAAAATATTATCCATTCATCCGACATCCGAAAAGATCGAATTTTCAAGCAAGAGGAGCTGTACACATTCGATTGGACCATCAAAACAAAAGGCAATCATTGATGTTTCCTCATTCCACTACACACCGTTTAATTGAAGCTGCTCAACATTAAATGCGATCTTATCTACCTCGGACAAAAAGACAAAAGCGACCGTACTATAAATAGCAGGATTTATGGTTGTAGAGGGGCTTTTTTTCCGCACATTGTACATGGACTTGAAATGATCTCAGTCAAGAACAAAAAACCGACTTCCTGTACTCTTATGATATCATCAATAAAATATAATTATCTTCTTATTTTAGTTTAAACACACCCAGCTGTTTATAATTTTAAGTTGTTAATTACGTACAACAACAGGCCTTCATTAGTTTGTTGGTAAATCAATTAATTGTGGTAATGGGCTCCCCCACGGGTGACATTGCTAAAATGAATTGTAGAAAATTACCAGGACAAATTTCTAAAATTAGACGGTTATGGGAATCTTAAGAGAGCGCACGGGCCTTCCTACGGGGGACGTGTAATCAATTTTGACAACCTCAGAATCGAGAAATGGGATTCACTTAGAATGCAATTTATCTATAAACTCCCCACGGGGTCCCTGTTATTGCATGGCCAAATGGAGACCGATTATTAATTTCGTTCGTCATGAATTTGGTTTTGACTTATGGAAATTAATGGGCCCTTGAAAAGTCATTCTCTTACAAAATGCGAGTTTGTAGGGCGACCCACGTAGCATGCATTCTCACGAGGTGTCATAGATGTCGGTGAATTTAAGTTAATATTGTTTTGAGGATATCAATATTGGCAGTTAAATTCAAAAGTGTTTAATCTGTAGAAATATTTGCATGATTCTCAGGATATTCATCATGTGGTTCAATCCGTTGCCTGTCATTCTAAAAGAAAATCAGCTTACTGATCCAATTATATTGGTTGGAAGAGGAACTTAGACATAGTGTTGACTGTTGAGGGTTATAAATTTGCCATCAATGAGGCATGCCGGCATTGCTGGCGACTGATGCTCTTGAGCAGGAGAAAGAGGAGTATGCTCGGTGGAAGAAGGCTGATGTGATGGCAAAGTGTTACATTCTGGCTTCTATGTCGAATGTTCTTCAACATCAGCATTAGTCTATGGACACTGCAGCAGATATACTGCTCAATCTCAGGAATCTGTTCGGACATCAGTATAGGGCAATTAGGCAAGAGGCTTTGAGTGCTCTGATGAGTACGCGCATGGCCGAGGGCACACCCATAAGGGAGCACGCCCCCAGGGTTATGGTGCAACTCAATGAGCTTGAGGTTATGGGAGGTTTTATTGACGGGGAAACCCAAGTTGATATTATGCTCCAACCTCTGCCGAAGAGCTTTGATCAGTTCCAGTTGAACTATAACATGCACAAAATGCATATGGCTCTTCCAGAACTGCTTGCAGAGCTTCAGTCGGCGAAAGCCTTATTCACTCAGGCTCCTCAGGTGCTAGTCGCCGAGCAGGCTGGACCTTCCAGGCCTCACAAGGGCAGGAAGAGAAAGAAGTTTGCAGGAAAGACAAAAGCACAGAATGCTCCGGTTTTCCCACGACCAGCCCCTCAGGGTGTGGCAAAGAAACTGAAAGGAAGATGCCACAAGTGCAACAAATCAGGACACTAGAAGGTCGACTGCCCTCTCCTCAAGAAAGGTAACTCTCTCGTTAATGTCGTAGAAACATGTTTAGCGGTTGTATCTACCAGAACTTGGTGTGTAGATACTGGAGCCACTGATCATGTCTGCAATTCTTTGCAGGGGTTCCAGGAAACCAAGCAGCTTAGGAAGTGAGAGATCACCGTCTACATGGGCAATGATACGAAAGTGGCAGCTATTGCAGTGGGAGACGTTACTTTATCATTTGATAGTAGTAGTTTGGTTTTGAGAAATTGCCTTTATGTTCCTAGTTTTAGAAAGAATCTTGTTTCAGTTTCTAAACTTGTTATGGATGTTTTTCAGTTTCGTTTGATGACATGGTTATTATTCGTTTTGGAAATCGTTTCATATGTTGTGGTTCATTAGTTGGCAATTTATATGTTCTCAAAGAAAACTCTCCCACAGTGCATCAAAATGAATTGAATAATGTCATAGCTACATCTAATAAGAGGAAGGAATCTTCGCAGATGAATCAAGCATATCTGTCACACCTTAGACTTGGGCACATCAACCTTAGGAGGATTCAAAAGTTTGTGGCCAGTGGACATCTCGGTCCATTGGAAGAGCACTATCCAACTTGCGAGTCCTGCCTGGAAGGTAAGATGGCCAAGAGGCCGTTTATGACAAAGGAGTATAGGAGCCAAGAAGTGCTAGGATTGATTCATTCTGATTTGTGTGGTCCTATGTCGATCCAGGCTAGAGGAGGTTTCGATTACTACGTGTCTTTCATAGATGATTACTCGAGATTTGGGTACGTTTACCTGTTGCACCGCAAGTCTGAATGCTTTGAGAAATTCAAGGAGTATCAGGCAGTTGTGGAGAAGCTTCATGGTAAAAGTATCAAGTCACTTCGTTCTGATTGAGGTGGCGAATACCTCTTTGGAGAGTTCAGGACATACTTATCGGAAGCTGGGATTGAATCCCAACTGACTGCACCCGGCACGCCCCAGCAGAACGGGGCTGCAGAGCAAAGAAATAGGACTCTTTTGGAGATGGTTAGGTCTGTGATGAGTTATTCGAGGTTACTAGATTTGTTCTGGGGTTTGGCATTGGAAACAACATCGTATATTCTAAACATGGTTTCATCGAAGTCAGTTGACACTACTCCTTATGAGATGTGGAAAGGGCGCAAGCCCAGTTTCTCACAGTTTCGAGTTTGGGGTAGTCCTGCACACGTGTTAGTGCAGGAACCTGGCAAGTTGGAGAAACATTCAGAAGCACGAGTTTTCGTAGGCTATCCCAAGGGAACGAAAGGTGGATTATTTTACAGTTCTGAGGATCAGAAGGTGATCGTTTTGACAAACGCTAGATTCTTGGAAGAAGACTATATTATGAATCATAAGCCCGCGAGTAGACTAGTCTTAGAGGAGTTAAGGGGTGAAGTCGATAGTTCCCCATCGAGTGCGCAAGTAGATACATCACATAATACTGCAACATGACACACTGAGAGTGAACCAGTGCAGACAGTGCCTCGTCGCAGTGGGAGGGTTTCTCATTTACCCGACCGATGGATAGGTCTTGGAGAGTCATCGGACTCAGTTCCAGGAGGCCTAGAATCGGACCCAAGAACTTATGATGAGGCACTCCAAGATAAAGATGCGGATTCATAGAATGTTGCAATGAAAGCTGAAATGGGGTCAATGGACTCCAATCAGGTCTGGGATTTTGTTGAACCACCCGAGGGGGTACGACCCATTGGATGTAAGTGGATCTTTAAGAGAAAGAGAGGATCGGATGGGAAAGTGAAAACCTTCAAAGCTAGGCTTGTTGCGAAAGGTTATACCCAGATCGAGGGTATTGATCATGATGAGACCTTTTTGTCAGTAGCTATGCTTAAGTCCATTCGGATTCTCTTGGCTGTAGCCGCTCATATGGACTATTAGGTCTGGTAGATGGATGTCAAGACAGCTTTCCTTAATGGGAACCTGCAGGAAGACATCTATATGCAGCAACCAAAGGGATTCATTGCTGAAGGTCGTGAGCATCTAGTGTGTAAGCTTAATCGGTCTATTTATAGACTGAAGCAAGCTTCGAGATCTTGGAAAATCAGTGGGAGCATGGTGGTGTTTCTTGTGCTTTACGTAGATGAAATACTATTTATTGGAAACATTAAGAAGGAGTTGTCAGATATAAAGGTGTGGTTGTCTAAGTAGTTTGATATGAAGGACTTAGGTGAAGCAAGACGCATTCTTGGTATTAGGCTCATTAGAGACCGTAAGAAGAGAATGTTGTGCTTATCCCAGTCTTCATACATAGATACTATCTTGGCCAGATTCAACATGCATGATTCCAAGATGGGAATGTTACCTTCAAGACATGGAATACCTCTATCTAAGGAGATGCCTTCTAAGACGTCTAAGGAGATAGAGGAGATGAAGACAGTTCCTTATGCTTCGGCAGTAGGAAGTCTCATGTATGCAATGCTATGCACTAGGACGGATATTAGCTAGGTCGTTGGCATGGTAGCTAGATATCAAAGTAATCCGGGACGGGAACATTGGTCTGCGGTGAAGCATATACTCAAGTACCTGAGAAGGATTAAGGAGTACATGTTAGTTTACCGTGCAGACAGCTTGTTACCTCTGGGTTATAGTGATTCCAATTTCCAGTCAGATAGGGATGAAAGTAAGTCAACCTCAGGTTATGTGTTTACCTTGGGAAGTGGAGCCATTTCATAGAGGAGTGCTAAGTAGAAATGCGTGGCAGACTCCACCATGGAAGGAATGGGAGTCATGAGCATGGCAATAGGATTGACATAGGTCTTTTAGAATAACGGATTGATAGGACAATACTCTAAAAATGAAAGCTTTAAGTATAAGTGGAAGATTATTAGTATTATATACTGAAAGCTTGGCTTTGCATGTTATTACACATTTGCCCTTTATGAATGAGAATCGTGTTAGAATAAACAAGTTCTACGTTCTGTTGTTCTGCACTTAGATAGGGTGGGTCGTCATCGGGCGAACCGAAGATCACTCTATCAGTCACTTGCGAACAAGAATAGTTGTTCACAACCTGATGGACATGAACACCCCATCCGAATGGTTGTAGGTCAACTATACAGTTTTCCTTGACTGATTAGTTGCACTAGTACATTTATGTATTGAACAGAATCCCAGAGAGAAGAAGTTCATTTTATACTGATCGTCATAAATGAACTAGGCCTCGGTTAATTACTACGTTCTCTTAACCCGTAAGATATTAAACAGGCAGATATATATAGTATACATTACTTTGATTCACTTGGGTGACGTTCAGTTCATTGGATCAATATTCCTACTGTTTTGGGTAATATTATTATATATAGGATGTGCTGTTATGATATTTAGGGTCACCATGTGCGTTAGTTTGATGATGTCCCCGGAGTGAGTTCATGAAAGATTGTTGTGCTAAACCCTGCAGGTGGATTAAGTGTAACATCCCACCTTGACTAGATTTGAGTTTTAAAAATCAGAGTAAATTTTTCGCTTTTATTTTCGAAAGGTAGTGTGAGCTTGGTTTTCGAAAATACTAACTTGTTTGCGGGATGCTACGAAAACTTTCTTAACTTTATTTTTCGGACATAAAATAAACATGCATCCAATCGAGCCGTTGTGGCGGTAAGAAAAGTATACATGTAGTCCGCTTGATCGCACTAACTCAGCGGAAGCTTACAAATAAAATATACATATCACAATCATTCATATAAATACATGCTTATAACTTTTGGGACATATTTGTGTATAAAAATGTCCACTGTTCATGGCCACGCTTGCCACATCTGCTCACCCAGCACGCTGGACTCCGACACCTGAAATAAGAAAGACTGTGGGAGTGTGAGCACATCTGCATGCTCGTGGGAAAACTGGTACTGTAATAATCTTAACTGTAAACATGAACTTAAAAGCAGCATAAAATAAATAAGCTGTACTGAAATGTAAACTTTTCTTTTCTTGCTTTACTGTGGTCAAAAGACCCTCGGCCCTTAGGTCGGCCGCTCGTGTGCACACGCCGATGGGGTATAAAGGCCCTTAGGTCGGCCCCCTACCGGTCATCAGATGGGATATTTAAGCCCTTAGGTCGGCCCCCACCTGGATACTAACTGTCTCAAACATACCTCTGTCATGGTACAGATATTATCGATGATGTGGAATCCAGTACATGACATCCACATCTCCATAAGACCCGTACTGAATAAAACATCATTTATAATAAGGTGTCATGATCATAAATATATAAGAGCTTAAACTGTAAACTTTTCTTTTCTTGCTTTGCTGTGGTCAAAAGACCCTCGGCCCTTAGGTCGGCCGCTCGTGTGCACACA
>BKCP01005106.1:323483-374258 GCA_008636005.1 Striga asiatica
CCCAGCCCGACCGCCCGGTTCAGCCGAGCCGGCAGTCCGCCCAGTCAGCGAACCGGGCGGTTCGAGTCAGTTTTTTTTAGCCCAGACTGTTTTGTTCGATTTTTCCCGGTCCGAGCATGTTCCGGCGAATTTTCAGTATTTTTCCGAGCCAGTCCAGTCAGTTCAACTATACCAGTTGAATTTCCAGACTTAGAATATTTTTATGAAAAATCCCTTGACAGTCTAAATTCATCCGGATCAAGCATCTAGATAGCATATAAAATAATTATTTTGAGCACAATACTTAACATATTTTACTTATATGTTTATGTAGCCTAAGGAGAGTCTAGCCTCCGACCGCTACCTCAGTTCGAGCACTTGCATCAGTCTAGATATTTTCAATTACCAGGTGGGAGCCTTTACAGGGCGTTACATTGCGCATTTCAGTTATCCTGTATAAGGTACGTGAGTAAGAAATTTACCCAAATGGTTGAATTATCCCGTTTGTGGTCCAGTTAGTATCCAGGTGGGGGCCGACCTAAGGGCTTAAATATCCCATCTGATGACCGGTGGGGGCCGACCTAAGGGCCTTTGTATCCCATCGGCTGTGCACACGAGCGGCCGACCTAAGGGCCGAGGGTCTTTTGACCACAGCAAAGCAAGAAAAGAAAAGTTTACAGTTTATGCTCTTATATATTTATGATCATGACACCTTATTATAAATGATGTTTTATTCAGTACGGGTCTTATGGAGATGTGGGGTCCATGTACTGGATTCCACATAATAGATAATATCTGTACCATGGCAGAGGTATGTTTGAGATAGTTAGTATCCAGGTGGGGGCCGACCTAAGGGCTTAAATATCCCATCTGATGACCGGTGGGGGGCTGACCTAAGAGCCTTTATACTCCATCGGCGTGTGCACACGAGCGGCCGACCTAAGAGCTGAGGGACTTTTGACCACAGTAAAGCAAGAAAAGAAAAGTTTACATTTCAGTACAGCTTATTTATTTTATGCTGCTTTTAAGTTCATATTTACAGTTTAGATTATTATAGTTCCAGTTTTCCCACGAGCATGCAGATGTGCTCACACTCCCACAGTCTTTCTTATTTCAGGTGTCGGAGTCCAGCGTGCCGGGTGAGCAGACGTGGCAAGCGTGGCCATAAACAGTGGACATTTTTATACACAAATATGTCCCAAAAGTTATAAGCATGTATTTATATGAATGATTGTGATATGTATATTTTATTTGTAAGCTTCCGCTGAGTTAGTGCGATCAAGCGGACTACATATATACTTTTCTTACTGCCAGAACGGCTCGATTGGATGCATGTTTATTTTATGTCCGAAAAATAAAGTTAAGAAAGTTTTCGTAGCATCCCGCAAACGAGTTAGTATTTTCGAAAACCAAGCTCGCACTACCTTTCGAAAATTAAAGCGAAAAATTTAACGCCCCGAATCAGTAATAATATTAAGAACGGTTTCACTGCTCGACTATAAGTGAAATTCGTAATATTCAGAATTTTCTGAGTTATATTTTATATGCTAAATGCTCAAATAAAATAGATTGTTCTTTGGAATATTCTATGTCAAGTTTAGGTCAAGGTAAATCCATTATTTTGGATTGATAATTGATATCTAATCGACTCGAGAATTTACCGTCTTCGAACCTTAGATTCGTTCCAAGTATATTTTTCCAAGTCATAGTCGAGCCTTAGTCTCTTGATACTTAGAATATTTTTCTAAGTGTGGTGGAGTACCAAAGTTCAAGTCTTGGTCCTTATATTCGAACCCTAGCACTTAACCGAGCCCGCTCGTGCCAAGTCTCGTGACCGCGCCAATTGTCGCGCCAAGCATGCGTCCTTCGATCCAAGACTTGGTCCAAGCCTTAACCAATGTTTGGGAATTTTTCTAAGTCCAAAATTCACCTAAGGACCAGCATTTCCTTCACCCCAAACCATTTCACGAACGCAGCCCGGGTCCAGCAAGCAGCCCCGCGCCCAGCCCGTGACGCCCAGCAGGCCGCGCCTAGGGCCAGCGCCCAGGCCCAGCGACAGCGTGCACAAGTCCACTTGTTGAGCCCAATGTGAAGTTTTCGGCCCAACTCCTTCATGACCCAAGACATGCGTGTGTTAAGGAGTTAATTAGAAGTAATTTCAGCTTATGTTTCCCTAAGCAAGTATTAAAGGAAAGTCAACTATGCTTAAGGGTAAGTGGGTGATGGACAAACTATTATTTTAATGAGTTAGTGGAACTTTTGTCCCCTTGTCTTGGACTAGACCTGACCAGTCAACTCCACCACACCCCAATGCTCTGATACCCTTCCATTCCACCCATAAGACCCATGCAAATCGTGCTCAAGACCTCAGCAAGTCCCTAGGCGCATGGAGGAGTGCATGTGACACCATTTTTGTCTCCCACCACTCTTCATTGTTACCTCCGCCCATAGCCCTTTAAAAGGCTCATTCCTCAGCCATTTTCCAGCTCTTAGACTCTTGGTTACTCGAGCATATTGTCGAAAATCAGAGGGAAGGTCGAGCTCAACTTACCTTGGCCACTACCGCACGCGAGAGACTCGGGTGAAGGGAGAACCGAGCTCCAAGCCATTCCAAGTGAATTCTCTCAGGGCTTATCGACTTCCAAGTGTTCCTTGGATTTTTATAAGACCTTTGAGTGCTCCAAGCTCCGCCATATCCACCCCAAGCCAAGCCATAATCCCTAAGCCGCGAGCAAAGCCCGAGCAAGCACCCTAGTAGCCATTTTTGGTTTTCGGTGAAGGTTAGCCCGAACCATCTTTTAACCATAGCTATTTTATGATATTTTAGGATTTTTCATGAAGAAAAATCGAGCCATGCATGTGTTTAAACTTAAGTTCCGAATTTATTAATTAAATGGCCTTAAAAATAAAATTTTAGTAGCATGCATGTTAAAGTCGAGATTGTTAGTTAAATCATCCTTAAATATCATGCCGTTGATGGTGTAAAAGTTTGAATGTAAATGGATTTCATTACCTTGGTCATTTCATTCATGAAAATGGGTTATTTTAGACACCCGAGGCTTAGTTCAATGCATGCAAGTTATGACCTAAGTGTTAGCCATTATAGTCATCATTTTGGATGTAAAACACTCGGCCCTGAGTGAAATTGCATGTTGAGAATGTTGGTTCGGACATCAAGTGCTCGTACGTGCCATTTAGGCCCTATCGAGTGAACATGCACGTGGACCCGGGGTCCACTAGTGTTTCTTAGCATATTTGTAGCACATTCATCATATTATGATCATATGTCATGCATGTCACCGGAGAAAGTCACCGGAGGTCCGGCAAGGGTCGGCCTTGGTCACTGGCCGCGCATGTAGTGCGGCAGTGCCCGGTGATGAGGATGTGGTCATCGACCCATCCGAGCCCGAGGATGAGATGCGCTCGAGTCACGAGAAGTGGCACGAAAAAGGTCAGGACGACCGCCGGGGCCATGCAAAGGAGGTTCGCGAAGGCTGCGCGAGGGTGAAACGCGCGGGACGTAGACGTGTTGTACGCGGGGGTCGCGTAACCCGGTGCGTTGGAACGGGACGCGTGAAAAAGGGCCGCGACGATGGCGCGACGGGAGGTTCGCGGCAAAAGGCTCAGAAGAGGCGAAAGCGCGGGCATGCGGATGGCGTGTACGCGGCGGAGGAACTGGGTGGTGCGCGAGGAGAGGATGTTGGGTGGTTAGCACGCACCGCGACCGGCCAAGGACGAGCAGTGGGGACCAACGTACGGGCTACGCACGTGACGACCAATGGCGCGCGAGAAGACGCGCGCGAGGAAGGCGCTTGCGAAAAGACCGCATCCGCGCGCAACGCGTACAGACACGCGGGCGGGTGCGACAACGCGCGAGAGACAGCTGGCGGGCGCAGGAGGCGCGACGTTCAAGGGCTTGCAAGCATGAGTCCTCGAAGGATTAGGAGTATCGCACGGCCTAAGGATAAACAGCGCGACTTGGGGCGCAAGGCAGAAGGCGCCTGGGACGCGTGGGGGCGTGATGAAGCCATGACCTCGGAGGACAAGGACTAACAGTCGCGGCTAGGGTTTGGGCGAGGCGTGCGGCGCAAGACGCATGAAGCTTCTACATGGCCAAGGGCCGATTTTATTAGCATGATTAGGAATATTATTATGATTAGGATTTGGAATAAAAGGCATGTGCCTAATAGTATCTTAGTAGTTTTGGCAAGTCTTTATTCATTAGATATTTAGTTTCCTTAGGACTTTATTTATTTCCATGCATTAGGAGTTCTTCTTAGACTATGATTAGACTTAGTTTGGCATCTATAAATATGCCCCATTGTCACTCGAAAATATCATGTCTTGAATTAATGAAAAAATCGAACTTTGTGTTCAAATTCTTGTGTTAGATTTCTTTTGAGATTTAGTGCAAAACCCTTGTTACGAGAAGGGCGTTCCATCGCATAGCTCGAGCAAGACGAGTTTGGCAAGGACAACCGTCCGAGCTGTCTCACCTATCGCAAGAAGATAAGGAGCTCAACCTCCGAGTCGTCCGCAACCCTACTCGAGGATCTACGCACACGCCAACTCCGAGACTAGGTTCGAGTCGGAACACGCGATTATTCATCATTGGTGCTTTCATTGAGAGAACCAATCGCGTGTTCTTTATCCCATCCCTTTCTTTAATTTTTTGAGTCTTAAAAAAAAATGGCCAAAGAAATAAAGGAGAAGCTCGTGGATTTGGAGGCAAAGATGACGAGCCTAGGCGAAGGATTGGAAGCCACCAACGTGTCAATGACGGACAACCTCACGGACCTCGAGAGGATGTTCTAAAATTCACAACAAGCCATGATGGACGCCATGAACCCAAGGACCGACGAGGTCCTACGCTTCGTTCGGCAACCACCGCCACGAGGTCGACCAAGGGCACGTTCAAGGGAGTACGAACGCGAGCGGCCGGAGTACGAGGAGAGAGAGGACCACTTCGATCGTCGATCTCATGCCTCAACCAACGTAGGGCGACCTAGGGTCGAGAAGCCGAAGATTGTGCTGTTGACGTTCAACGGAGCCAATCCTGACGCGTGGCTCAATCGAGCCGTGCAGTATTTTAATCTCAATGAGATTGCTCGAGCTGAGTGGGTAAGGTATGCGGCCTATTACCTGGATGGCGAGGCTAATGTTTGGTGGCAGTGGCTTACGAGTATCTATCACAACCGCGATGAGCAAATTCGGTGGGAAAATTTTGAGAAGGAGCTCATCACAAGGTTTGGCGCATCGGACTACCATAACTATGACGAGGCGCTCGCACATATCAAACAAACAGGGAGTTTGCGCGATTACCAACGGGAGTTCGAGCGTATCGCATGTCGCGTACGCAGATGGCCCGAGGGAGCACTTGTCGGGGCATTCGTAGGGGGGACTGAAGTTCGAGCTGGCCGCGGAGGTTCGGTTAGTGAGGCCCGCGACGATGCGAGAAGCCATGGAGGTCGCACGCAGATGTGACGACCACTTGGCTGCAACGAGAAGGGTCGGGCGCAACGATACTCGCCGAACCGAGCCGCAACGAGCAATGCATAGCGAGACCAACTCACCCGAGACGCGATCCGCAGAGCGCCTAGCAACTTCAGGACGCGACCACCAGAGGTGAGGAACTTAACCTACGAGGAAATGCAAAGAAGGCGAGAAAAAGGTCTCTGCTTCAAGTGCGAGGAGAAGTTTACCCCGGGACATCGTTGCAAGCAGACCTACATGATCCAAGTGATAGATTGCGAGGATGACGAGTCCACGGCAGACGAGCCCGAACTCGAGGAAAAGCACAATGAAGGGAAGAACTTATATTTAAATCCTCGACTAGAGATGATGGCATATGGTCGAAGCGAAGAAGGGACCTAAGATGCTAAGGTTTGAGGCCGAGATTTTGGGGCGGAGAGTCAATGTGTTGGTCGACAGTGGGTCAACTCTTAACTTCATCAACTTGGACTTCATCGCAAAGCTTGAGGTACCCATGACTGGAGTTGTACCATTTGGGGTTAAGGTCGCAAATGGCGAGGAGCTATGGAGTTCGGAATTGTACAAAAAGGTGCCCATACGTGTACAAGGTGAAGAGCTAAGGGTCGACTTGAACGCGCTAGAGCTAGAAGGACCCAAGGTGGTGCTTGGGGCCCAATGGCTTGAGACACTAGGGTTCATAACCACAAATTTCAAAAAAGGCACGATGGAGTTTGAACGAGACAAGAAGCGAATCAAGCTGTGCACAATCGACGAGGGATCCGAGCCGGTCAAGTTAAGGAGTCTTCAGTTCATTATCCTTGAGGACAAGGATAAACTCTAAGGGAGGAGGAATGATGAGGACGTGGTCATCGACCCATCCGAGCCCGAGGATGAGACGCCCTCGAGTCACGAGAAGTGGCGCGAAAAAGGTCGGGACGACCGCCGGGGCCATGCAAAGGAGGTTCGCGAAGGCTGCGCAGGGTGAAACACGCGGGGCGTAGACGCGCTGTACGCGGGGGTCGCGTAACCCGGTGCGTTAGAACTGGACGCGCGAAAAAGGGGCGCAGCGATGGCGCGACGGGAGGTTCGCGGCAGAAGGCTCACAAAAGGCGAAAGCGCGGGCATGCGGATGGCGTGTACGCGGCGGAGGAACCGGGTGGTGCGCGAGGGGAGGATGTTGGGTGGTTAGCACGCACCGCGACCGGCCAAAGACGAGCAATGGGGACCAACGTACGAGCTACGCGCGTGACGACCAATGGCGCGTTAGAAGACGCGCGCGAGGAAGGCGCTTGCGAAAAGACCGCATCCGCGCGCAATGTGTACAGACACGCGGGCGGGTGCGACAATGCGCGAGAGACAGCTGGCGAGCGCAGGAGGCGCGACGTGCAAGGACTGGCAAGCATGAGTCCTCGAAGGACTAGGAGTATCGCACTGCCTAAGGATAAACAGCGTGACTTGGGGCGCAAGGCAGAAGACGCTTGGGACGCGTGGGGGCGTGATGAAGCCCATGACTTCGGAGGACAAGGACTAGCCGTTGCGGCTAGGGTTTGGGCGAGGCGTGTGGCACAAGACGCATGAAGCTTCTAGATGGCCAAGGGCCGATTTTATTCGCATGATTAGGAATTTTAGTATGATTGGGATTTGGAATAAAAGGCATGTGCCTAATAGTATCTTAGTAGTTTTGGTAAGTCTTTATTCATTAGATATTTAGTTTCCTTAGGACTTTATTTATTTCCATACATTAGAAGTTCTTCTTAGACTAGGATTAGACTTAGTTTGGCATCTATAAATATGCCCCATTGTCACTCTAAAATATCATGTCTTGAATTAATGAAAAAATCGAACTTTGTGTTCAAATTCTTGTGTTAGATTTCTTTTGAGATTTATTGCAAAACCCTTGTTACGAGAAGGGCGTTCCATCGCATAGCTCGAGCAAGACGAGTTTGGCAAGGACATCCGTCCGAGCTGTCTCACTTATCGCGAGAAGATAAGGAGCTCAACCTCTAAGTCGTCCGCAACCCTACCCGAGGATCTACGCACACGCCAACTCCGAGGCTAGGTTCGAGTCTGAACAGGCGATTATTCATCACCCGGCCCAGTGCCTGTCATTGCCCGCGCCCAGCCGGTGCGAGGCACAGCAGCCCTCTGGGCACGCGACAGCGCCCAGCAGCGTCTGTCCGCGCCAGCGTGCGAGGTCTTGGTGCCAGTAGCGCCCAGCACCCTCCGACAGCGCCCGACAGCGCTGTCCATGCCATACACGCGTGGTCCATGCCATGCACCCTCCGACATGCACCCAGCATGCTCGGCCCACGCACACGGCGCCCGGCAGCACTGTACCAAGCCCCAGCGCACGAGGTCTCATGCCAGAGCCTCGAGCCAAGTCCAGTGCTGACCTGAGACGGGTCAGCTGAGCCCAGTGACCTCGGTGTGTGCGGTCCAGCCGATCCAGTGCCCGACCGCCCGGTCCAGCCGAGCCGGCGGTCCGGCCAGTCAGCGAATCGGCCGATTCGACCGGCGGTTCGAGTCAGTTTTGATTCGTGATTTTCGATTCGAGTCTCTTTCCAGAATTTTTAGTATTTTCTCGAGCCAGTCCAGTCCAGTTTAATAGCGTAGATAAGTCCGAGCATTTTTAGAATATAATTAAATATTCCGAGCATTATACTTAGCATTATTTTGCATAAATATTTATGTAGCCTAAGGAGAGTCGAGCCTCCGGCCGCTACCCAGTATCAGCACTTGCATCAGAATTCCACTTTTTCAGGTGGGGGCCCTGCACTGGGTATTACATTGCCTATAATCTTGTACTATTTATGAGGTATGTATGTAGATATACAGTTTCACCCGAACGGTCCAGTTTAAATGTTCGTGGTCCAGTTTATGTTGACTCCCAGTAGAGTCACTCGCCCTATACAGTTTTGACTCCCAGTAGAGGCATCTTGGGTTTCAGGGGAGGCGACCCCCAGAACGTGATCACCTGAGAACCGGCCAGTTACCGGTAGTCCGCACCAGTACAGTACCATTTTATTTATGTATATACTGAGTTTATGATGTTCGATCATACGTGCTGTTTATTCAGTGCTGGTTCTTGCGGAGTACAGTGGATGAGTACTCACACCCCCACTATTATCTTTTTAGGTGATGGAGTGCAGCCCGGAGCGTGAGCCGAGCATGGTGGTGTGGTGGTGTCCGCGTTAGCTGGACATTTGTTTATGTTTATGTTATGTTGGCATGTATACATAATTTCAGACTGTACTGTACTTTATTTTACGCTACCGCACTGCCAACCCAGACCTAGTATGTATGCACGTTTAATTTTCCCTCATCCGTATTTTCCCCAGTCGGATTTTATATGTTGATTTGGGCACGTGCATAAGTATCAGAAAAAGAGAAGTAAGTCAGTAAGTAAGTAGCATCCCGCAAGTTAGTAAGTTTAAACGTTTTTCGAAAACAGTTGCAGTATATTTCGAAAATAACCGCGAAAATTTTATCCAGTTTTTCGTGAGTCAAAGTTATAGTAAGCGGGGTGTTACGGCGTCCTCAGACGGAGTCGAGGGGGCCGGGTGAGCTATGCGTGGCGAAGCGTGGTCATGACAGCGAGGACATTTTTATGCACATTTTATGTCCTTAATTTTATGATCATGTATCCATTCAGATATGTATGCATGTACTCTATGTATTTCTGTATTTCGGATGCTTCCGCTAGCAGACTTTAGACTATGCGAGACAGTTCAGACATTGCATGTGTGATTCCATATCCATAGCGGATAGTTTGGTTGCATGTTTTATTATGTCTGTGAGCAAGTTGTAACGTCCCACCTTGACTAGCTTTGACTTTTAAAAATCAGAGTAAATTTTTCGCTTTTATTTTCGAAAGGTAGTGCGAGCTTGGTTTTCAAAAATTCTAACTTGTTTGCGGGATGCTACGAAAACTTTCTTAACTTTATTTTTCGGACATAATATAAACATGCATCCAATCGAGCCGTTGTGGCGGTAAGAAAAGTATACATGTAGTCCGCTTGATCGCACTAACTCAGCGGAAGCTTACAAATAAAATATACATATCACAATCATTCATATAAATACATGCTTATAACTTTTGGGACATATTTGTGTATAAAAATGTCCACTATTCATGGCTACGCTTACCACGTCTGCTCACCCGGTACGCTGGACACGACTGAGGGTCACTGGGGGTGCCGGGCGTGCACTGGGCACGCCACTGGCATGGACTGGCACTGGTCTGAGGCTAGGCGGGCGCTGCCGGGCGCTCTGGAGGGTGCTGGGCACGCAGGCGTGCTGCTGTACACGTCCCGGGGCTCACTGGGATTGGCAGACGCGGGACAGACACGGGCAGGCGCGGGTCTGGGCATGGCGCGAGGCCCTCACGCGGAGACCTTGTGCACTGCGGCTAGCACGACGATGCCGTGAGTCGTGCATGCGGTTTAGGCCCGTCAGGGGGTGTTACCGCGCTCACGGGCAAAGACGCGTGCTGTCGGGCGCGGTCTCGTGGACTGGAGCTGCTGCGCGCTGCGCCTGTGTGGCGCGTGTAACAACCGCTTATCAGAGTAAATTTTTCGCAACTTTTACTTCGAATATACTTAATTCTTTCGAAATCTTTTGCGACTAACTCGGGATGCTACTCAAACTCATCATCTTGAAAATCCGTTTATCTTTAAACTTTTGTCTAATACTTCTTTATACATAATTAAAACAGATTTCCTTTAAACTTGCATTTAAAATACCATAATCATATTTCTCATAATGGTAAAAACTTGAAATATGAAATTCATTAAAATGCAAGTTCAATACTTAATGTGCTTAGCGGAATTACTTGAAAACGTGGTTAATTATACAGAATGTTATAAATGTCCGTATTAAAGCTTGTCTTCATCTGAGTCCACTATCCACACCAACACTGCTCCACTCACACCTCCTCTTCGACCTGTTACCTGAAACTAAAACTCATGGGGGTGAGTAACGAATATGGATAATCATAAACCGATATCTGATCAGTAACATAAACTTTTCTCTTATCTTGCCGATAGTTAATCGGATACGTGTGCACACTCTGATGGATATTTCTAAGGCACCTAACGGCCTCCATCAAAACTTAGGATATAATCTCTGAGAACAAATTAATGCCTCCTCATCCCAAGCGTAATAAACTTAAACTTTAGGATATACTCTGCGACAACTGATGGTCTCCTCATCCCATCCATATCGTACTCAATGTGATACCCATTCAGGGTCCCCACCTTTTTGTCTTTGAAATCATTTGAAAAACGATAAGTGCTGTATTGGTACTGTATCTGCAAGTTACATCAAATATAGACAAATATACTAAGTACTATGCTCATATACTCAATAAGATTTTTAGGATTTTTAACTTATCCAAATCTTATAGAAATTCATTAAACTTGCTTTTTCTCAAGTTTATACTTAACTTCTCTTTTAATTTATACTTAAGGTCAATTACTTAACCTTGTATAAATCATGTCTTCATAAACATTAATATGGTATTATACTTAGCATGTCATAACTCAAATGTGAAAATAACTATATTTCACATTATACTTGATTTAAACTTAAAATATGCTTACTTTTACCAACATCATCAACATGATTTATAAACTTATCTTAACTTAATTTGATCTTTTACTCAATCAAATACTTAATTCATCATTCATCATATCTCCAAATTGGCTTATACTAAATTTTCACTTAATTAACTTGAAAGTGAAAATAATCTCAAGCCATATCATCTTTTATTCATAACATTTAATCATGATGTTAATATATCATATATAATACAATCTTTATAAAATTGTATACTCAACATATTACACCAAAACATCATCAAATTACTCATCACTTATATGAGAATTATTCATGATCATCTCATTTTAACAACTTAAACATTTCATGAATATTTTTGCATATATACTTATCTTTAGATATATGTCTTCTTATATTCATAACTTATTCATTTCTCATCTTTAAATTATGAAACTTAATAGTCATAATCTCAACTTATAATTAGACATGTCCTCAAAATTTCATAATTTTATCATGCATATTCATCAAGTTATGAGAATTTAAATTCAATAGTGAACATAAACTTCATCTTACATGTTCATCTTTAAAAATTCATAACTCAAGCTATATTTTGCCAAATCTCTTAATTCTTGCTTTCATGTACTCCTCTTTTACATAATAATCATTCATTTAAATCATACTCTTCCAGCTTATTCATATCTTTATCAACGTCTCATCTAATCAAGTACATATATCATATAATTGATCTTGAACAACTTTAACTCTTTATATTCATAGAATCAATTATAAACATAACTTCTATATCATGATACACATACTTATAAACATGTAAACTTATTATCAAAACATGAACTTAAGCATGTAACTTTAAGATAAGTAAATTACCTCCTTCTTGCTAGAATAAAAACTTGATTCTTTACTTCAAATTCTTCACTTCTCCAAATTTTCTACTACTTATCTCTCTTACACTCTTATATAACTTTTGGTACTTAACTTTGGTGCATAAACTATGATTTTTAGGCCTCTATTTATAGGCACAATTTGCAAGACATCATAATTGAGTGAAGAAATTAACAAAATAAACAATACAAACTTGTAAAAATAAATATAGATAATAAATAGTATTCTTAACTTGTAAACTTCTCCAACCCATAGTCAATGCTTAGAAAGGCCCCTCTTCTGATCCTAATCTGATCTCAATGATTAAATTCGAGATTTAGTGAAAATTCTCCAATTTATGGAACCAAATTCTGACTTAAAACGAACAGTTACCGTAAAATCGAAAATTCTTACAATTTTCGAATTTCCTTCTTTTCTTTTGGCATTTTTCCTTTTTATGCTGAAAAATTTTTCTCATCTTGTAGTCTACTAAAAATATAGAGAGAAAATAATTTAATTTATTTCTCGGAACTGAAATCGGACATATATTCCGACTACAATCGAAAACCGAAAAAAACGAAAATTCTAAAAATTTCATATTTCTCTCTAATAATTTAAATAGACTAAAATGTCTAAATAAATTTTCTCACTTCTTTGAACATTTATAACTTAAATGTTCATGGATACTTAACCGAACTCAAGACCTAACTTGTCTCGACTCATTATTCTTTTTCTTTCTCATTCAAACTAGAAATGGCCAAATTTACATCCATTTAGCTAAATAAAATGGAATGTTACTTGAACTTGAATTTCATCTTAAATAACTTATTTCAATTAAATAAGCATTAATGTCTAATTAATCCTTATAACTTGATTAATACTCAAAACTAAGCTAGGCTCGAGAATCATTTGCTCGGTAATAATCTTAACTCGTAACCGAACATGCTTGGTTCGGTTCACGACTTATCTTGAACAAGTAATCAAAATATACTCGATTTTTATTATTCGTCATCTTATTATAATTAATCCCATCTTATAAATCCATTTATAAAAATAAACAGACCGGAATTAATTAATTACTGAACTGGCTCGATTACTAAATAAAATTTAACCGATAATACTTTCAACTTAAAGTCGAACTTTTAACTGAATAACTTAATAACTGGGCTCGAAACTAGGAACGAGCATTATTAATAAAAGTAATTAGTTCAAACTTAGAACTAAAATAATTACTTTTATTAATTACTGAATGGGATATTACAATCTACCCCCCTTAAAACTATTTCCGCCCTTGGAAATACTGAATCTGAGATATATACAAATTATGTATATATATCTCAGAACTCGAAATATGGAAAACGAGTGCTAACATCAACTTCTCACTCCCCAGTGGCATCTAACGCAATGTGGCGATTCCATTTTATACTTACGAGGAAATATCTCAATTCCTCAGCCAATGAACCTTCTGCTCCAAAACTTCTATCGGGGTCCTCGTAGGTTAAATCTTACTGAAACTCATTGTGCAAAAGCACATACTCTGAATCGCACACGCACTCACGTAACATTGTTACGTAAACCTTTATACACACTGGACAACTTTAGAGAAGAATTGATATAAAATACTTATCTGACTGGCTATGCGATACATTGCATACGATTTACCCACTACCCGGGGCCCTTCGGGTGCGGAACATCTATATGCATTGTACCTTAATGTCGATGTCACTTGTCATCATTAACAAGTCACATCTCCATTCTATACTAACATCTTACTATACTAAACTTGCTTCTCTTTCGAGAAACCTTTTTAGTTAATATCACTATTGATATTTTCTAACTTCAACTTCTCCGACTTAACTATAGTCGAGAATTTCGTTGAATTTTCTATTCTAATGTGATATAATTTGACCATTCTGTGGTCATACCATAATTCCAATCATTCAGGTAAACTTTATTTACCTTTAATGATTCAACTGTCATAATAATGTCACAACATCTTACTTATTGCCGACATCTCACATCTGATTTCAATTGCATTAAATGCATACTGGCTGTGCATCTTCTGACATTCGTATAATTTAATCATACCCGAAAACTTATCTCATTCTTATCTTTCTTCTATAAACCAACTTGGTAATCCTTCAATCTTCTTCAGCAATGGCCCGAATCACCAATGGATTTAGCACTGCTAAAAATCCGAAAATTCTATTCTTTTCTCCCTCTTAATATCATAAAGAGAATTTATCGAGCTCGAGTAGAAAGATTGAGAATACTCATGCTCAATAATATCCCAAATGATATAAGATGGCTGATTGAAGCAAAAGTTCGTGTATCTGGCGAGTATCCCAATGCATACAAGTATCTGTCAGGTATGGGTAAAAGCACTTTTGCCAAGAAACGTAGAGCAAAAAGAATAGGCGGCTGCTATAAATGTGCTCGCTGGAACTGTGACTCTCGTTGTACTTCTTTGGGCTTTGTGTCAAATAATCGAGAAGATAAAATAACTTTCATCAAGAATGGCTTGAGTAAGGAATCTCTGGATCAAAATATTCAGCAGATTCTTGATACACATTCTAGTGGATGGATATGTGCATCGAGAAATGATGTCCTTATGGCTTCTGTTCAAACATGAAGAAAAACTCTATAGTCTGGAAAATATTATTTCCAATTATCATGTTTGTCAACATTGTTCTTGATAGTACCAAAGTACTGTATATAAATCTTATCGCTTCTGACAGATAAGAGTCATTTAAGACTCAACTGCTTTCCTGTCGGAACTTCTCTTCTGTAAAAGGCAAATCTATCTTCTTAGCCAATTATCTCTCATAATAAATGGCTACTGCTGAGTCTTCTCAGGGTTCTAAACTTCTTCAGCCCCTCAGAACTGTGTGCATTCTTGGTGGTTCTAAATTTGTAAATGTTCCTCACAACATTTATGTTGTAAGCCAACTGGTGAAAGAATTGGGGAAACATAACATCAACATATTTTATGGAGGAACTAGTATCTATTTCTTTAACAACCTCTTAATGGCTGCTAAATGCTTCGACATCCAGGTGAGAAGTATCCTTCCTTTTTATTTCACTTCATCAAAGGTGGTCAAAGATTCTGCTACTTTGATGATAACTCTTTCAATTTATGACTGCTTGATGTCTATGATATCTAGTTGTGATGCTTTCATCATTCTTCCTGGTGGATATGGAACTTTAATGACTACCTTTTTCCTTGCTACTTGGGCAGAAATGAAATTTCATACCAAACCTATTGGTTTGTTGAATTTCAATAACTTTTTCCACCATTTGCTTGGATTTCTAGATGAAGGAGTGTATCAAACTTTTATATCTCCCTTCCAAAGAGAAATATTCAAGTCTGCAAACACATCCTCTGAACTTATCCAGAAGCTTCAAAACAGCATCTCAACAGTTCAAGATTCTGTGGAAACTCCAGGATTCAAACGCAAGCGAGCATTTGATCCTTTAGATCTATCTTTGTGAAACTGCATCCATGATGGGTGGCAGAGTTATGGAGTCTTGTGCTCTTGAGACGCACCCTCCCTTTATGAAATATAACTTTGTACTAGTTGAGAATTTATCTGTATCTCCTTTTTCTGATATTTATGTACTAGCTTCTTAGAAATGATGGAGTTCTCAACAGTGTACTTGAATCTATGTCTAGCTCTTTGCTTTTGACTTTCCATGATATTAAAATTTCTATCTATCAAGTAGATTGATTGTGCAAAATATTCTCTTCTAGTATATACTTGATTCACACATCAATACTACTTATTTCTAGACTGAGATAACTTCTTGATTTAGTCAAGATTCTATGCTTCTTAAACTTTAATCAGTTGTGGTCTTGAATCTTTGCCTCGCGGCATTCTTAAAACCACCAACCATTCAACTTAAACAGTATAACCATTAATAAATAGCTATACTAAACTTTAAGGAAATTATTAATTTTCCGAAAACACCTAGCTTGTGCTAGAGTTCCGGTTAATCTTAACTCTTTCTTACTTTTTCTAGCCATTTCTTATTTATGGCTTTAAACTCATCATTTATCTTTGGGGATAAATACTTTCTCCAAGATAAAAACATATTAGTCTTTACTTTATTAAAAAGACTATCTTTAACTTTCACATGTCCAAATTACTCTTGCTTAACTTCAAAAATTCTTCCTAGAAACTTAAATACTTATCTCGGTATCTAGAATGTGTTACTTATTAACTGATATCTTTTAAGGTTCGATTTCAAGTCTCCAGGTAATTCGGACTTAATAACCCTTATTTCAAGTTTCCATAATTTTTCCGGCTACGTGACTATTATATGTCGATACCTTAAACTTATACTCATTGATTTCTGAAAAGTACTTTGTAGACGTGTTCTTATTCTACAAGTACTAATATAAATAACTTATAACTTTATCTCGAACTTTGCCACTTTTTAACTCAGGATATCTAACTGATAAGATATCAAAACTTCTGATTTATAAAAATTTGACTATTTTCTTAAAACTTTATTTCTTACGGTTCAGTTTTCAAGCCTACAGGATCTGATCCGGCTTTTTGGTTCTTATTTCAAACCTCCATGATTTTCCCCGTACTTTTGGCTATTATATTCTGAAATACCGTTACTTCTTATACTTGGCTCAAATACATCGTCAATCTTTATAACTAGATCTTAACTTGAATCTTATTCTTATGACTTAACTTAGAATGTTTGAGTTCTTTCTTAATCTAGTCAACTTGATAAACTAGATTTTAAACTTTAATACTTGAACATATAAACAAATTTCTAGAGTTCGTATATATGAATTCTTATTGAGCATAGACTTAGTAAATTTGAATATATTGAAAAAATTGTATAAAACTTTTAACAGCACTTACCTGGTAGTTGACGAGGTGTGAGCGTGGTGTGGTCGGGTTTTCTTGAAACTTCCTGTAAAAACTTTGATTTCTATGAAAACTTTCTCTTTCAGAACTTAACCTTTTAGTATACAGAGCATTTAAAACTCTAGCTCTGATACCACCTGTAACACCCCGCTTATCAGAGTAAATTTTTCGCAACTTTTACTTCGAATATACTTAATTCTTTCGAAATCTTTTGCGACTAACTCGAGATGCTACTCAAACTCATCATCTTGAAAATCCGTTTATCTTTAAACTTTTGTCTAATATTTCTTTATACATAATTAAAACAGATTTCCTTTAAACTTGCATTTAAAATACCATAATCATATTTCCCATAATGGTAAAAACTTGAAATATGAAATTCATTAAAATGCAAGTTCAATACTTAATGTGCTTAGCGGAATTACTTGAAAACGTGGTTAATTATACAGAATGTTATAAATGTCCGTATTAAAGCTTGTCTTCATCTGAGTCCACTATCCACACCAACACTGCTCCACTCACACCTCCTCTTCAACTTGTTACCTGAAACTAAAATTCATGGGGGTGAGTAACGAATATGGATAATCATAAACTGATATCTGATCAGTAACTTAAACTTTTCTCTTATCTTGGCGATAGTTAATCGGATACGTGTGCACACTCTGATGGATATTTCTAAGGCACCTAACGGCTTCCATCAAAACTTAGGATATAATCTCTGAGAACAAATTAATGCCTCCTCATCCCAAGCGTAATAAACTTAAACTTTAGGATATACTCTGAGACAACTGATGGTCTCCTCATCCCATCCATATCGTACTCAATGTGATACCCATTCAGGGTCCCCACCTTTTTGTCTTTGAAATCATTTGAAAAACGATAAGTGCTGTACTGGTACTGTATCTGCAAGTTACATCAAATATAGACAAATATACTAAGTACTATGCTCATATACTCAATAAGATTTTTAGGATTTTTAACTTATCCAAATCTTATAGAAATTCATTAAACTTGCTTTTTCTCAAGTTTATACTTAACTTCTCTTTTTATTTATACTTAAGGTCAATTACTTAACCTTGTATAAATCATGTCTTCATAAACATTAATATGGTATTATACTTAGCATGTCATAACTCAAATGTGAAAATAACTATATTTCACATTATACTTGATTTAAACTTAAAATATGCTTACTTTTACCAACATCATCAACATGATTTATAAACTTATCTTAACTTAATTTGATCTTTTACTCAATCAAATACTTAATTCATCATTCATCATATCTCCAAATTGGCTTATACTAAATTTTCACTTAATTAACTTGAAAGTGAAAATAATCTCAAGCCATATCATCTTTTACTCATAACATTTAATCATGATGTTAATATATCATACATAATACAATCTTTATAAAATTGTATACTCAACATATTACACCAAAACATCATCAAATTACTCATCACTTATATGAGAATTATTCATGATCATCTCATTTTAACAACTTAAACATTTCATGAATATTCTTGCATATATACTTATTTTTAGATATATGTCTTCTTATATTCATAACTTATTCATTTCTCATCTTTAATTATGAAACTTATCAGTCATAATCTCAACTTATAATTAGACATGTCCTCAAAATTTCATAATTTTATCATGCATATTCATCAAGTTATGAGAATTTAAATTCAATAGTGAACATAAACTTCATCTTACATGTTCATCTTTAAAAATTCATAACTCAAGCTATATTTTGCCAAATCTCTTAATTCTTGTTTTCATGTACTCCTCTTTTACATAATAATCATTCATTTAAATCATACTCTTCCAGCTTATTCATATCTTTATCAACATCTCATCAAATCAAGTACATATATCATATAATTGATCTTGAACAACTTTAACTCTTTATATTCATAGAATCAATTATAAACATAACTTCTATATCATGATATACATACTTATAAACATGTAAACTTATTATCAAAACATGAACTTAAGCATGTAACTTTAAGATAAGTATATTACCTCCTTCTTGCTAGAATAAAAACTTGATTCTTTACTTTAAATTCTTCACTTCTCCAAGTTTTCTACTACTTATCTCTCTTACACTCTTATATAACTTTTGGTACTTAACTTTGGTGCATAAACTCTGATTTTTAGGCCTCTATTTATAGGCCTCTATTTATAGGCACAATTTGCAAGACATCATAATTGAGTGAAGAAATTAACAAAATAAACACAAACTTGTAAAAATAAATATAGATAATAAATAGTATTCTTAACTTGTAAACTTCTCCAACCCATAGTCAATGCTTAGAAAGGCCCCTCTTCTGATCCTAATCTGATCTCAATGATTAAATTCGAGATTTAGTAAAAATCTCCAATTTACAGAACCAAATTCTGACTTAAAACGAACAGTTACCGTAAAATCGAAAATTCTTACAATTTTCGAGTTTCCTTCTTTTCTTTTGGCATTTTTCCTTTTTATGCTGAAAAATTTTTCTTATCTTGTAGTCTACTAAATCAATGTCTGAATACATAATTACCTTGAATGAAGCAGCAGTTAGTTGGAAAAGTTCCAAACGACTGCTGACTCTACTACCGAGGCTGAGAGGCTGTTTGGATATAGAACTTCATCCAAGGGTTAGATGTAGTTCCGTCTGTTGTTGATCCAGTAATGATTTAATGTGACAAAAATGGGCTATAGCGCAAGCGAAAGAGCCAATCTCATCAAAGGTCCAAATACATTATGAGGCGATACCACCTGATTAGAGAGATCATTGGTAGAGGTGATGTCGTTATGGATCGAGTCGGTTCAGCAGAAAATGAGCAGACCCCTTGACTAAGCCATTGTCACAGAAAGTGTTTGATGGACATCTTGAGAAGATGGGCCTGAAATACATGGGTGATTGGAACTAGGGCAAGTGGGAGATTGTTAGAGTAGAATACCCTGCGTTCTAATCTGATTGGATATTTTTCTACTTGTAAAGACAATTTATTGGAAATTATATTATTTTGAGGCATTTCTTTATCTTATGTCTTTGCATTTATCTTATATTTTCACATATGATGTAGTCCTTAGATCATTATTAGCTATGAGGCATGGTTTCGCATTTGATGGCAATCATGGAACATGTCTTTAAAGCTGTGAACTTAAATAAGTTCCAAGTCGATGGGTATTTCAAGACAGGACATTAAATAACCCGGTAAGACTTGTGTATATGATGCATGCTCGTCGGACGAGGATGTTGCATTCCATCAACATTAGCGTGTGGACGTAAATGCATATATGCGGGTGCTTGTTGGGTAACAAGTTCACTGAACATGGCCCGATGAAAATTCTTAGCTGGAAGTTTTTAACTGTCGAATAAGAATTTTCATGTTGCAATAGTACGTGACTGATCCTCTGACTTGAGGCACGATAGTAATATTGTGCAAGTTATACTTTATTTTGATTTATCCTTTGATTGCGAGACAATCATAAAAAGGATTGGAATAATTACACTTTGTCTACCTAACTATCCGGAAATTTACACTTTGCCTACAAAACTTTTTTTTTTTTACACTTTTCCTACCTAACCATGTTTTTTTGTACACTTTGCCATTTCCGGTCACTGTCGGCCACACGTGGCAATAAGGCACAAAAGCCACATGTTGCATTATGAGGCCGGCAGTGACCGGAAATGGCAAAGTGTACAAAAATGCAAAGTTAGGTAGGCTAAGTGTAAAAAAAAAAAAAGTTTTGTAGGCAAAGTGTAAATTTCCGGATAGTTAGGAAGGCAAAGTGTAATTTTTCGAAAGGGATATTTTGGGTACTGTATCAATGTGCATGGAGGTTTGTCTGTGGCCAACATAGAATTCGACACTCATGTGGATAAGTGAATTTCCAATGCTTTTCATAGTTTGTGATTCAAAGACCTTGGCCAAGTCGGGATGAATATGAATTCATAAAGGAATCACTTAACTTGAAATGGAATCATAGCTATTAAATCAAGTGGGTTTCGACAATCCATGCTCAAGATTTAATCGAAAAATTAGTTGTCGAAAGGATTTTACATGTATGCACTTGCAATTGAAAAGGTTTACTCGCTATTGCACTTAACACTAGATAATCATGCTACTTTCTAGGTGTTACCATAATTTTTGGGTTCTTGAAATTAAAGAGTTAATTTCAAGAATATAAATTAATTAGATTAATTTAAATTACAAACGAGTTGTAAACTCACTACTATTATTAATTGTGAACCTAAAAGGGTCACACCATATTTGGATGATGACATTTTAAAATTGGTATTTCCAATAGTTGGATTAATTGACAAGACTTAATTAAATAATTTGATTAGTTAATTAAATTTAATTTTGATTAGATGTCAATTAAAGGAATAGAAAAATTAATCAGTTAGATTGATTAATTGGACTTTGGATATTAATTAAGTAATTATTGGAATTATTAAATTAATTGTTGGATTTTAAATTTGGACTTTAAAATTCAAACTCAAATATTAATATGATTAATAATTAAAAGCTTATAATAGAGAGGAGATGTTTTTATTGTACGGGAGATAACAAAAGGGAAGTTAAGGATTTGACCAATTATTGAAAAGTTAGTTTCCTAATCTCATGGTCATTATCTTTAATTTAATTAAAAAAAAATTATTATTGAATAATTGTGTGGCTAGGTCAGCCGCCTCATAGATATATCTATTGAAGATATATATGTACATGTGATGTACATAAAAGATGACTCACATGCTCTCCCAAATTCTTGCGAAAAAAACAAAGCTCTCGTTTTTATGCGAAGAGAAAAAGATAAATAAAAAATATAAAAATAATTCTCTCATCTCTTAATTGAATCCTTATACCAATTGATTCACGAGATAAATTCTATGAAGATTATCTCGTTGTTGGAATCCAAAGGTTAACTTGCTTAGAGGGGAGACACGTGGATCCCTACGGCAAGACGGTGATAACCGCATACCCGGGAATTGATTCCCTCTTCATCGTCGTTGTTTAAAGAAAATTAAAGGTAATTTTCAAAATTACCTACAAATCAAAATTCGTAATATTACGTGATTTTAAAAGATGCCGATCGTTACAATCGCTACGAGAGTCGAGTGGTTTAGTATTTATTCAATAAGTGCTTATTTATTTTGTTTATTTCCGCTGCGTTTCACCCCGTCTGGTATAGCGAACCCAACACACATGGCCTAACAGAATTCGGCAATTCGAGCAGTCTGAGCAGCTCTATCGCCCAGTGTTGGCCAACAAAGTAACACACCCTATATATAAGGGTGAGGTATGTCCATTCCAACATTACATTCTCTACACTTACAAAGCTTTACATACACTATTGTTCATCATTTTCATCTGTGACTGATTTGATCATCGAAATGCTAACGCAAGGAACTCTTCATAACCAATTTTGCATGTTAAACAAGTCTTTGATCGGTGATGAAGGCATCCAGATCGAATCGAGCCGGTCTGAGGTCTTTACATACCACACACTTATAATAATAGATAATAAATACCTTTAGTAAAATTACATTAATAAGAAAATGAATCTATATAAATTACATTTATGCGAAAATTTAATAAATATGATTTTGAAACATTGATAATTGAGTTTGAAAAATATAAAATTGAAATAATATTCTTATTAATTACAAATACGATTTTCAATTTTCGTAATTGCTTCACTTTTAGTTTTTAATTTTTATAAATATTTTAATTTATTTATTAATTTCATAACATATTTATATTATCAAAATAATGTTTAAATTATTTTTTTAAATAAATTTTTTAAACTTTTGCATAAATATTATATGAAACTTCCTCATTAAGTTAATTATTAAATATAGTTAACATTTTTGTATCATAAATATGTTAACTATAGATTATAATAAATAATATTATGGTTGACATATTTATATCAAAGAGTAAAATTAGTTGTGCCTTATATTGAGAAGTTAAAATAAAAAGTGAGTTTAAAATGAGAATAACCTAAAATATAAAGTTCTTATTGGGAAATAATAAAATCCAAACCTAAAATTGATACATTTTAAAAAAATTGAGTCTTACAAAGAAATTTCTTATAAAATAAATTCAAACACACTCTTGAGATTAAAAAAATGGAAAAAAGAAAAAGCAGTATTTTCGAGTTTAAGTATGCAGATGAATGACTTTATCAAGTTACACCGCTTTTGGGCTTGGTTTCCAAGAAAGTAAGTTGAAAAAGTCGTTGATGTTTTCTTTATAAAAGAGCTCAATATATTTGGAAGTTATTTTAGTTGAGATGGGCTGACTAATGGTCTAAAAAATGTAGTATAGAAACAGGGCTGTAGAGAAGTCCACTTCAAAGAATCCTATCCAAATCCGTTCCATAGAATATATAGAATTATATCCGAGAACAAAGCTTATTTGATTGAGTTCCCTGAAATAACTACAGAGAAACAGTCCAATGGGCCATTTTGGTTTTCAGTTGGTGAAATATAATCCCCTTATATATTAATTGAGAACGTGCTGAGCCTATGTGGCAGGCTCGCATGTTTCGGGATCCTAGGTGGCAAAAATACATGCTTCGTTATTAGGCTTGGGTAGATTTAGTTTACTTCTAATCCAAATATATTTAGGTTCAGATTATCTATAATATGTTGATTATTTATGGTAAGGGTGGACGCCGGCCGGGACGGTCCTGGATTTGACTTGTCCGGATACCCATCCCACTTTTATGAACCCGTCCATGAACGGTCCGGGATGAGGCACCGTCGGCACCCATGTAATACATGGGTGTTGTACTAGTATGTTTTTATTTGAAACTACATAAATTTACACGATTCATCTACAAATGTTTTTTTATTTTCACATTTATGAGTTTTTTTTAATTATATATATATAAGGGATCATATGAGAATGTTAGATAGTGCAAGAAATAAGAATATATATGTACCATTGATACCAACATATCGACGATCATGATCATGTCAAATTTTATTATGTGTCAGTCAATCATTAATGGCAATTGCGTAAATAGTTGTAGTTAGCATGGTCAAATTCAAACACTTGACCACTAAATAAGAATAAATAAGTCATTACACATCCATCCACTAACTATTGGACCCCACCCTCAGCTCTTTCTCTCTCCCACATGTTACACATCCCACCAACCCCCACTCGTCAGCTCGTTCTCTCTCTCACACTAACACACACATATCACGCACCTGGAAACACAAACCCACACGGTCAACACCTCTGCCGTCAACCAAACCGTCACCGCCATAACCTCGCAGCAATCTACTCCATCTCTGGCGCCGACATCCCTCTCTCGCGCCATTACACTGTTTGTTTCTCTCTCTCACTCACTTTATCTCGTTTTTCAGAGAATGCCACTGCAACTCTCTTCTCGCGCCATGACCGACGTTACCGGCATCGGTGACTGATACAACATCATTGTTGACCCCACGTTGTGTGTCATCTCGTCGGCCATGGAGTCGAGTTGACAAAATCTCTAAATACCATATTCACCTAATTGTTATTGTCCACTATTATCAGCAATGAATGGCGTCAGGTTCAGACTACCACCAACGGGCTCGATCCGGTGGTCACCAGCACGTCACCATGCTCGCCGTGTATGAGAATCGCCGGCGGAGACTGGCGGGTGCCGGGAGATGAGTTGTAGACTGGATGAGGACTTTATTTTGCGAATTGGATAACTACGAAGGACTTATTTGCAAAATAAAAAAAAAATTACTTTATTGCAATTTAATCTATGGGTAAAATTTATAATTTACTAAATATTTAATAATTACACAATATTAATAAGTAATTTTAAATAAAAATAAAAATAAAGCCGCCACTGAACCGAAATAATCGAAAAAAATATGTAAAAACAAGTCAAATTGACATACAAAGTCTCAAACCAATTTTTTTAGACTAGTCAGTTACATTCGTTATTATGCAATCTAATAAACATTAAAGTGCAATTCGACTAGTACTATTGTGCACAATTTTCGGCTACTACTATGTAGTGTGAACCGACCAAACTTTTGTCCCGACTAAATTTAAATCGAACAAACTTACTTGATTTATTTGATCGGTTAACAGAATTATCCTAAATAGCTAAAATGTTTTATCATTTATATTATACAAATATATTTAGCATTTTCATAGTTTTTTTAGTTATCTATTTTTATATTACTTTTTGTTGAAAATGTATGATATATGAAACATCGAAATCGATAATGTGTATTATCACATATAATAATGTGCATTTTAATGTAAGCTTAATGTGGAGTTTATTGAGTGGGGTATTTCTTATGTGCCTATCGGTTTTACAAAATCTTTAAGTGCAATCAGACGAACAATAAACTGAAAGTTGTATAACTCTACCTTGCACGGTTTCGACTGCCCAATTAGGTAGACCAAACTTTATGCCAACCAAATTGTAGCCGAACAATAATGTGCATTTCATTTTAAAAAAATGTGTATTTTAATTAACATTGCATTTATCAAATTGTTTATATAATAGAAATATATTTAGTAATTATATTTTTTTTATTTAATAATTTATATAATTGTTTTTTAAAATTAATAATATATATACAAGTATAATATACAAATAATATTTTTTATATAATTCAATCGATTATTTTTTTTTTGTTATTTTTTTTATAAATAAAACCGAAACAGCACTGAAATAACTGAAATTTTAATATTCGCAAAAAATACACTGTTATGATAATGTGCGTTCTCAAACGCATCAATATGCATTCATTCTAACACTATTGTGCAACATGATATTAACTAAGGTCCATTATGTCGTGAGAGTTTTTCTTATGTGCAAATCCAACCTAAAATCGAACTGAAATAATCGATTTAATCAATTGGTTAACTAAATTAACATTGAAATAACTTATTATTTATATTATAAAAAATTTATTTATTATTTTAATATTTATTATTATTTATTATTTTAATATTTAGAATTAGCAAAAACTTTGTCCCAAACTAAATTGGATCCGAACCGAATTACTTCGTGTATTTGTTCGGTTAACTGAATCAACCAAAATAACCGAATAATATATATTTTTAGTATAAGATCATATTTAGTTATTTTAATATTTTTATTCAATAATTCAGTCAGTTTGGTTATTTCAATATTTAAGAATATAAATCCGACATCGAACCAAAATTTAAATATAACTAGATATCTGAACATACATAAATTTTCAAAACGAAAATTCTAGGTTGATCGATTTTGGTTGCTAGTGTGCAATCTGATACTCGTTAATATGCAACTCGTATAACACTATTGTGCATCTTGACAGTCATTGATGTACGTCTTGTTTAATATTGTTGGTCATTCAGCAGTGCGAAGTGTTGTAGCACAAATTGTTTTTAAATTACCGAGCACCGAATCGAATGATTCGTTCCCCGGGTCGATCTCTCGAGGAAGGCGGTTCCGAATTTAGGATTGGTATTGATAACACATAAAAGGAAAATAAATCCTAAACGTTCTAATCAAAGATTGGTTTTTGATTATTACCTAATAAATAATATAAACATCAATCTACCTAGAAATATAAACGACACAAAAATAAAGAGGCTTGGGAATCGGGGATGATTAATTCAAGTTCCAAACGTGAAGTCGTGCAATTAATCGTTCGGTTTAAGATTGATACTCTCGCTTAAACATCTAGGGGTTCGCTCCCAATAACTCTTCGTAACATGGGATTGAACATAGACGAGCAAGTTCGAGCATACAACACCGGCCAGTAATCCAATCCCAATAACTCTTCATAACATGGGAAGGGAGAGCGACAAGCGTGTACTTCAATCCGAAACATATAGACAATACGTCTCCGAACATGTCTACCTCATACGAGCCTAGTTCTACGACTCCTCCCCTATCGGTTCTAAAGTCGCTAATTAGATTAGAAGGTGTTTAATCAACTAATCATGTGGAATCAACAAACCCTAACTCAATAAATCAATATTCAATCGTTTCAATCGCAAAATCGAAGTGTCACTCTTCAAGTATATCAATATATTAACCTAAGTGTCACTCTTAGGTTATATTAAATTATCAAATATCAAGCAAGAATTCATCAATTCCTATCATAATCAACTCGCACAAGAACAAACAACTTAAAGCCCAACAATTACGATTTAAACAAGAACAATCATCCCCTATCCCTAGCAATAGGAATTAGCTACGTAAAATAGATTCAACACATAAATCACATCTCCCAAATCAACCATTTTCATGAATTAATTAAAAGAGAAAACAAACTACAATTTATTCAATCAAAATGTTGATCTTCATACAAAGCTTAATCCTAAAATACCAAGAAGAAGAAGAAGAAAAAATGGAAAAGAAAAGTGAAAAGAAGAAGAAAAATGGAAGAGAAGAAGGGAGGAAGAGAAGAAGAGAGAAGAATGGTGTTCTTGGGTCCAAAAAACTGGTTTAGAAGGTGAATTGTTTTGTCAAAATGCTCCCACCTCGATCACATATCCCCATCACCTTTGAAACACTCAAGAAAAACTCACTTCTGCATAAAAAACAGACCCTAGCGCCGCTAGGGGGGCCTTAGCGCCGCTAGGGTCAAGGGTGCCGAGCCTCAAAAGCCCGCTAGCTCCCTTAGCGCCGCTAGTGGGGCTGGGCTGCGTGACTTTGCGTTTCGGGCTCGTTTGGGCTCATCCGAACTCGGAATTGAGTTCCGTTTTTTCCTACGGGTCGCTAATGAACCCCTCTATTCAATGATGCTTGCATGGCCAAATTATTCTTGAAATCCTATTCTCCCAAAGCTCTTGACCTACACACTGAATGTGTTTCGCGCGACTTCGCGTTTAAGGCCCGTTCAGACTCATCCAAGCTCGAAATTGAGCTCCGCTTTTTCCTATATGTCGCTAACGAACCCTTCTACACAGCCATGATTGCCCGGTCGATGTTCGGGCTAAATAGATTCTCACGGGGGCTTCCGGCCTGCATACCAAAAACGAAGAAAAAACCGGAAAAACACACGAAAAACACAAAGGAAACCGAAATAAAGGAAAACACGCAATAAACTACAAAACAAACTAAAAATCAATGAAAACACCTAAAATGGGGGAAAACAATGACAAAACAACAAAGAAAAATGCAACAAAAATGGGACAAACAACTCCCCTACACTTAAACCTTTGTTTGTCCCGAACAAAAAGACATGAAAAAAAAAGAAAAGAAAACAAACAAACGAGCAAGGACAATGGCTTCAAGTAGGACTAATCTCAAACCAATCAATCAAGTCGAGAAGAATTCTAATGATCACAAAAGCACACCTCAACTATTAACTTGGTCATTTCAAAGAATAAAGACTCTCGAAAATGAAAATGTATCATATGCCTCCCTCAGTTTCTTTCGCAAATATAAAATAGGTGCGCTCAGGTTGGTCGTCAATCAAATCAATCATAAATTTTCCTATCGTCTAACTTTTACTCTAAAACAATCAAATTAATGAAATAATGAATCAAGAGGACTTCTCGTGATGTAACGTAGGCTCTTTGGATCGGGTAGGATAATTAGGCGAAGTGGCTCAACAAAAATCAATTCAACTCCACTCCATCACCTAGCTGTGAACGGGAACTCCTCAGGTACTTACCGGTTCCTTCCAACTTCCGCCCAAAGCCAACACACTTCCCCGACAATTATTCCTATATACACACATAATATATATTTTTTTTTATTAAACCCTTTGGATATTTTAACTAATCCATCTGGTCCCTTTTTTTTATTTTTTTTGTGAATGAAAACCTTAGGATATTCATATTCCCTTCGGCTTCATTTCATTTCTCTTTATATATACATATATATATACAACTCAACACCAAGCAACTCCACAATATCATCGTCACAAGGTTATAAAAGAAAGAAAATCTATAAGGCTCAAAGGGGGTGACTAGCGAAATTATTTATGGGAAAAGAAAAAGGGAAAGAACATACAAGGAATGCCTCAATCATTTTCACATTTCACAAATTCATTCAATTCATTCCACAACAGACTCAAGGCAAATTCCAATTGAATATAATTCAGACCAACATCTCACAGAAAAGAAACGAGTATGGCTCAAGCCTCACAGGGTAGATGAAGTCAATCAAAATAACCAAGCAATACATCAAGATGCGACTCCCATGCTCATCATCACAACTTCTCAACTCAATCAACAATTATTAACTAGTCTTACAATACACCAAAGTCTAAACTCAGAAAGCCACAACAAATAATCCTAGAAACTAGACCATTCCACCACATAAGCATGCAACATCCGAATAAACTCCCCCACACTTAAAATGAAGCAATGTCCTCATTGCTTCAGCACATAACCGGAAAGTCAACTAACGGAACCTAGCAATCTCATATCATGAACCAATACCAGCAGCGCACACAAAATCAAAGACTTAAAAGAAAAGACACGAAACAACCTCACAATGATGAAAAGAGAAACAGTGTGCAAACCGAAGTAGCCTCGAGGGAAATAAGCATTCACGTGCAAACCGTCCGCCCACGATCAACCGGTCCTCGATACGTCTTACCCAGAAAAACCACAAAAAACTCTAAGCTCCCATTATTTAAATGATAAAATTAAAAAGCAAAAAGAAAATAAATAAGAAAGCAGTAAATCACTTGGGTTGCCTCCCAAGAAGCGCTTGTTTAACGTCATTAGCTTGACGAAACCTGTACAAATCAACCAGGATCCAAAAAGAAGTGACGATCATGCCACGCCTTCGTATTCTCAAGGAGCGGCAGCACGGGAAGAGTGGCATGACTGCAGATCTGGTGGCTCGGGTGGCAATGTTCTTGTGAAACCGAGCGTGAACACCGCGAATGGTAACGAAACGGCTTATAGCTCCTCTCATCAAAGCTCCACAGTCAACCTCTCGTTATACAAGAATGTCCCTAGATCATGTCGAGCTAAATGGGGCCTTCTCGACGGTGCGGAGAGATGGCTCGAGTGAGGGACTCTTGAATTCGGGCACAGGAGTTTCCTCCATCACGATATCACCCTCAATGTCTAGGAGTGCATCCTCCTCTTCTTCAGTCTCGCCCACGTGAATTTAATTGACATTAATAATGGGCTCAGTGACTTGTGCTCGATGGACTGAGCACGTTCTATTATGCCGTCAAGCTGCACCACCAACCGAGTGCATACAACCTCCATGTTCTCTATTCGAGTTGATTGGGCCTCCATACGAGCAAGAATGAGATCGAATTTTTCATCATCCGTCAAAGCGTTCCCCCGATGTTCATTAACCATGAGGGAATCGGGGGAAGAATTGTAAACTCGATCCTCCAAGAATCGAATGCGTTCCGCTAGGTTCTCGACTTCTGCCTCAAGATTTTTCGTTCGGGCAACTTTGGAGGTCAGAAAATCGAGAATCAGATCGAGCTTAGCATTGTCATCTGAGGAGTCCACGGGGGACTCATATGATTGCTCGAAAGGTAACGAATACCATGGTTGCTCGTACGGGAAGGCCTGGCCATACTCCCACGAGCCGTAGCTCGGCCCATTGTTCCAGTGAAAGGTTCACGAGGAGGGGAACATGTTGCTCGGGTTCATCGATTCTTCTGTTCAAAATACCTGCACACAAGAACAGAATAACCACGCGAAGCCACGAAAAGAAAGAAAAGAAAAAGAAGACAAAACAAAGGAAAAAATAATAAAAAAAAAACAAAGAGGCAAACAAAGAACACGAACACGAAAAACACGAAATAAAGAGAAACACATAAAATAAAATCAAACACCAAAACTAAATATCCTACTTGACTTCCCCGGCAACGGCGCCAAATTTGTTGTAGCATAAATTGTATTTAAATTACCGAGCACCGAATCGAATGATTCGTTCCCTGGGTCGATCTCTCGAGGAAGGCGGTTCGGAATTTAGGATTGGTGTTGATAACACATAAAAGGAAAATAAATCCTAAACATTCTAATCAAAGATTGGTTTTTGATTATTACCTAATAAATAATATAAACATAAAGCTACCAAGAAATATAAACGACACAAAAATAAAGAGGCTAGGGAATCGGAGATGATTAATTCAAGTTCCAAACGTAAAGCCGGGCAATTAATTGTTCGGTTTAAGATTGATACTCTCGCTTAAACATCTAGGAGTTCGCTCCCAATAACTCTTCGTAACATGGGATTGAATTAACCATCCCCGATTCCCTAGCCTCGGCTTAAACATCCGAAGCTCGTTTGTGTTGAAGAAGTTCCCAGTCGAGCACGCGAGGACGTAGGATCAGCTTCGAGTTGTGACGTTTAAACGTCGTAACCTCGTCCATGTTAAACACCGAGAATGGAACGTTGTGTTGTTGAGCTAGAGTCGGTGTTGCGGATGTCGGGGCGGGGTGGAGCTCATAGAAGCCCCGACTTTGGATGTGAATAAACATAAACGAGCGAATCAACAAAACAATCAACACATAGACAATATGTCTCTGAACATGCCTACTCTCAACGAGCCGAGTTCTACTGATTTCTCCCCGCTCAGTTATAAAATCGACTAACTAGGTTAAAATGGTGATCAAGCATTTAACCCTAGGATTAATCAAACTCATAAAGATTGAGCTATCAACAAGCATACATACGAGAACGAACCGGACGATTATCCCCTAGCCCCTAGCAAATGGATTAGCCACACATTGTCATCTCAACACAAGAGTTCACACCAAAATAAGCCGTCATCAACATAAACAAGATGAAAAAGGTAACATACTAGCAATATCAACTCCACAAGTTAAGAGCAAATACAAACCAAGTCCAAATGCAAAAAGTCTCCAAGTGTTTCTTGTTCAACATCCAAAATCCATAAGAAAACCAAGAGAAAAACTAAGAAAAATTGAGAAGAAGTGAAGTGAAAAATATGAGGTAGAATGGTCAAGAATGAGGAACAACCATGGACAAAAATGCCTTCTTGGGGCTGAAAAACGAGTTTTACAAGGTAGATGGTCGGTCAAACATGCTCCACTCACGAACACTTCCCCTCAGCGTTCGGCAAAA
Organism: Striga asiatica; assembly: GCA_008636005.1. Lineage (NCBI taxonomy): Eukaryota > Viridiplantae > Streptophyta > Magnoliopsida > Lamiales > Orobanchaceae > Striga > Striga asiatica. Next base: position 355,299 of record BKCP01005106.1, read on the forward strand.
TTGAGAAAATCCCACTTCTGAAAACCCGGGTCTAGCGCCGCTAAGGGGGTGCTAGCGGCGCTAACCCTTACCTAGCGGCGCTAACCCTTACCTAGCGGCGCTAGGGTGTAACGAGCCCGAGCTGCAGAAGTCCGCTAGCCCCCTTAGCGGCGCTGGGCAAGGGACCCTAGCGGCGCTAGGGTCTGGGAAACTTTCACTTTGATGATTTTTGATGCTCTAGCTCCGCGTGCTCTCAGTTAATGTTTTTCGGGTACTGCCCGAGCTCAAAATTCGACTCTCGAACGTCTTGGACGGATGAAACGGCATGGAAATCCTCGGAATCGGAACGGAATCATCTAGAACCTGTAACCACCACATCCGGAAAAACACGAAAAACAAGAAAAATAGGAAGAAAAATAACAGAAATGACAAACATACCAAAATAACAATGAAAATACAATAAACAACTAAAGGGACCACAAAAAAACCTAAGAAACGACCTAAACATGGGAAAAGACCTACAAAATACTAACAAAAATAACAACAAAAATGGGACAAACAACTCATTTTTTTGTAGTTTTATTTTACCGGAGTAGAATCGAAAGATTCGAACACCGGGTCGTGTTCTCAAGGAAGGTTAGCCGGACTAAATCGTACGTATATTCAATCACGAAAAAGGAAAATAAACCTAAATATTCTAATTTGATTTGTCGGTTTTTGATTATCAACTAATGACTCATAAAATAAAGCTATTTAAATATCGCAACTAACAAATGCAATACAAGAATATATAAGCGGGCTAGGGTGTCAGGGATAATCGCTTCCGATTCTACACGCATTTAACGGCAATCAACAACTCGGTTAAAAGGCTCGACTAATTAACTCATTTAGTGGTTTAAACTCAATAACTCTTCGTAACATGCGAATAAACATAAACGAGCGAATCAACGGAACAATCAACACATGGACAATACGTCTCTGAACATTCCTACTCTCAACGAACCGAGTTCTATCGATTTCTCCCCTCTCGGTTATAAAATCGACTAACTAGGTTTAAATGGTGATCAAGCATCTAACCCTAGGATTAATCAAACTTATAAAGATTGAGCTATCAACAAGCATATAAACGAGAACGAACCGGACGATTATCCCCTAGCCCCTAGCAAATGGATTAGCCACACATTGTCAACTCAACACAAGAGTTCACACCAAAATAAGTCATCATCAACATAAACAAGATGAAAAAGATAACTTACTAGCAATATCAACTCCACAAGTTAAGAGCAAATACAAACCAAGTCCAAATGCAAAAAGTCTCCAAGTGTTTCTTGTTCAACATCCAAAATCCAGAAGAAAACCAAGAGAAAAACTAAGAAAAATGGAGAAGTGAAGTGAAAAATATGAGGTAGAATGTTCAAGAATGAGGAACAACCATGGACAAGAATGCCTTCTTGGGGTTGAAAAATGAGTTTTACAAGGTAGATGGTCGGTCAAACATGCTCTACTCACGAGCACTTCCCCCCAGCATTCGGTAAAATCGAGAAAATCCCACTTCTGAAAAACAGGGTCTAGCACCGCTAGGGGGGTGCTAGCGGCGCTAGGGTGGGATAGCGCCGCTAACCCTTACCTAGCGGCGCTAGGGTGTAACCGGCCCAAGCTCCAGAAGTCCGCTAGCCCCCTTAGCGGCGCTGGGCAAGAGACCCTAGCGGCGCTACGGTCTGGGCAACTTCCACTTTGATGATTTTTGATGCTCTAGCTCCGCGCGCTCTCGGTTAATGTTTCCCGGGTACTGCCCGAGCTGGAAATGCGACTCTCGAACGTCTTGGACGGATGAAACGGCATGGAACTCCTCAGAACCAGAACAAAATCATCTAGAACCTGTAACCACCACATCCGGAAAAACACGAAAAATAAGAAAAATAGGAAGAAAAATAACAGAAATAACAAACATACCAAAATAACGATGAAAATACAATAAACGACTAAAGGGACCGGAAAAAAACCTAAGAAGCGGCCTAAACGGGGGAAAAGACCTACAAAATTTTAACAAAAATAACAACAAAAATGGGACAAACAACTCCCCCACACTAAGACCTTTGTTCGTCCCGAACAAAAAGAAAGGAAAGAGAAGAAAAGAAACAATGAGCAAGGACAACAGTTAAAGGAAGACTCCACGACGCTCAAATTGTCCGGAAGGAGCTGGTACTCGGCATGCAAGTTCTCCTTTTCAACTCTCGTCTTCGTCTATTTCCGGGAAAGCTCAAGTCCCGGTGGAGTGGCCCATTTGTGATTGATGAAGTGTTGTCTTTCGGGGCGGTTCGAGTTCGGAACCCATCTACCGGCAAATTATTTTTTGTGAATGGACAAAGGATCAAACCTTATTTTGGCGGAGAAGTCGAGAAGAAGCACGTCGAGACCGTGGATCTCGACGAACCACTATATACATGATCGCGAGTGTGCCGAGCTCCCGGCAATAAATCGAGCAATTGTACAGCTGTATATATTGTATTTATAGTAAAAAACCTAAAAAACGACCTAAACGGGGGAAAAGACCTACAAAATACTAACAAAAATAACAACAAAAATGGGACAAACATGAAGATCTTTTTTTTTTTCCACATATTTAACCTTAAATCGAAATGAAATAATTGAGTTATTATGCTGGTTAATAAAATTAGCCTAAATAATCAAACTATTTTATCATTTATATTATAGGACTATATTAAGTATGTTAATATGTTTATTAATATTTTATATTATTTTTTAGTTAAAAATACATAATAAATATATGTATAAAAAACATATATAAAATAATAGTTTCTTATATATTTTTAAAAATTATAGATTTGATCCACGGGTTAAATTATAATTTATTAACATTTCATAAATTGCAATTAAGTCCTTGAATTTTATCTAATTCATAAAATAATGCCCATAAATTTAGAACTAATTTCAGAAACCAATCTTCCTCTTCCATCATCCATCTGCTGCGAGCCTGCGATGCAACCACTACCGGCAGTGCCTGACGGCGGGACCTCGACGGTGGTGGCCGATGGCTGGTGTCTGTAAGAGGCGGCAGAACTTGGTTGGGCTACGAGCTCAAATTTTCCTGGAGATCGGACTGTGCCTGGAGGTCGACAGTTATCCGTTCGCCGGTGTCAGATGGTGTGACGGTCGCCGGTTGCTGTCGGACGAGGTCAGCTTCACCGGCGACGAGAGCCAGTGGCCGCGTGAAGACAATGACGGGACTGACTTTCTTGCGAGAGAGAGAGAGAGAGGGTGGGGTTCGGCGGTGGTGGCAGGGATGATTCGACGATGGTTGTGTGTTTGTGCATCACCGGCAGTGGCGGTGATTTACCGGTGGGATGAATCGTGCCGATTTTTTTGCGAGAGAGAGAGAGAGTGGGGTTGAGTGGTGGTGGCGGGGATGCTCCGATGGTGGTGGTGCGTCAGTTGGTTCCGGCAGTGACGGGGTGTGTCAGCGGGCGTCGGGTGGAGAGCAACATCGTGGAATTCCAGTTGGGTTAGGTGTGTGAGACTGTGTGTGTGTGTGTGTGAGGTGTATGTGTGAGAGAGAAATTGAATGAGAGAAATTGGTTACGTGAGGTTTCAGGTGGGCCATTAGAGAGAAAGAAGGTGAATGAGAGAAAGGGATATGATGTGTCAAGTGGGTCCCACTGTTTGGGTTTTAAAAATTACTACATTGTCCTTAACGAAGGTATAATTTTGATTATTTTTTTTTGTTTGTCGGATCATTCGATTTAATGACTGAGATTTATTCTTATTTCTTTCACTGATAATCATTTTCACTTGAGCGTGACTATATAAATAACCTCATGCGATGCACGGGTGCAATACAAAATATATTTTTTATTTAAATATTATGAAGTTATTTAAGACAATATGAAATTATATTCTCCGCAATATTCTATTCAGTAATAATATGAAATTTATTTATTTATTATTATGGTTTAGGGTTTAGGGTTTAGGGTTTAGGGTTTAGTTATTTATTTATTATTTATATATATATATATATATAAATTAACCATAATAATAAATAAATAAATTTCATATTATTACTGAATAGAATATTGCGGAGAATATAATTTCATATTGTCTTAAATAACTTCATAATATTTAAATAAAAAATATATTTTGTATTGCACCCGTGCATCGCATGAGGTATATATATATATATTTGTAGTTTTTGACTATTTAATATGTAAATTTTATTATAAAATATTATAAATGTATAAGATCATATGATATTTGCATACAAATTACTTGTATAAGATCATATGATATTATAAATGTATAAGATCATATGATATTTGCATACAAATTACTTGTATATAAAATTGTCGTTTATCATAGTCTTATAATAATTTTTTTTAACATTTCATAATTTGCACATTGCTTGATAATTCACCAATGTTTAACCCATTGTATTTATCTTCCGATATAATTATTAAGTGCATTAAATGTTAAATGCTTTGATAAATAAATTTTAATTTTCAGAAACTTTAATCCTCATGCAACACACAAATTCTTCATGGTTAAATATTTTATTTTATGTTTCCATGTTTTATTTATATTTATTTCTTTAATTCATTTTTTCAACCTATATAATGAGTTACAGAGTATTTATTCGAATATTTAGATATATTATATATTTCCATAATTACCAAGTGTTATAATTTAAATTAATATACATTGCTATTTTATTAACTTATTTTTCATTTATAAAATATTATATAAGAAAAAAATATAAATTTTAAAAAATTGAATAGTTTTTTAATGTACATAGATACTTCTAAGGTGAAATTTATAATTTTGAATCGCACCCGACCATCAAATTTTATTTTTATTAGTATATTATTTAAATTTTCAAATATCACTTCATATGATATATTCAATGAGAATGTACCTTTTGATAGTTAAATTGACCACATTTTAGAAACTTTTATTAATATTTTAAAATATTTATTAAGTTATTATGATATAAACATAGTTATTTTAGTTATTTTATTAAATAATTGAAGTACTTCTAAATAGTGAATATAATTAATTAAATTGATACCTAAAACCATAGATGATAATATATTTAATCAAATCAATTTTTATAATAATTTTTGAATTGTGTCAACAAATTACTACTAAAAATATATAAGATCTATTGAAAATATATCTAATAAATCTAGGGTCAAAATTTCAATGTAAGAAAATTTGTAGTTAATGAGTAATAGCCACTGAGTGTATAAAAATTAATTATGTTTTTCATGCATCAGATTTACTAATAAATAAATATTAATTAAATATCAAATATAGACAAAAAAATTTTCTACCCAAAATCAAGCCAATTATGGCAATAAGGATTGGTCCATTATATAGATATAGATATAGATTTTTGAAATTGCGTAATTTTTTGTTTATAACTCATTTTTGGATTGTTCATGTCTTATTTTTTTAATATCGCATTCTGAAAAATTGTTCAAACAATGTAGTAATATGTCATATTCAAATATGATTTTTGGAAGAAAATGTTATCAATTATCCTGGTAGTAATTAGGGTCAACTGTATCCACAAGTTTTTTTTGGGTTGATCATTACTAAGAAGTAAATTAATTATTCTATGTTAACCATATGCACTACTAGAAAAATGATAAAATTCTAACCAAATTCCAACAATAGTTTTTGTAGATATTTTAAGGGAGCTTCCTTTAAAATTCTACAATCCCTTATTCATCTTTCATGTCAGTCCCTGTACATAATTTCTTTTTATTTCACTACCTACCCCCATTTTCAACTTCCATTTAAATCACTCCAATTACAATAAATCACAAAGAAATTGCATTGTGACATCATCCCCACTTATACATTATTTTACTATTTTTGTTTACCTAAAAAGCTGATTTTTGGCTGGCTTCTTTCCCACTTCACCTTCTCCCATTTCCCTCCTTTTTTGCTTCATCTTGCCGGCCACTTTTTTTTTTTGTTTTTTTTGCAGCTTCATCTTGCCGGCGACACCAAATTCGGCAAGAAGAACTCCGGAGGCAATAAATCCGGCGACATTGGGGCTTTTTCGGGCAAAAAATTCATACTTCTTTGTTCGAAAATTCTTATTTTTCTGGCAACATTGGGGCTTTTTCCGGCGAAAACTTGTAATTTTAATTAGTATAATATAATACAAATTAAAATAATTAATGTAATTTCGGTTACCTCAACTGATCGCTTGCCAAGAACGACCAGATGGCTGCAGCATCCTCTTCCGGGACATCCCCACGTCCACAGAAAACTTCTCTGCCCTTGTATTGATTCAGAGAAGAATCCTCATCGTCGTCACTCTTGTCACCCTCCTACATTACATTACAAAATAATTAGTTATTTATATGAAAACAACACGAACAATCACATAAATTACAAAAATAAAATTGCTAGTTTAATTACCTCATCATCAACCAAGGTCACCAACTGCGATTTTTTTTCTTTCTTCTGGCTCTTCGAACCGGATGATGGAGGGGTCATAAAATCCACCGGCTTCGTCTTCTTCTTCCTGCCTACCCTCTTCTGGACCCTCTTCACCATTGAGGAGGATTTCTCCTCCACCCTCGAACAATCCGATTCCTCCCCCAAACCAGACTCCTTCACCACAAGGTATACCAGTCGGTCCAAGTCTTCAAACTCATTCATAACGGGTTGATTTTCAACCACCATCAGATCCCATTGGTTTTCCTCCTCTTTATCATCGACGTATTTTTCCTCGACATCTTCTTCCTCCTTTTTTTCCTCCTCCTCTTTTTCCTCCTGTTTTTCCTCCTCCTTCTCCTCTTTTTCCACATCAACACCAACACCATCACCATCACCACCATCAGCCTCTTCTTCCTCACTTTTTTCCTCTATTTCCTTTTCTTCGTTATTTCCTTCTATCCACTGAGACCCAACACTTGAATTCTTTTTTTAAGTTCATCGTTTTCATGACAAACGATGGCATACAGTCTGTTCACAAACGTTCCCTGTACATGAAAGAAAAAAATATTAAAGAAAACATAAATTAAAGATACTTGTACCTATGAAAATATACTAATGCTAAAACATAAATTCTCGACAAAAATTAAAGGGAAACCTGGGCTTCCACAAAGGCACGCTCCTCTGAAACAGGCGATACCGAATACACCTGCAAAGCAAATCATAATGATTTAAGTACAATACCGATTAACCAAAAAGATAAAAAGAAGAAGTAGAAAACACATAATACTATAAAAATATATAAATTACTTTATGCCTCATTATTTTTTTAAGGGATTGTAAAGACCCTTCAAATGTAGACGACATTGTGCTCCCCGTCCGTCGAAATAGACGGGGAATCGCCTCATGTGTGGAATGTTTGCCCAGAGAAGGCACACGCTCGTACAACCAAGCCTACACACATACACATGATTTCAAAATTACACAATCTCACAATTTAATATTATTGTATTAAGATATTGAAAGACATATATACATACCATCAACCTAACGACACATCCATCAAAGTAAGCTCAGTCTCTAGATTCACCATGGCGAACAAGCTCTACAAGAAAAAAATTATGAGTAGCATCTCTCCATGCATACTCACAAATTCGACTCACATCCTCAAGGTAAGGGTAAACAAACCTGGGGATGGAATAACTTGAACACGGAAATAAAATGCAACTGAAAACGAGCAAACTATACATCCTGATGAAGTCATCTACACGACCTTCATCAACAGCAAACTTTTCTAATAGATCTACAACATGCTTTCTTTTCAACAATTTTTTATCTACTCGACCCCAGCCGTCGAATAAGGCTTTCGACTCAAAAGAAATGTCTAAGTCTACGCTTAGACCCCCCTGTCATAACCCCATAGTTATACAAAACTCGGCGGGGTCGAAATTAAGAAACAAATTATCACCAAGAACAAAGGCATTCAAGTCTACCCTATACGTGCTAACTAGAGCCTCAACTCTACTATGTAAAACGGCTACATCGGGCATATTCACAAAAAAATAAAAAAAAGCTCCGTTGAAGAGCCTCTTTGTGCTTGTCCGAGAGCACAACAACGATTCTATCCATCACATCTTTGAAATATGATGGGGCACATCGGCATCTTAGTTCGGTGCCTTATCACAACAAAGAGAATTGTGAGGAAAAAGATGTTATATGTACAAGTTTCAGAACATTCAATACAATATACACAAAAATTCAATTACAGAAAAGCCCTAATTTCGAATTCACAGAAATTCACAGAAATTCAATAATTTTGAATTCACAAAAATTCACAAAAATTCAATTACAGAGAAAGACCCTAATTTCAAACTCAAGCCTTAGATTAAAAAAAACCTAATTTCGAATTCACAGAAATTCACAGAAATTCAATAATTTCGAATTCACATAAATTCACAAAAATTCATTTACATAAAAAGACCCTAATTTCGAATTCAATTCCTAAATTTAAAAAAAAAACCCTAATTTTTGAATTCAACCCCTAAATTGAAAAAAACCCTAAAATTAGAAATAAAGCCCAAAAATTAGAAAATTCCCTTGAGCTTGGTAATACCTTCGTGGGTGTCGAGGAGGACGGTTTGCATGGAGATTTCTTTTTTGGAGCCGGTCATTGCTTCACAGAGAGATGAACGATGATTGACATAGAGAGAGAGAGACAAAGATGGCGGGCGATGGTGATGAACGAAGAGAGAGAGAGAGAGAGAGCAGAGATGGCGATGGCGATGGCGACGAACGAACATAGAGAGAGAGAGATAGCAGAGATGGATGGCGACGAAAAAACGAACAGAGAGAGAGCAGAGATGGATGGAAGAGAGAGAGAGAAGAGAGCGGTGAGGAGAGAGAGAGAGGGACTTAAAAATGAATTAAGGCAAAAAATAAATGAATAATAATAACCTTACTTTATATATGAGAAGTGAAATGGAAAGAAAAAATTAGGAGAAGAGAGTACAGAGAAAATTTATTAGAAGGAGGACTGGACTGGAAGTTGAAAATAACATTAGGGATTTAAATTGAATTTTCCGATATTTTAATAGTATTAATAGTTGGAATTTTCAAACAGATTCTAAAAAAAAATTCAATGAAGCTATTCCCTCACAAAAATATAATGAACCTCCAACATAAGTTATGACCAATTATGCATTTTACCGAATAAAATATTTAAAGTTGTAAAGCCATGGGATAGTACAGATTCCAGTTTTTTTTTTTTTTTCTTTTTTTTAGTCCTTTTTCAATTCATACTTTAGATAGAAATTTATCAATCAATAGATTTAAATATCTTCGTACTAATAAAATTATTTGAAATTCAAAACATCACATGCCTAATGAGCATGGATGTTTGGCTTTGCATAATTGGGATGGACACAAGTAGAATACAATTAAACGAGCTTACTGTAAGTTTAGATATTGATATATCCAGACTACAAATTTTTACCATGTCCCTTGTATGTAGCAATTTTATTTTTCTTACACGGACGAATAAAGCCTTGTACTCATCTGACCAAAGTAACAATTGGAGCTGAATAAGTCTAAGCCAAGAAGTAAATGAGTAATTGTCATAATAGATTTCAGTTTGGACATATTTATTACATTTTCCCTTATTGTCCTATCCACGCTAAATTATTGAGTCCACTGTCACATGATTGACCTCCAAAGTTTCACCAGCTGTGTTGTGATTTTTATTTATTACCAGCAAAAATGTTGGATATGTTTGCACCCCACAAATCCCATATAAAATTGGGCATTGTTCAGAAAATACCCAGAGAAATCAGAGCTGTCTTGTTTATTTTATATTTCCCCCTTCATTTTTATCTATGTAATTTTCGATTGAATAACCCACGAGGCTGACAAAAGGTTGGGTTTGTTGAGACTTGATTAGGGTTCTTCAGTTGTTGCATTTAGTCTTCACCTATTCTCTGTATTCAGTGTTACTGTGCTTTGTCTTCATCCTCTCATCTCTCTGTGAAATGAAATACGGATTTTTCTTTTTTCAGGCTGTTGCCATCTCTGATTTTATTATTTTAGTTTTCCATCACATCTCTGAGGACTATACTTTTATTTATTCGGTCTGGGCCCGATAAAAACTTTATCAACACGACAAGGTCCAATAAATTCATTGCTATATATGTATTCTTATACGGGTGGGGTTAGATATGTTCAAGCCTTCAAGGTTTGAAATTGAACTATCAAACCATCGGTTCAAACTGTCGGTCCATGGTTCAATTAACTGTTAACCACAAAATTTTCATTGAAATTGTAACTGCGAACCGTAGTTTGGTGATTGGGTTACATTTTGTAATATGTCAGAATAGTAATTAAGGGTTAAACGACGGTTCCAGCCTTAATGTAGAAAGAAAAAATGGAAGTTTTTTTTCAGTTTGGTGAGTTGATTAAACTAAGAGACAATGAAGGAACATAATTTCAACTAAAACAAGTAAAGACGACACGTAAGTTGTAACTCAAGACTCGGCATAAGGCAGATAAGATCGGAATGGAGATATGAAGTTGTATATATGGTTGTTGGAGATAAGAAGTTGTGATGGTGATATATTTTTTTTTTTTTTTATTTGATAATTGGATGTGAGTTGCTAATCTAAAATCTTAATTCTCATTAATTTTTCACGACTTTAACAAATAAGAAAGAAAATGAAATTGTACACTGCGAACTTTAAAGTGAAAAAACTATCTACTCTATAAGAGTACAACTAGTTCTTATGACCAAATTCTCACATAATTAAAAGTGTGATGGAAAGCGAAATGATCAAGTTAAAAAAATAAAAAAAGCAAATGTTTAGTTTCGTGTCAAAGTTACCTAATGATCATTAATTTTTCGTGTTTAGAAACATAAGAACATTTACTCAAAGTGGTATAATGAAATGTGATTCATCTTATATATATTGGTACGTTAAAACTTCCAACCGGCTGGAAATCGGCTCGCCCTTTTCTTCCACGCCAGCTGAATGCCGAGTACCTGCAAAAACTCTAACACCTGAGGAGTTTTTTGGTAAAGAGCCTCCTGTGCTTAAGTTAATATAAGCTCTACCCAATTCTCAAGAGTGTAATGGATAAATCGTGCTCAAAATGGTAAAGCTCACCCTTATATATAGCGGTGAGGTATCTGTTTCTAGAAGCTTCCCGGATTAGCTGAGCTGGCTGCCCAAGACGTGTCTGTTTGTCCCATTTTTTTTGCGTTTTTCGTTGTCATTTTGCCTTTGTTTTTTCCTCCTTTTAGGGTCGTTTCTTTGGTTTTTAGTTGTTTTTGTAGTTTATGCATGTTTTCTTTCACTTTGAGTGTTTTCGTGTTTCTTCGTTCGTTTTCTGATTTTCTCTGTTTTTCGTCTCGATTTTTGCCTGCAGATCGGAAGCTTCGGGAGGATAGGATTTCTGGAAAATATTGGTGGGGCAATCATATTTGAATAGAAGGGTTCGTTGGCGACAAGTGAAAAAAACGAAACTCAATTCTGAGTTCAGACGAGGTCAAACGAGCCCGAGAAGCAAAGTCGTGCAAACCTCCAGGCCCGGCTAGCGCCGCTACCAGCCTGTTTAGCGCCACTAGCGTGCGTCCCAGGTGCACCGCAGCTCGCCCAGGCCGTTCCCGCGTCGACTCGCACGCTCCCGCACGCTCGCTCCGCATCGCCCACAGAAGCTCCCAGGCATGCCCTAGCGTCGTTAAAAGCAAGCCTAGCACCGCTAGCACCCATAGCGCCGGTACCCAGGCTAGCGCGCGACTAAAGCTCCCCCAGGCCACCTGCTAGCGCCCTAGCCCGTGCCATAGTGCCGTGATGAATAATCGTGTATCTTGACTCTGTTTGTAAATAAACGCGCGCTAACGACATTCGATTAAACACGATAAGTTGTGACGAAAGGCGCTCTAAGGCCTTCTTTCGAACACGGTTGTGATATAACCTGCACTAACGGCCTAGTTCTAAACACGAGGTTTGCTCTTGCGAACGATTTTCTTATTAATTCTTCAATGATGAAAAACTAATCCTACCAAAACTAGACTACTAGCCTTGTAGCGCCCCGTTCGATTTATAGAATTATTTATCGAATCTTATTTATAAGGGTACATTTATTGTATTGGTCGCGAGGTCGACTTAAATTTTATGTTGAAGTACTCGATCGTTTTATTGTAAAACAATCATCGTTCGACGATTCCAGTTTAATCGCGAAATTCGAATCTAAGACGTTCGATTATTGGAATTATGTGATATTGCTTTAATGGCATAAATATTACTTATTTGAATTAAATGCCTAAGTAATATTATTGTGTGGAATTATGTGATATACGTATATTGCCGGATTTATTTATTATTATTATTATTATTTATTTTCGCGGTCGTCATAATATATTTTTCCTAATGTCGTTCTAATTATCGGACTGAGAAACCGAGCCTCGAGAATCGAATGGCTAAACCTAATAGTATGGCCTTCGGCCCGAATCGAAACCCGCGCGTGCCCCGAACCCGACTCCATCCCCTTCATTTCCTTGTTTGGCAAGGATTTCCATGACCTAGCTAATATATATATGTAATTGACTTCTCCCTCAAGAAGATGACACGCAAACCCTACGCCCCACAGCCACTCGTCTCTCTTTTCCCTCTCCCAATCGATTGCATTTACCAGCCGCGCACGAGCCTCAGTCCGCCACCCCTCCCGCCGGCGCTCTTCTCCAGCCGCTGCGCGAGGCACCCTGCAAGCGACCAACGCGAGTTGCTGTCTCGCTACCACCACGAGAAGACCACCCCGGCGAGAAAGCAACAACCCCTCCTCCTCACGCGTAGCCACAGTTGAGTCCCAATCATCGGTGACCCTCAGCCGCTGCCTCCTCACAGCCGCGCGACATCGCAGCACCACCGGCAAGCGACCACCGCTGCAACCACGCGAGCCAGGCCGCCACCATCTCCCGCCTTCATTTTTCGGCCACCTCTGTATACTCCGTGAGTAGGATCCCGCCCCGCTGCTCGTGCGCCACCGTTTCAAGCCGCCGCTACATCTCGAGCCCGATCACCGACGCTACACGCGAGCAGACCACTGGGTCTCCTCTTCTTTGTCTGCCGATAGCCCGTCGTGAACCACAGCAGCACCGCTGTGCACAACCTTCGCCACCCGTTCACGCAGGCCGCCGCTCGCCACTGCCGCATGTTCGGTCAGACCCGCGATCGACTTGTGGGACAGCAAGGCTGCCAGGATTCCCGTCGTGTATCTCGGCTGGGCCACTCGTCCGCCTTCAACCGTTACCTTTCCGTGTCCGCCTTCTCAAACTGCAAGCCGACCGGTGGGCCGGTGTCGAGCCGCTATCGCAAAAAGTCACTAGAAAACCCGACCCTTTCATCCATGCAAGAATGAACCGAGGCCGAGCGTGAGCCGTCGAGGTTCGTCGATTTATTTCTGGGTCCCAACCGAAGCACCAAATCCTTTTTCCTAGTGTCGTGCGAGATCCCATCATCCGATATGCAGTCGGATAGTTCGAGTAGTGATTCGAGTTCGGACAGTGATGACTCCTGGACTTTAATGTTGGAAGAACGTAGGGAGAAAAGAAGAGAATTTTGGGACTTCAAACCTTCGCGACCTCACGACTTCAGAAGCAGTGTCCAAGAAGTTTTCGATCTCTGGTTTACCCTGCAAGAGGGAAGAGGCCTCATTGTCGGTCATGACGAGGGGGTAATTAAATTCATTCAAATCCTACCCCCGCCATGGAAGTCAATGGTTAGAGAAATGCGCGAGGAGCACCTGAAGAAGAACCCGGTCGTTTTTATGGACCTACCGCCTATTAACATGTATGATGTTGTGGCCCGCCTAGGCAGAGAGTGGGAGCGCAAGGAAGTGCCATTGGAGACGTGCCCAGAGCCGTTGGAGGAAGCAGAGCTTCAGGTTATAGGCGAACCAAGTCAAGGGAGCGACGAGGAGCCACGTAAGCGCCAGAGTCGCACCCATCCCGCGTCAAAGCCATAGCCCCGTTTCCACGTCTCCCCATTGGAGTACGGTAATGGGTAGCTTCCTTGGACTTATTTTTAGATATGTATGTGTGTGCATGTTGCTGCCTTGGTATATGTAATTGATATGAGTTGAAAACATGTTGGATCATGTTAAGTGGCCGAACTTCCTTTGTTTGATACGAGCCTTTGTGTTATCATGTGAATTGAAGAACATATGTTATGACTAAATGCTGATTTTGCATTCGTCTCTTCGGTTTGATGTCGAAACTGAAGGACGAGGTCTAAATTCGTGGAAATCCTGGAGTTATAGGAAATTTGGAGTGTCCTTGATCTGTGGGTTCAAACCTTGGGTCATTTTGATGCCTACATAGTGGGTTATGAATTTTTAAAACCGAGCCTGCTGTTGAATCTTTGAAAAATCATCATAAATCGAATTTTTGTCATATTTCCGTGAATTGTTGATATGTTGGACCTCACTTGATGATGTGCATTGTGTAAAAATTTCAAGTCTATTCTCGACCTGTAGCTAGGTGATTTTTTGAATTTATGTTCTGGTCAGAATCTTGTTAAAATCATATAAATTTGAAAACTGCTCCAAATGTGTTGAATTTTGGATATGTTGTTGTTCTTTGTAATTTGCTGCTTGTTTTTAAATTTAATTTAAAAACTCGAAGGTTTACCTGGGGAACTTGAATTTTTATTCTTTGGCTGAAATTTTACAAAAATTTTATTCTCAGGTTAAAATGATTTCTTAAGGCTGATTTTTGGTGTATATGTGTGTTTCTGGGTCTATAATATGTGATAAACATTTCGTTGAGTTTGATTGAGTGGATTTTGAAAAGGTTCGGATGTTACCTCAAACCAGTCTACTGACCAGTGTCGGTCCGCGCCCAGCCCGTGCCAGCGCCCCGAGCAACCGCGGCAGCACATCGGTTGGGCTATTTCCCGACCCATTTGACTGTCGTTTTGACCCATTAGCTTACATTTCATGTCGAGCATGCTATATGTGACCTATGTGACTTATAATTGATTGTCCGAGTCTAGTAGTCAACTCCAAAGGTTCCAAACTCAGCTGAAGGACCCACAAACCACTTAGTTGATATTGTTCGACTAAGTGAATGAGTGTATATGGCTTTAAGTGTTTGTATAGTTGTTGATAGGGCTATACTTGCTGAATGTATGTGTTTGACGAGTCGTGATCTCATCCTACCGGCTCTTGTGTAATTTTGCTACTTCGGATTTCAGGTGGGTTTTATTTGACAATTTCTATGCAATAAATTGGTGGCTTACATGTGGTATGATCAATGTACGCATGTAAACCATGTAGCCTTCAATGTGAGCTGTATCGGCCGTCGAACGGTTATCGCCGTGGCTATAAACAAACCCGTGGGGTTTACTCCTACTGACTAGGCATCGATGGAAGCTCGTAAGACGATTTGGTGTAAAAGTCCGAGGGGCATAGACGTAAAGCCCATGGGGCATTCGATGTAAGACCTGAGCGAAGGCATTCGATACATCTACCAGCAGTAGTCTATGCTTAGGTGTGCACATGAGTCTTGACACTGTGACTTTATGATGGATGATTGGGATAATTAATTGATTCATATACATGTTGCGATCGTACCTGTTGATATTATGATTATTGTTTATTGTATAGTTATGAGAACCACTGTTTCCATATGTGCTCACTCCCACCAGAAATTAACATTTCAGGTTGAGCAGGGCGGGCATGACGGCGGAGTGGAGCGAGTGGTTGTCGGTCTATATGACCGGATGAACAATTGTTGCTTCCGCTATTTATGAACTGATTTTATGACATTATGAATTATGAAACTCCAAGATTTTATGAATATTGAAAATAATGGTGGGGAGATGCCCCATGAAAACTGCAATGATTTTTGGTAACCCGATTTGGGTAAAATGATGATTTATGATTTTATGAATCCCGATTTGAGAGTTGATGTTCAGATTGATGTTATGATATGATGATTGATGTTTATTTTAAATGAGTAACGCCAGAAGTGCTTTGAGTTGAGTTTCGAAAATTAAATTGATTTTTCTGATAAGCCGTAGATTTTCCTTAAATCAAAGTGGGGAGTTACAAGCCTAATACTCACGGCTAACTAACAATTCTAACTAATATTCACGCAACAAAATAATTAAATCTAAACTAACAACTATCCTAACTATATAAATATAATCAAACACATAACAGGCTTCAACCACTAACTAAATAATTATTAAACTAACAGTGAATTAATTAAGCTAATTAATCTAAATAATAAGTATCTTCTAGAATCTTTGCTCCTCGGCTCGCACGGCTCGCCTCGTGCATTCGCACATCACGTCCGCGCATTCCCCCACGTGCTCGGTCGCGCGGTGCTTTAGGCCCGTTGCCAGCCCCTCGGCCTGCTAATCCCACTCTCACCAGGCCCATGCTAGTCTAGCTCATGCGAGTCCCTCGGTCCAGGCCCATCCATGTGTATGCGCCCACGTCTAGGCCTATCCGCAAGTCAGCCCATCGCGTGCATCCATGCCATGTCCTTCTGGGGGAACTTCGGCCTCTTACGCACTTTCTCATCCTCGTGCGTCTGTGTTGTACGTCTGCTCGCACCGTGCGGACTCGTTGCCTCCGACCTTCTCGTGTGCGTGTCTCATACCGACGCTACCGTGCAGCCTTAAGCATGCGCTTGGGCAGCCATGCGCGTCTCGACCTCGTGTGATAAGCCCGAGTCTATGCGTACGTCCTTGCCTTCACTCGGGACTTTCTCTTGTTGTCCCGGGTCGTGCCTCAGCATATCGATTTCCTCAGCCGCGTACGAGTCGACTCGTGTCGTTCCTTTTGTACTCGTGCGCCTCGCATATGGGCTCGTACCCATCTCTTAGACCATGCATGCGTGGTTTTACCCTTTTCTTGGCCTTCTCGAATTGTCTCGGCCCTTGGCCCTTCTCGTCTTCGGGGGTCAGAATCTCCATTCTCATCATTTTCGCCCCCTTTGAGAATTTCCTTGTCCTCAACGAGTCATCATCAACCATCAATTGAGGCATCACCACCACTTCATCCGCATCGTCCTCTACGTGCGTCTCCTCATCATGGCCCGCTTCGACTACGACAAAAATATCCTCCTCAACTTCAACCACCTCGACTTCTTTGACCTCGACCTCGAATTCTTTGAATTTGAGCAAAGTCTCTTTGTCGACGAAACCCTCCTTGATCTTGGCTTGTCGTTCGTACTTCTCCTCTAAATCCTTTCGCTCTTATAGCTCCTTCAAATACCTTTGCTCGTATAGGGTTAACTTCTTTCCAACCCCTCCAAAATAGCGAGATCCTCCATTCCATTTCGTCTATTTTTTTGCACAACATTTTATTTTTGTTTGAATCCACGCAGCTTGAGGTACAAAAACTAAAAAATCAAATTCAACCCCAAAATTCCCTCCTAGTCTTACGCAAAACTCATAACAAAATCAAACAAAAATAATACATATTTTTTATTTATTTATTTATTTTTTCTTCTCACTCCACTCTACTAAGAAAATCAAAAGATTTATTTATTTTTTTTCTACAATTAAACCCCACCTTTATATATAATAAACTTTTTTTTTTGTACTCTAAACTTTACGAAAGAAAAAATTTAAAGGAAGAGAAAAATTGTAAGAGAAAAAGAAAAATAAATACGATACACGATTGAACACCTCTCAATGAAAGCACCAATGATTAATAATCGTGTATTTTGACCCGGTTTGTGAATAAACGCACGCTAACGGCCTTCACTTAAATACGATAAGTTGTGACGAGAGGCGCTCTAAAGCCTTCTTTTGAACACGATTGTGATAAAACCTGCACTAACGGCCTAGTTCTAAACACGAGGTTTGCTCTTGCGAACAATTTTCTTATTAATTCGTCAATGATGAAATTGAATGAGTATATAGATATTTATAGGAAAAACTAGATCTACTCCTATGAAAACTATAATTCTAACCTATGAAAATAATATCTAATCCTAAGATAACTAAATTTCTTGCATCCCAAGACTTACCAAATAATTAAATACTGATTCCTAACAATCTAATTACTCACGTGAATAAACTAATCCTAACAAAACTAGACTACTAGCCTAATACTCACGGCTAACTAACAATTCTAACTAATATTCACGCAACAAAATAATTAAATCAACACTAACAACTATCCTAACTATATAAATATAATCAAACACATAACAGGCTTCAACCACTAATTAAATAATTATTAAACTAATTGTGAATTAATTAAACTAATTAATTTAAATAATAAGTATCTTCTAGAATCTTCGCTCCTCGACTCGCACGGCTCGCCTCGTGCATTCGCGCATCACGTCCGCGCACTCTCCCATGTGCTCGATCACGCGGTGCCTTTGGCCCGTTGCCAGCCCCACGGCCTGCTAGTCCCACTCTCACCAGGCCCATGCTAGTCCAGCTCACGCGAGTCCCTCGGTCCAGGCCCGTCTATGTGTATGCGCCAACGTCAAGGCCCATCCGCAAGTCAGCCCATCGCGTGCATCCATGCCATGTCCTTCTGTCTGAACTTCGGCCTCTTACGCGCTTTCCCGTCCTCGCGCGTCTGTGCTGTACGTCCGCTCGCACCATGCGTACTCATCGTCTCCAACCTTCTTGTGTGCGTGTCTCATACCGACGCAGCCGTGCAGTCTTAAGCATGCGCTTGCGCTGCCATGCGCGTCTCGACCTCGTGTGATAAGACGGAGTCTGTGCGTACGTCCTTGCCTTCACTCGGGACTTTCGCCTGTTGTCCCGGGTCGTGCCTCGACATATCGATCTCCTCAGCCGCGTACTGGTCGACTAGTGTCATTCCTTTTGTGCTCGTGTGCATACGGCTCGTACCCGTCTCTTAGACCATGCATGCCTGGTTTTAGCCCTTTTCTTGGCCTTCTCGGATCATCTCGGCCCTTGACCCATCTCATTTTCGGTGGTCACAATCTCCATTCTCATCACGCCGCTAGGGTCCTGGGCACGGGCAAATTTA